>JADLZN010007785.1:0-436038 GCA_018155175.1 Sinocyclocheilus anophthalmus
GCATCTGCTTCCCGCGGTTCAGGACCCGCCGCTGCTGAGGCACGGAGGAGAATGAGCTCGTGGGGATCTCAGGTGGACCTGGCCGATGAGTTTAGAGAGGGGCTTTCCCTCTCGCGCTCATCGACTGTGGACGAGAATGAGCCGCTGGAGAATGATGTTATTTCATTAACATCATCTGATCCAGGGGCCAGTGCTCTGATGGGTTCAGCCCAGGAAGAGCAGGAAGTGGATGAAGAGAGCGAAGAAGCTGAGCCTTCTCAATCCTCCTGCCCTGAGTATGATGAGATTTTGGAAGTTATGGATCACGCCATGACGAGGCTTGACTTGCCATGGAAGCGGACTAAAGAAGTGACGTCGCGAGGTCGTCTCGAGGAACGTTATCTTTCTGGCCATAACCCTCCAGCTCAGGTGAGCCTTCCTTTCCTTCCTGATCTCCATACTGAGATTGAGAAGGAATGGAAGAGGCCGTTTTCCTCACGTATCCATTGGTTTCAGCATACCAGTTATGCAAACATCGAGGCGATGCGCGAAAACGGCTATGAGAGAATGCCCTCTGTAGAAGAGACTCTAGCTAGCTATCTCTCTATGGGTGAGACATCGTCTCTCAAAACTCCCTCCTTACCATCCAAGCCCCTTCAGATTACATCCCGCTTGAATGGCAGGGCATACGCAGCAACATCATGTCATGCTGTCGCTTCATTGCAAATGATGGCGGTGCTCCAGGCATACCAGGCTGACCTGCTGAAAGACCTGGATAAAGGCGAGGGCCTTTCTTCTGATGAGATGGCTGAGTTGCGCCGCACCACGGATCTTGCTCTCCGTGCTACTAAGCAGGCTGCCTCTGCCATGGGCAGATCTATGGCGGCGATGGTAGTGACGGAGAGGCATCTGTGGGTAAACCTGGCAGACATCGGGAAGAAAGAAAGGGGCTTTCTTCTCGATGCCCCGGTTTCGCCCTCTGACCTTTTTGGTACCTCCGTTGAGACGGTGGTCGAAAAGTTCAAGGAGGCGAAGGCGCACTCAGCGACCTTCAAAACCTTCATTCCACGAAGGACCAGGTCTGAGCCCGAACAACCCAGGGGCCCTGGCCTGTCGCGGCAAGAAAATGACAGCGTGAAAATACATGCATTATATAGGTGGGTAAATTTGACCCGCTGTCGCTTTTAGGTATAAATGCCCCGCTTTTTTATTTGGTTTTATTTAAATAATTTTTAACAACATTGGATTGCAAATTACATAATTTTAGTAAAAGTCAAAGACTGGGAGACTTGAATGTTTTATTTAAAATATTTTATGTTCATTTGAAAAACAGCCACGGGTAAAAATGTACCCCGTGGTGGTTGTAGTGTTAAATACAAGCAATAGGGTTGGAATGACATGAGGGAGAGTAAATGCCATGACTTTTTTGTGAACTATCATTTTGTCCACATAGTAAACAATCCTATATTATACTTCTACATTAAGTAACTGATTGCAGTGTGCACCTTAAGCCATCAGCGAGTTTCCTTTCTTTAGGTCGTGAATATACAGCCATCATCTCATTGACAGGACTTGGCCGGACTACCTAGGAATACCAATGGTCACTTTAGCAGGAGTCAGTGTTTGCTATACTTGTTCCTGGAGGCCAACCACTAATCTGACACACAAGTTTTAGGTCTTTTAAAGAGCAATGAATTGAATTTAAAACAATGTTTGTGTGCCTCAATGAATGATGTTATGAAAGCAATCATTTCATATCCTTTATTCTTAAAATTCTTGAAAAATTCATTAAACTTACCATTGTTCGGCGTCTGTGTCAGCTCTGGTCGGTTTCAGTACAGCTGCGAACTAGAGGAACTGCATTGATGCCAAGCTGAGAGTAATGTGCAGTCTGGTACAATATGGTTGCACAGTGCTGTGCCAGCAACACAGGAACAGCTACACTGGGACAGTATGACAGGTTTGGAGTCCTTTAATGTAATATATAAAGATAATTAAACAATGACATAGTAAATGAATGGCCTCAAATTAAATTATATATATTTAAAAAATACTATCTTGCCTTTAAAGTGCTAAACTTATTACTGAATAGACGGTTATGCCTGCATTTCTAAACGTACTGTCGAAATTAATAGAAATTTAATTAAAAAAAAAAGTTTAGAAAATGTATAAACATTATTTAAAATATAAACATTAAAACACAATGAAATAATATATCTACTCTCAAACTATGTGGCTTCTCTGTCTTCCTCATAGATCTGAAACAAGTCGCCCTCACGCTGATCTCTCCTGTCACCTGATCCTTTTCAGAAACTGAAAAAAAGGACATTTGTAGCTTTAAAGGGTCATACTGATCGTATTAACATAATAATAACATTAGTGAAACTATAAAAACAGAAGATCTTAAAAAAGGTAAGCCCAGCCCCTGTGTGACCACAAATTTGAGCAGACACTACCTTGCGCTTCTTCTCTGGCTCTTTTACAGTTACCTCCTTGTGATATATGTGCAGGATTGTGGGGTGTGTTTCTCCACAAATGTCACAATTCAGACGATTCTCACATTCCTTACTGAAATGTCCAGTCTTTAAACAACCGAAACAAATTCCTTTAGCTTTCAGGAATTCAATCTTGTCTCGTTGAGTCCTTTTCTTCAACGCCAAACACCTTTCCAACGGATGCTGATTTGTACAAAACAAACAGTTTCCATTAGACTTAGACACAGGACAAAATCTTTGTGCTGAAGAATTGCTAAACTTCTTAACTGGAACAGAAGCAGCAATGTCAGTGGCAAAACTATTTCTTGCAAAGGTTTTGCGGGTTTGACCTTTGAATTTACCTGTGCCATGCTTGTCTTGGAAATCTCCAAACACAGGATCAGAAGCCATCTTAACCTGTTTTTCAATGAACTCAACAATATCAGAGAACTTTGCTCTGTGGCTAGACTCCATAATCTCACAAGCTTTAGCTCTCCATTGCTCCCTCAGCTTGTAAGGTAACTTCATTACAACCATTTTCATGTTGCTAGGCATGTTAAGTTCTTGCATATATGAGAGTTCGTCCATTGTGTTGCAACATGTACGCAAAAACAAAGCATAAGCCTGTAATCCTTGCACATCCTCAGCCTTCAAAGTGGGCCAACCCAAAGCTTTCTCCATATAAGCAGTAGATACCTTAAACTCATTACCAAAATGTTCCTTTAGTAACCTTTTGGCCAATGCATAGCCTCTGTCTGGGGCCATATGTTGGCAACTGCGGACCAGGTCTTTAGGCTGCCCCATTGTAAACTGCTCGAGGAAATACAAGTGATCCTTTTCATTGGTTGTTTTCTGCTCAATGCCATATTCAAACGCTCTGATGAATGGAATATATTGCAATGGGTCACCATCAAACACTGGAATCTCCCTTTTTGGTAAGACACGAGGATTTGCTTGCTGTTGAACAAGGTAGGTTGTTAATTCCTCTTGCCTTTTCAGGACTTCAAGCAGGGGATCGCCCAGAGGTGGAAGAACGTGTGTTGAATGATGAATTCCCAAGTTATCATGTTGCATTTGAGCAGAATAATGGAAATTAGATTGTTCAGATTTATGAAATATTTGTTGATCATTCCATCTAGTCCTCTGATTCTGAGTTACATCCTGTGATGCAGAGACACCAGCTGCTCCAGCTGTATTCACTGGCATTGAATTCACAGGCACATATTCGTTTGCATTGGGATTAAAACATTTTGACCGAGAAGAATCAAATCTGAGATTATCAGTTGCATTGACCACACTTTTTTCACTCTTCTTTGATCTTAAATTAGAGCTTGTACTGCGTGAACATTTGCTTTGATTATCAGATTTTTGCAACACAGTGATCTTTGCTGTTGAAGCTGCTATTTGAGCATCCAATTCCAATTGCTCCTTTTTCCGTCTCAGTTCTTCCTCCTGTTTTTCAATGGCATGTTTAGCTTTCAATGCAGCAACACGTGCCAGAAGTGCGGCCTTTTCCGCCTCTGCTTGAATACATGCAGATGATATGGATGAACTACTACTACTGCTGCCTGAACTGCGTTTACTACGCTTGGAGGTCGCATGAGACACATTTGAGACGCTGTCTCCAGGACCAACATCACTCTCTGCATTGCCCACTTCAGATATTTTCTGACCTTCTGGCTTGTCTGATAACCATTTATTTACACGGTCAATGAACTCAATGTTTGGTATCATCTTTGCTTTGAACCATATTTCATGTTTTTCAGCCTCATCAACCGGTAAAATAACCAACAGAGACCCATGAGTGTCTTTAGCCTCTGAACACAACCTCTTAAAATCTTCAAAGGCCAAACGTACCTCAGGTTCATATTCTTTGTCATCATATATTAAATTGTTAATTGACTATTAGTTTCTGAGCCTTGTTTAACTTTGCCTTTCTTAACTTTTGCAAGGTGTCAAGTTTTTCTACCAAAGCTTTAGCTGTTAGTTTAACTGGTCTTTTTTCTCTTTCAGACTCTATATCAACACTAGGCAAACCTTGCTTTGACACAGTAACCCCTTCAGAATTCATACACTTTTCGTTTTCCATTTTACAACAGCTATGAACAAACAGAATTAATACATGAAGCAAAGTCAGTCAATCTTTGGCAACCAATGCATTGGATTTATGCTTGATCCCGATTGTGTGCACACATACTTTCATATGGCCATTATGATGTTGCAACAAACGTACCTATAATCCCGTTGATCGGCCTGAAGGGACGAGCGCGCCGCGTAAATCCAACGACAAATGCGGCAAACCAGAAGAAATACCATCCAAACGATTGATGTCCTCAATCCATTGTCCTCATGTGCAGAAACAAGAAGCCTTTACCCAAAACAAACGGCGTCGTTCTTGTCCGTCGAAACACATGCATTGACATTTAATCCAAGCGATCTCCTTTTATCCAATGAAGCACAGTTTTTGACTTTATGTAACGGCTTTCCAATAAGCCGCTGCCGTTGATAATATGAGTGAGCAAGTTCTAGAACGCGTACAAACAGAGTCCGTGCAAACGGAAATAGATGCAAAACAAATGTCTTTCTTTATTTGTGCTCCAATAACAATTGTCTCAAAACAACTTGCTATGAGTGTTCCTTGTTCATTAACATGTACAATCCAAGTCCATACCGTGAAGACACAGCATAAGATCCTAGTTCATCTTGCACGCTACTCTGCCGTGCGTTCAAAAACTGTGTGCTTCCCAATTACCAACGCACACCTGGCTCTTACACCGGTGTTACAATTATACTGTGTCACAGTGCCACCCAATGGCCAAGTAAAACTTTACAATAAATGGCTCCAACAACGCCAATGGACCAGTTTTTTTTACAGCAATAGCGGATCGTGGAGCCAGAAGTTAACGCTTATACTATCAGCGCCTTAGAGATGCAGCAGAAGAGACCGCTGTGACGAACTTTTGAAAGGTATGACATTTATAGAACAAAATAGTATATTATCAGCACAGCTAAACAAATTACCCTGTGCATTAAAACAGATGATTATTAGATTATTCCTCACTAAATTAGTAGATTTACGGGATATTCTCTTCATGCAGTTTCATCCATCATTGTGTAATTTAAAAGGGATTTTGCTGGTGGGGAGTTATTAAATAGACTTAGATATATTGCAAAGGATGCAGATGGACCAAAGTGAGAATGAAAAGTTTAATGTAGGTGAGCAGTTTTCATTTCAGAATCATGCTATGCTAAATTACCAAATATGTACTGTATACCACTACTGTATTATAGAAGTAATCACAGTAAACCAGTACATTATTACTGTATTTTATACTTAAACATCTTAGCTACAGTAAAAGCACTGTGTGGTGGAGGAGCAGTCATGCCACAGGACTGATATATGATGGAGCATCACTTAACCATTTCTCCTCTGTTTTTCTCCTTCTCTATTTTTCAGAACAAGAACCACCTGAAGACTCACTGTAAAGAGACATCAACCTCCCAATGAGTCTCTTCACTGGTTTTGGAAAGTCTTTCCCTGCTCTTTGTGAAAAAGTGAAAAAGTGCCAGTTCCCTAGTATGATTACATCACATTTTGTTGGTGTGATCTATAGATTGCTCCTGCTGACTATATCCAGCCTCTTATGAAGACTTCAGATGACCCAACACCTGTGAAGAAATGACGCCAACCCTTCAGAGGACTTCACATGAAGCGGACTCTGAATAAACATACAAAACTGCAAAATTTTCCTTGCATTGTAATCAACATGATAACATAATGTAACCATTGCTTTAATTTGTTCATTGTCTCTGTATATATTTAACTGTTTCTGAATACATGACAATACTTAACTGCATGATTTGTATAGCCTAATTTTAGAAAATTTCTACCATTACTTTGGCACAGTTAAACCTGTTAACAGAACTCTTATTCGTAATGTAGAAACATTCATTTTCTGTAAAGCTACTTTGAAACAATGTGTATATTAAAAAAAGATATACAAATAAATGTGAATTGAACAAAAATTTTTTTCCTCCACTCCAGATCAGTAGGGAAACCATACATTCACACTCATTTCTGTGAGTGACTGGAGCACTCCCACGCAGCACAGCAAACTATAGTGGAGACATGCTTTATAGTTTATTATAAATGTATAAATCGATTCCTATAAATAAGTGCATAACAAAAGTCAACATAAATAAAATATATGATTAAATGTGTACAAATGTTTTAAGTTGTTTTAAATTGGAATATACTACAAATATATATTTTATATATTAATAATTGAGGGGTACACAAGAATCAAAAACATTGAACAAGATTAGTTTTCACTTAATAAAATATCTTAATTTATTTGGAATGAATTTCTACAAACCGATCAAAAAAGTGGGACACCCCCCCCCCCCCCCCCCCCCCCCCCCCCCCCCCCCCCCCCCCCACCCCCCCCCCCCCCCCCCCCCCCCCCCCCCCCCCACCCCCCCCCCCCCCCCCCCCCCCCCCCCCCCCCCCCCCCCCCCGAAAAAAAAAACCCCCCCCCCCCCCCCCCCCCCCCCCCCCCCCCCCCCCCCCCCCCCCCCCCCCCCCCCCCCCCCCCCCCCCCCCCCCCCCCCCCCCCCCCCCCCCACCCCCCCCCCCCCCCCCCCCCCCCCCCCCCCTCGGTACAAAATTGTGAATAAAACAGAATGAAATGATGTGGAAGTTTCAAATTTCAATTATTTTATTCAGAATACAACATAGATTACATATCAAATGTTTAAACTGAGAAAATGTATCATTTTAAGGGAAAAATAAGTTGATTTTAAATTTCATGGCATCAACATCTCAAAAAAGTTGGGACAAGGCCATGTTTACCACTGTGTGGCATCCCCTCTTCTTTTTATAACAGTCTGCCAACGTCTGGGGACTGAGGAGACAAGTTGCTCAAGGCTTCTTCTTGCTCTAATACAGGCTTCTAGTTGCTCAACTGTCTTAGTTCTTCTTTGTCGCATCTTCCTCTTTATTGATGCGCCAAATGTTTTCTATGGGTAAAAAAATCTGGACTGCAGGCTGGACATTTCAGTACCCGGATCCTTCTTCTACGCAGCCATGATGTTGTAATTGATGCAGTATGTGGTCTGGCATTGTCATGTTGGAAAATGCAAGGTCTTCCCTGAAAGAGACGACGTCTGGATGGGAGCATATGTTGTTCTAGAACTTGGATATACCTTTCAGCATTGATGGTGCCTTTCCAGATGTGTAAGCTGCCCCATGCCACACGCACTCATGCAACCCCTTACCATCAGAGATGCAGGCTTCTGAATTGAGTGCTGATAACAACTTGGGTTGTCCTTGGCCTCTTTAGTCCGGATGACATGGCGTACCAGTTTCCAAAAAGAACTTCAAATTTTGATTCGTCTGACCACAGAACAGTTTTCCACTTTGCCACAGTCCATTTTAAATGAGCCTTGGCCCAGAGAAAACGCCTGCGCTTCTGGATCATGTTTAGATATGGCTTCTTTTTTGACCTATAGAGTTTTAGCCGGCAACGGCGAATGGCACGGTGGATTGTGTTCACCGACAATGTTTTCTGGAAGTATTCCTGAGCCCATGTTGTGATTTCCATTATAGTAGCATTCCTGTATGTGATGCGGTGCCGTCTAAGGGCCCGAAGATCACGGCATCCAGTATTGTTTTTCTGGCCTTGACCCTTACGCACAAAGATTGTTCCAGATTCTCTGAATCTTTGGATGATATTATGCACTGTAGATGATGATAACTTCAAACTCTTTGCAATTTTTCTCGGAGAAACTCCTTTCTGATATTGCTCCACTATTTTTCGCCGTAGCATTGGGGGAATTGGTGATCCTCTGCCCATCTTGACTTCTGAAAAACACTGCCACTCTGAGAGGCTCTTTTATACCAATCATGTTGCCAATTGACCTAATAAAAAATTGGTCCTCCAGCTGTTCCTTATAACTTTTCCGGACTCTTATTGCTACCTGTCCCAACTTTATTGGAATGTGTAGCTCTCATGAAATCCAAAATGAGCCAATATTTGGCATGACATTTCAAAATGTCTCACTTTCAACATTTGATATGTTATCTATATTCTATTGTGAATAAAATATAAGTTTATGAGATTTGTAAATTATTCCATTCCTTTTTTACTCACAATTTGTACAGTGTCCCAACTTTTTTGGAATTGGGTTTGTAAGACAACAAACGTAACATTTACCATGAGATTAGTAAAACGACAATGAACAGGTATATTTATGATTGAACTTGATAACACGCAAGTTGTAAGAACACACACACACACACAAACAACCACACAAACATAATATATTTATATAGTGAGGCTGAAGTTACCTTGGCAGAAGACCACGATGTTGTTCATATAGCAAACACGGACTTTTACCATGGTAACTAAAGCCTAAAATATGTTAACAAGGCAGGTACGGATAGCTGACCACATTAATCCTCAAATATTAGAGGATTTTATCCTTTAAAAAAACACTAATATAACTACATATATATACAACGTATACATTATTTGATAAATAATGTAAATACATTATTTTATTGTCTACTAATTACCAAAAAATCACAGTTCTGTCTCTCCAACTCATTGTATTTCAATTGCCCGCTATAAACTTCCTGGAACTATTTGAGGTCTACGTGAATCACGTGACGATCGAGCGTCCTGGACTTCCGTTGACGCAACTCTCTCTTTCCATGGCTCTGTGTAGGTATATAGCAGGGACTCTCTTGGAAATGCAGAAGAAAGTCATTAAGGATTGAATTGTCCTGTTGCAAGTGGCAAAAAAAAAGGGGGGGGGGGGGGGGTCTATATAATAAGTCCCACAGTTATGCGTAAGCTACTGAATCTTATAATCAAGTGATGATAAACTTACTCTTTGTAAATAAGTAATGTTAGTGAAATTAAAGAGCGATATGCTTTAGCTCCATCCCTAATCCTGACAGTCTGACATTGTCTTGTCAAAGTGCTCACTGTACATATTGTGCTCATAACACAATTTACTTTAAGATATAAACTACAATATAAAGTTAAAACCTAAGAATTCATTTAAACTTTGATTTCATATAAAGTCTCAGCTTTCACAGTTTACTAGCAATATCGCTAGCTATTAATAGTCTGACACTGGTGGCTAATTAAGCAGTCAACATATTGCTAACAGGAACAGCACTGTATTACATTATTATAGGCTACAAAAAACGGGGGGGCAGAGCAAAGATTGAAAGTTTTCACAAATCGAGCTCGACCTAAAACAATGTTTTTGTATTCCAGCAGTCTGCTTGTTTATAGAGAATGAAGAGTTACGTCACGATCTTTTCACTCCGCATTGCATTTCGGGAAGGCGCCGCCATATTAGCAGGATACGCTATCCGTTCCCATGGTTACTTCTCATTCTCTATAAGGATAAATGCTACTCTTTTGTTTTGTTTTTGCCTTTAAGATAAACAATAATTTATTCTTCATTGTATCGTTTGCAGGGAAGAGAAGCTATTTTATCGCACTGCATGATATGCACTGCAATTCTCTCTTAGGTTTGGTAGAATTTGGTTTACAGTGTTTACCCGATTAGCGTGAAAACAGTGTCGCCCGCTGGACGCTCGCTGCTGCTTCAGTCATCATATGGTACATTATCCAAATAAAAGTTTGTGTTCAACAAGCTGACAGAAGTCGATCCATTTCTTTGTTGGAAACTTTTAAATGACAAAGTATAATTGTTGTCATTATAAATTTTCCATGGCCACGGAGGAGAATCACAGATTGTGGGTCACATTCAGCGAACAGTCACGAACTCACTGTACTTTTTATATTTATTTCAACAAATGACAAGCAAAATCAAATCCCTAGGAGCTTGGGGAAAGTTCTGTAGCATTTTCAAATGCTGGTTTAATGCGCTAAGACAGTGATGCTAAAAGACATGCAGATGAGCCAGAATATTAACGCGACATGTTTAAATGTAAAGCGTTTTCCTCTCTTTAGAAAACTGTAATCTAGAAAGCGCTTCTGGATTAAGAGAGCGATTTCTAAAGTTCATATTTTGGGCTCATCTGTTTTTGCACACATATTATGCTTTATTAGTAAGATGTGTGTACAGAATGTGGTCTTTAAATATCACTGTCTCGGTGCATTAAGCGCGTTCTTTATATGAGAGGAAAATGCTTAACGTGTAAATAAACACGTTGCGCTCACATTTTGATCGTATATGCATATCTCCACATAGTATATGCTTTACAATTTTGTCTTTATCACTGTCTTGGTACATTAAGCCACTTTAAGCATTTTAGAAAGTCCCCTGTTCAAATTCTGCTAATTCACAAGCCTAGTTCATGCTCGCAAAGAATGTTAACTATTAAACCAACCAAATCAAAACTTTCAAAAACACACAGCAATGTGATTCTTTTATTGAGTGAGAGTCAGTGGGTTTAATCAGTGACATTAACAGATTTACTATTCGGCGTCTTCTCCGCGACCTCCTTCCCTTGGTGTTTTTACACATAGAAAAGACGAAAAAACATATAGCATTTTCCATTTTTCTCTCAGAACGATGGTCTGAGTTACTATTGCAATTATCGATGCAGTATGAATGACATACACCGGTGACATTTTTCACAATCACGACAAACAATCAAATACTGCCCTAAACTCAATAGCAGAAAGGCAGCGCTATCCTGCAAGTATGGCGGATAAACAAAGCAGTTTCCCAGAACTCAACGCGGCGTTACGTCACATTCTCATTCCTAATTAGTATTAGACGTTAAACATGAAGAACGCCTTTATTTCACATTACTTACTAGCGGACTCAAGGGTTTACGGACAAGAGCTTTGCTGTGAAAAAATTCTCAGATCAATCTGGTGAAGATGACACCGGTTTCATTCCTCTAAGTGTCCAACCTTTGGAGCTCTAGGCATTATATAATTAAGAGTCGCTACGAAAAAAAACCCTGATTTCTGCCCGAAGGACGTCACCTGAATTCACAAATCATGGAGAATGATATTCGGTATTATTTGCATGTCTATGACAGCGCGCTGCGTATTTATAGCTAAAATAAATCTGAATATCAAACCGCAAACTATCATTACTGCGGTGTGGATGCCTGCTTTTGGGGAACGCAGTCGTGAAAGACTGATAGGCAATTATACAGAAATACTTTGACAACAGACTTTGCTCGGGCATTTAAGAATGGCCATAACAACATTTCAGATGCTGTGCAACAAGATCGGTCCGCTGGTTCGTCAGGCTATGCGTCCCATAGCGCAAAGTCACATGGCGACTTTTCATGTGCATGTGGGAATTTATTCGGCAAATGCGTTTCCATCTCCCATAATTCGCATGAACCCTTTTTCGCACAAGTCAAAAACCACCTCAAACCAAACAAACATGAGAGTAAAAACTTTAATGCGAATTAAGGGAGTTTTTTCTTCTTCAAAATTTGGCATTTCCATCATTCGTTTCTATTGCCATATTTCAAAATGTGAAAAGAAAAAAAGGTGATGGAAAGAGTCTGACTGACTGGACAGAAGAGGTTTTGGACACAGCCATAGACACTGCTGCAGAAGGGTGGGCATTGTAGATTAAATGCAAATATTTGTTTAATACATGGTGTTAGTTGGTTTAAAACATACCCAAACCAGAATGCTTAAGAAATATTAATACAGTACTGTCTTTGCAAGCACTGTAATATAAAAAAAACTGAAGTGCTGTCTGCTGTTAAGCATCATTTTAATTAATTTTTCTCAATCATTCTCAGCTGGAGGAGGAGCATGTTGTCATGGAGCCAGCATTGAGTGGTGTGGCCATGGCCCCAGAGGGTTTAAAGAGAAAGTCAGAGACTCCACTAGGCTCATCCCCTGAACCTGGACAAGTTATGCAAGAGGAGCCTAGTGCATCTGTTAAGAGCAAAGTGAGCAGTTGGCTTTATATTTTATTTTACCTTTATTTTAGCAGATAGTCCCATTGAGATCAGTGATCTATATTACAAGAGAGACCTGGCCTTACAGTAGCAGTTAGCTGCCTTACAAAACTCACAATTAAGATACAATATATACAACACATATTAAACACAGAGGTCTTTTACAAAAATTTTTTTCACATACTTCTAATTTTTTGATTGCCTTAAATTCATCAATAGATATAAATGTTCAATTATATATTAAATACAAATATGTATAATTAGATCCATGCTACAGTACCATAAAAAAGAAACCTCTAAAAATTAAAAATGTATATATTTAGTGCCAAATGTTCTAAAAACTACCCTGTAGTTACGTGTAGCTATAAAATCTACAAAGATTGGAGAAAATATTACTTCATCTTATAATGTTGTAGTGTACTGTAATGTTTTTAAACTTCTGTCAGTTTCCCACCCAGGAGGAGGAAGATATTGATATGGACACAGTTCATGACAGCCAGGCGTTCATCTACCACCATCTGAACATGTTGGAGAGACCCTCAACTCCAGGCATGACAGAAATACTACACAGTTTATATACACAATCAACCACATAGCCGAAACAGAAAAAAATTCAGAAACATATCTTGTTTTATCTCTGTCAGTAGACATCAGGACATTGCTTCAACTTTTCTCTCTCACTTTTATAGGTAAAGAACCATCTTCAGTGGAGCAAGCCATGTTGTCCATGCCAGGAACATCCATGCCCACACTGAGCAAAGAGAGCACATTCTCTAAACACAGAGATCACCACCACCATCATCATCATGAGCACAAGAAGAAGAAGAAGCACAAACACAAGAATGAGAGTAAAGACAGAGACTCTCGCCTTTAGTAACAGCCCTGCCATTCGTTCTCCATCTCTGTCTGACCGATAATGGTGTCAGCCAGAGAAAGTAGTCCGAACTAACATTAAAATACACATTGTTTTACGCATTTCTGATGTTTTTGTTTAGTTTGTTTAACCCATTATTCAGTGCTCTAAAGACAAAGACATTGCCATAGCACCCAACATGTAATATGTCAGTGCTTAAATGAAAAGTTCACTCAAAAATTAGAATTTAAAAAATTTAAATAATTGATTAAAGAATTTGTACAGTACACAAGAAGGAAAATATTGTTTTGCAGTGTCATCTGACCACACATAAAGCTGCCTGGTTTGTGGTCTTTTAGTAGCAAACACACACAGACTCACATAGTCTCACCACCCAGGACCACTAGGGTTACTTCATGCCACTGAATCTCAAATCTCAAATGAGGGAACATTTCAGACTGTGGGCTCCATGGTTAACTTGCTGTGAGCAATCTTTTAAATAGATGCTTCATTTGCCACGTTAAATTGTGAAGTTGAATATAGTAAATGTATGTGGTACGTCTTTTTTTTTTTTTAAACTGAACATTACTGTTCCTTTGAAAATATACTAATTTGAGCCATAAATCATTTTTGCCTGCTTCACCTTTATGCCTCAACCTATGCTTTTGTTTTGTCTCCATTGTAGGAATTTTACTAGGAAGTTTTTTTTCCACTGATGTTTTGTTTGTTTTATGTATATTGTATAAATCCATAAAGAAATTTTGTTTAAGCGTTTTATCATCGTGTTTTTGTTGCCACAAAAAAACTTTTTTCCTAGGGTATGTTCATGAGTTTGAGCTTCAGTTTCCAAACTAGAACTCGGTTTAGATTAATAAGTAAAAATGTCATTGTTCGCCATTTCTCAGATGAAAATGGCTTGCACATTTATATGTTTGTGGTACGGGGCCATCTGTCTTATGATTACAAGAAAACAAATCTAGATGATCAAATGGACAATGTTGTTTGCTGCAAGCTTAATAAAATGAATGTTTGGGAAGCACACTATGAGTACCCTGTTATTAAAGGGATAGGCTAGCTAGTTCATCCAAAATTGAACATTTTATTGTCATTTACTTACTGTATCAAGATGTGGCAAGTGCAAATTAGGCAATTATTTTATACAACAGTTAAATAAGTAATTTTATGGTAAGTCTTGCAATATATATTTATCAATTGAAATATTAAAAAGTGACACAGGGGGGAAGAGATCTGTAATAAAAGGTACATAACCTTCAATAAATAACTTATATATAAATAAAAAAGCATTACCTTTTGGATGTATTTATTATAATATCTTTTGTAATCTATAATATACTTTATATAGTTAATAATTTATTTTATTTCTCTAGCTAACCTGGAATTTTAAAAAGACATTTTTGGCCAAATTATAGATATTTTGTGTGTGAATTTGCACATGTTATAATGTAAGCATCATTAATGACCCCCTGTGTTTAATGAAAGAAAAGATTGATTAGTGAAATTAAAGAATGATTTAATAAAAAATTAGAATGATTAGTAATTGTCTCTCATTGGCCTGATTAGCTAAGCCCTCAGAACCTTTCTTATTTAGTGGTACAGTATTGCATGATTTGTAGATTATATTTAATACACTTTGCTTAAACGTTTGCAATTAGTTTTTAAAAGGTAACATTACAGTCTTAAGGCCTCTATGCTTACATTTGAAAAAAAAATATATATATATTTTTAGGACCATGTTCTGATCAATGACAGAATTAAACCTTACAGGACACTATTTGACTCCTTAACGGTTTTTTTTTACCTTTGTAATCACCATTTTTTCAAACTTTATTAATTGTATGTCATATTTTGAGCCAAAACATTTAGATTTATAAACTTATCAAAAATTTTAATTAAACAATAAATTCTATTAAAACAATAAAATACAATCAAGAAGAATAAGTTACCAGTCAAATGAAATCAGCATCAACAATTCATCTTTGCAAGGCACAGAACTCTTCTGTTGCATCAAGGAATATTTACAGACTTTTTGACAAGACTCAGAGGTGGCATTAATGCATTTCATAATAACGATGTTATGAGATTAATGTTTAAAAGATAACATTTTGAATATAGAAGTACTAAACTATTTAAATGACTCAATTCCTACTTTAAAATGAAATAGAAACCGCCAGTAGGTGGCAGCATGTCACTGAATCATTTATTTAATCGATTCGTTCAAACGGCTGATTCATTCAGGAACGAAGTACGTGACTGTCTCTATGAATGGGTGATTAAATCATTGACTCACTAGATTTGTTAAAAAACACAGATTCATTCAAAAATGAAACAGCTGTGTGTTTGCTTGGAGATGCGCAGTGGATCAGCTGTGACTTTGTTTGAACTTTTTGTTTAAGAAATAGAGCACAATCAGACAACAGTGTTCCTGAAATGTAAGTCCTTATGTTAACTTCTGTATAAAATCCAAAATGTATAAAACTCTTGTAGGTAAATTCAATTTCACATTTGCAAACTCACTTTAAAAAGCTGTCACTCCTCTTAGTTCATTGCGATCTCACAAACTTCCATTTTAATTAATGAGGCTCCCTACACTGCACACTGAATCTATTATTACATCGTCTCTACACTTTGTTTGTTACAATGAGTGATAAACTGCAGTCTGCTTTCACGATCTGAGGCGCACCGATAATAATTTATTGGCTGCAGTCTGCAGACCAGTTGGAAATGAAACGCCGTCCTCCCTCGAAATTCACTCCCCGGACTCAATCCCTTTAATTTAATCTCATTTACTATCTTAACTGCGTGAGGTTTTTTTTATATTTGGGGGGACCCCCCTAAGTCTATTTTTTTTTTTTTACTTCTTATGGGGGGTCCCGGATCCTCCCAGCCCTCCTCAATTCGAGCACTGACTATCATCTCAGTTTATGTTATGTTTTTAAAAAGGAAAAAAAAAAGTACCCTCAGAAGATATTTTAAAGTCATATAGCCTAATTGTGTTAAATGCGAAAAGCAAAGAATGACAAAAAGCAAACAAAATGTACTGTATGCATGAATGTTTCGCCAATCATTCTTACATATTCGGGTCTTTAGCGACCCGGACCCAGGGCTGGACTGGGACAAAAAATATGTACTGTATGCATGAATGTTTCGCCAATCATTCTTACATATTCGGTTTCTTTAGCTCCCACCAGGGCTGGACTGGGACAAAAAATTGGCCCTGGCATTTTTTGGTGCAGGCGGCCCATCACCACTTCGATATAGATATATATATATATATACACATACATACATACATACATATATACATAATAAACATACCACACACATACACTACAAGTCAAAAGTTTTTGAACAGTAAGATTATTAATGTTTTTTAAAGAATTATCTTCTGCTCACCAAGCCTGCATTTACTTGATCCAAAATACAGCAAAAGCAGTAATATAGTGAAATATTTTTACTATTTAAAAATACGTTTTCTATTTGAATAGATTCAGATGACTGGTATGTATGTAGCCTATGTATCACACTCATATCACATCTTGTTTTGGATAAGAATAAAACGTCAGGTCCGACAATCGTGTCTTTTTTTATTTAAATCTAGCTTCATTCGCATTGGCCCATGGAAACCTCTATGAACCCACTTGACTTGACTTGGCCAAACAAATCGCTGGGGACGAATTTACGTTTTATTAAAAAGTGTTTACACATACACTCATGGCGCGCAGCCGCGCAAACACATTAGGATAGGTTAGATTCCTGCCTACGTTGCGAGTCCCTATCAAGCACTTTACCGATTCAACTACTCTCCTCTCCTCTTCCTGCCTGGCTCTTTGGCCCGCATCTCTCACTGCAGAGCAAGCCTGTTCTTGATAGATCTCCTGTGAAAACGTAGGGAAAGCCGACGAGGAAGAAATTGGGGTGATGCGATATTTATATAGGCGGAGCAAAATACTTCATCGCTCCGTCTATAGAGCATTGTGATTGGATGTTTACGCTGTCAATACAGTAGACAAACCAATGGCCACTGGCTGCTCACTGTCCCTGCGTGATGGTTTTCGGCAAAAAAAAAACATTCTGTCGGCCCCTTAAATACGTCGGCCCACCGGGAAAATACCCGATTACAATCCCCTGCCCCGGACCTAAATATCCACACGTATGGATTCGCTACTGCTGCAATAGAAACAAAACTCTCTTGATATTTTAAGAACAATTACAGAAGAATAAAATAAAGTATATTTCGTTACCTTTTGAAAGTTAGAAGGGTTCAGTTTGAGCAGATGGTTTTACCATCGCTGTCATCGTCAGAGCGCAATTCCACAGTACATTCAGCATCTGTCTCACATTCACAATCTCAACCATATTCTCAAAACAATCTTTTTCAATGACTTCATATTCAATATTTTAATCACTGGCAGCTTATTCACCACATCAAGCATCAAATGGCAGTGACATTTATATTTCATTGTGTACAGTAATTGCTCTGCACTAAAACCATTCAAACCAGTTACATTTTTAGTGATGATATTCTTTTGTTTTATGCCTGTGGTAATTATGAGTGAAACATTATGTCATCATTGTGTATCAAACAGTGCCACCTTGAGGGATAAACGATGCATTGCATGTATTGAGTCATCAGATATGTAAATAGACGTGGGTTTACGGAAAGTATTCAGACCCCCTTAAATTTTTCACTTATTGTTATATTGCAGCCATTTGCTAAATCATTTAAGTTAATTTTTTTTCCTCATTAATGTACACACAGCACCCCATATTGACAGAAAAACACAGAATTGTTGACATTTTTGCAGATTTATTAAAAAAAAACTGAAATATCACATGGTCCTAATGATTCAGACCCTTTGCTGTGACACTCAGTCAATTATTTAAACTCAGGGCTGTCCCATTTCTTCTGATCTCTGTAGATGTTTCTACACCTTTCATTTGAGTCCGCTGTGTTTGAGTATACTGATGGACTTGATTATGAAGCCACACACTCTTTCTATATAAAGACCTTACAGCTCACAGTGCATGTCAGAGCAAATGAGAATCATGAGGTCAAAGGAACTGCCTGAAGAGCTCAGAGACAGAATTGTGGCAAGGCACAGATCTGGCCAAGGTTACAAAAAAATTTCTGCTGCACTTAAGGTTCCTAAGAGCATAGTGGCCTCCATAATCCTTAAATGGAAGACGTTTGGGATGACCAGAACACTTCCTAGAGCTGGCCGTCCGGCCAATTTGAGCTATCGGGGGAGAAGAGCCTTGTTGAGAGAGGTAAAGAAGAACACAAAGATCACTGTTGCTGAGCTCCAGAGATGCAGTCGGGATATGGGAGAAAGTTGTAGAAAGTCAACCATCACTGCAGCCCTCCACCAGTCGGGGCTTTATGGCAGAGTGGCCCGACGGAAGCCTCTCCTCAGTGCAAGACACATGAAAGCCCGCAGTTTGCTAAAAAACACCTGAAGGACTCCAAGATGGTGAGAAATAAGATTCTCTGGTCTGATGAGACGAAGATGGAACTTTTTGGCCTTAATTCTAAGTGATATGTGTGGAGAAAACCAGGCACTGCTCATCACCCTTCCAATACAGTCCCAACAGTGAAGCCTGGCGGTGGCAGCATCATGCTGTGGGGGTGTTTTTCAGATGCAGGGCAGACGACTGGTTTGCAATGAGAGAAGAATGAAGGGTGGCCAAGTACAAGGGTATCCTGGACGAAAACCTTCTCCAGAGCGCTCAGGACCTCAGACTGGGCCGAAGTTTACCTTCCAACAAGACAATGACCCTAAGAACACAGCTAAAATAACGAAGGAGTGGCTTCACAACAACTCTGTGACTGTTCTTTAATGGCCCAGCCAATCCTGACGTAAACCCAATTGAGCATCTCTGGAGAGACCTAAAATGGCTGTCCACCAACGTTTACCATCCAACCTGACAGAACTGGAGAGGATATGCAAGGAGGAATGGCAGAGGATCCCCAAATCCATGTGTGAAAAACTTGTTGCATCTTTCCAAAAAAGACCTCATGGGGCTGTTCTTGAATCAAAAGGGTGCTTCTACTAAATACTGATCAAAGGGTCTGAATACTTAGGACCAAGTGATATTTCAGTTTTTCTTTTTACTAAATCTGCAAAAATGTCAACATTTCTGTGTTTTTCTGTCAATATTGGGGTGCTGTGTGTACATTAATGAGAAAACAATTTACTTAAATTATTTTAGCAAATGGCTGAAATATAACAAAGAGAGAAAAATATAAGGGGGTCTGAATACTCTCCGTACCCACTGTATGTGCGCAGAAAAAAATACTTATACATTTACATACCTCGGGTCTCTATGAGAAAACAGGCTTTTTTTTATATTTTACTATTTTTTTTCTTTTTATATTGTTTATAGGAACAGTTCCTTACCAAAAAGTAGTATACTTCAAGTTTATTTTAGTAAGTATACTTAAGTAAAGTTCAATTATATTTTTAAGTATACTTTATGTAGTAAGTATACAAATATCAGTGTACTAGTAGTATACTTGTAAGTGTACTATTTAAATACTCCTTGGGACTAAATGGCCCACTTTCTAGTATATAAAAGTATAACAGTAGTAAACTTTAAGTAAACAACTAGTTTACATCAAAATGTTTAGTTTGTACTGCAACTATACTAAAAGTGATCTTATAGGTATACTGATAGTTTACTAATTAAATACTTGTAGTAGCACTTTTAGTACACTTTGAAGTATAGTCTCAGTAAACTACTAGTTTAGTAGTTTTATACTGCAAGTATACTCGTAAGTTTTCTTTAAGTGAACTTTACATCATACTTTAAGTATACTACTATGTCCCTATTTAGGTATTAATTTGTAAATATTTTGTTACATGAATATCTGAACATACAAAACATCAAAGAAGCAGGTATCTGCCTTGTAAACAAAACTTTTATATTTAGCTTCATGCTTCCTTTTTTAAACATTTTGAATGTGGATAAGTTTCATAAAAAAGAAGAAAAAAATAAACAACATTTTGAACAAAAAAATGAAAAAAGACTATGAATTGGATTCAGAATGATAATCAAAACGTAGATAGAGTCGATCAACACCCCAAAGCTTGACAGTTATTATTACCTCTTCATTGGTCGACATTTTATTCCATAATGTTACATAGTTTTGATGCTGTTTTATGTCTGATCATGTTAGATTACATGTGGAAGCATTGTTGTTTCGGTTTCTTCTTCACTGTGTTTTTTTTTAATTCTGTACAGAAGATGTGTACTAGCGCTCCTTACATTATAACAATGAAAACACGGATTCTAGAGCACAATTATAGCTCAAATATATTTAGACTTTTTTCTAAGTATAAGTCAAGTATACTTAAATTTAATTTTAAGTATATTTCTGAGAAGTATATAAAGCCCATTCCTGAGAAGTACATAAAAAGTAGACTAAAAGTATACTTTCCTATTTCTTAGTTTAAAAGAAGTATACTAATAGCACACTTGAATAAACTTCTTTTTCGTAAGGGTTGAGGAATACTAATAAAATTCTGTTTTAAAAAAATGAAGGTGGGAGAGGGTAATGATGAGGTATGCATTTAAGGGTTAAAAATAAATATTTAATTAGAATTCCCCCTGCCATACTGTTTTTTTTTTTTCGAGCTGCATCTGAATCGACAGTACATTACCTAACTAAACGGTTTGTTAGCAGCGTCCGCTCCACGTGGGGGGGGGGCCTGAGGGGGCCTGGCCCGGCCACCTCGGTCACTGTGCCCCCTCACCTCTGGTGCCATAGTGGGTGCCCTGATTTTAGCTGGTGAGGCAGGGTACTGCCCTGGGAAGGTCTCACAGGCTGTGAAATACACAGATTAAAAGCTAAATGTTTTCATTTCGGTTTGTTCTTAGCAAAAATAAAATAGTTTTTTCGTTCAGGTTATGCAGAGCGAAATTAGAACGGTGCTGCATTTAGAAAGAATTTTTATTAACTTTGCTATTATTCTTGAACTTTCAAACTGCTAACACTTTGCACTTTCGAATTATGCCTTTACTGTAGGACGAAAAATTACGGAGTAGTCTATTTCATGTTTCAGCTGTTTGATCGCGCCGGCGCCTCACGCGCACACTATATAAGCTGCATTCATTGGAAACAGCTCAGCCGTTTACCATGCCGTTCGGCGTGAGCACCGGTCCACTGTGGCATATTTTTGCTCATTATGATATTTTTCCGTCGATACTGGAACATGTGTGAACTACAAAGCCTATTTTACCTAATAAATAAGCTAATAGTTTAGCTTCAAATAGGCTACATCGCGAACATTTGGATTTGTGCCTAATGAGAGAGGTAAGCCCAACTTTGTAACTCCCCTCAAGCATACGCTGACACAAATGGTTTCCATACTACTGGTTTATTTGTTGGCTTGTCCCCCAAATCCACCGTGAAAACTAAACAATGAATACAAAACCACTAACTAAATATAAACCAAAACATACATTAGCAAACATACAAACTTGAAGAACTTCAAACACAAAATACAAACAAAGCAAATATAAAGCGAAATACCTCGTTGGCTGTATGCTATATGAAAGAAATTGTCTTGAATACTCAATCTCACGTTCAAATCCCTTGCAAGAAGAGACATCCATTGAGCACATGCTCAACATTCGTGTTTGCCTGGCTTGCTTACAGGAACTGAGAACCTTGCAGGCAGTCAGCCATTAAATACAACCATTGATATTTCAAAATAAAAGTCCCAAACCAAATAACAATTAATTCACAAATAATAAATGTAACTTATTTTCTTCATAAAAATAATCTTAAAAAAAACAACAACTTATAATCAAACACTTACACTCCCACCAAATCACACAACCATAATGTGAGATTTCTCAAATTGCAATATAGTTATAATTTACACTTTTCACTTCAACCTTTCAATGAAAACATTCCTTTTACTAACCACCCAAACTTCATACCTCGTAACCTGCTTCAAACAGAACAACAACCTTATGTATGGGTCTTTCAAGAAACACAGTTTTAGTTATGGGTTTCAGTTTCTTGTCAAACAGTGTCACTAACCATCAATTTTAGTTCTCACCCTACCATCTGACCCTGGGTAGACTTCTATGACTCTGGCCAACTTCCATTCATTACGTGGTGCCAGATTGTCTTGTAGAACGACAATGTCATTGACTTTCAAGTTCCTTCTGTTTTTGTACCACTTCTGTCTTGACTGCAAGTTTAAAAGATATTCTTTTTTCCATTGAGTCCAGAATTCATTTGCCAAATACTGTACTCTACGCCACCTCTTTCGAAGATAAAGATCTTCTCTTGTAAATTGTCCAGGTGGAGGTAGAATGATTGTAGACTTCATTGTAAGAATGTGGTTCGGAGTTAAAGGTTCAGGTCCAGATGGGTCATTCAAATGTTCAGTGGTGAGTGGTCTGCTGTTAACAATGGCCATAACCTCATATAGGAATGTCCTTAGAGAGGTACCGTCAAGCCTCTGTGCTGACTGGTCGAGAATAGCAGAAAGAACACTTCTTATGGTTCTTATTTGCCTCTCCCAGACACCTCCCATATGACTTGCTGCTGGAGGGTTCATAAGAAATTCACATCCTAGAGCCTTAACTCTTCTTTCTTGATCCATTCCTTTCATGAGTTCTGCAAACTCTCTTCTTGCTCCAACAAAATTGCTTCCTTGGTCACATCTCAACTGATGAACATTTCCTCTTATTCCAATGAACGCTCTTAAAGCATTAATAAATGAATCAGTGGTCATGTCATCAATCATCTCTATGTGTATGGCCCTTGAACATAGACAGGTAAGTAAAAGACCATATCTCTTGAGTTCCTTTCTTCCTTCTTTAATATATATTGGACCAAAGCAGTCAATACCAGAGTAAGTGAATGGTGGAGTTGTTTCCATTCTATCTTGCGGTAAGTCACCCATTTTTGTTCTTCTGCAGGCCTTCTATACTTTCTGCACTTAACACATTTAAAGATGTGTGAGGAGACCACACCGCTACATCCCAGGATCCACCATCCATTAGCTCGCAGTTCGTTCATTGTCATTCCACGTCCTTGATGATGTACCTTTTCGTGAAAGTGCTTAATAAGTAAAGTTGACATGTGGCTATTCTTGGGAAGTATTACTGGATGCTTGACGTATGGGTGCAACGTAGCTTGACTTAGGCGTCCTCCGACCCTCAGGATACCTTCTTTGTCTAAGAATGGATTTAACTTGTATAGCCTGCTTTTTTTGGTGTTGGCAACTACTTTCTTTGGCTTCAAACTCTTTATCTCATCCAAGAAGGCTTCCTTTTGAACCAAATTGATGACAAAATTCTGCTTCTTTCCTTTCTTCCAGGCTTGTACTTTCTTTGGTTGCTTCACATCTTTGAATTCTTTAATTTTATGTTTCAGTCTAGCAACTGCCTTTACAACTCTTGACCAGTCAGAGAATTTCTGTAGGTGATCCAAAAATGATCTGCTCTCCTTTGCAACAGTATTACACACAAGAGCCCTGCGAATTTCAGGATCATCTTCCTTAATTTCTCCCAACTTACATTACCTTTCGGGTAGTTCCGTTTGCCAAAGAAACTTTGGTCCTGTGAACCAATTTGAGGTTTTAAGTTGCTCTGCCGTCAAACCTCGAGAGGCATGATCAGTCGGATTGTTCTCAGAGGCAACATAAGCCCATTGTTCAGGCTTTGTACTGGATCTGATTCTCTGAATACGATTGGCTACGAACACATGAAATCGTCTGGCATCATTATTTATGTAGCCAAGAACGACTGTAGAATCCGTCCAAAAGAACTCCTTTAGATCTTGAATTTCTAGCTCATTCCGAAGCATGTCACTTGTTTGCACTGCAACAACTGCTGCTGTGAGTTCTAGCCTTGGTATAGTTGTAACTTTAGTTGGTGAAACTCTTGCTTTTCCCATGACCAAACAGCAATGAACTTTATTAGACTAGTTAACTGCTCGCAGGTAAGTACATTCACCATATCCAGTGACACTTGCATCCGCAAAATGGTGGAGTTCATACATTGTGGCCTCACCAAAATTTGAAGGTAAGAAATCTCGCTTGATTTCCATTTCAGCTAAATTGGGTAAATTTCTGATCCAGGACTCCCACCGAGGTCTCAAGTTCTCTGGAACTTCCTCATCCCAACTAACCTTCTCTTTGCACATTTCCTGGAGTATTTGTTTACCCAAAAGAACAAATGGTGCCATAAACCCTAGGGGGTCATACACAGAGGCCACGGTAGAAAGCACACTCCTTATTAGAGGATTGGGTTTTACTTGAACTCTGAATTCAAAAGAGTCAGATGTAATGCACCACTCTACTCCAAGAGCTCTTTCCATCTGAGGTAAACTCAAAGCCATATCCAGATCTTTGACTGTGGCACGTTCTTTTTCTGGGATGGTTGCAATCACTCTTTCACTGTTAGAAACAAACTTGTGGAGTCTTAACCTGCCAGTGAAGCAAAATTCTCTTGATTCTTTAATAAGCTGGATGGCTTTGGTCTCAGTTCGAACGCTTATTAGACCATCACCTACATAGAAATTTCTTTTGAATGAAGCGTATGGTGTCTTCACTATACTGGCCAAGCCCTTCAGTTGCCAGATGTTTCAGACCAAAGTTACAACAACCAGGAGATGAGGCAGCTCCAAACAAGTGAACTCCCATTCTGTAGACTGATGGTGTGATCTCAATTTCTATTCTCCCACCACAGAAATCGCAGGTAATCTTGATCCTCCTTTTTCACATGAAACTGGTGAAACATTCTTTCGATGTCACACATGATTGCAATGGAACCCTTCCAGAAATGGCATAGGACCCCTACCAATGCATTGGTTAAGTCAGGACCTGTGAGCAGATGGTCACTGAGGTATGTGTCCTGAAACTTGGCAGAACAGTCAAATATTACACGTATTTTCCCTGGTTTCTGTGGATGATAAACTCCATGATGTGGAATATACCAAACTGGACTGTTGTCAATCTCTTCTTCGGGAACCTTCTCTGCATCACCACGTGAAATTATGTCATCCATGAATTTGACATAGTCCTCATAGTACCACTGATCTTTCTTGAATCTCTTTTCAAGACCTTTCAGGCGGTGTACTGCACATATCTGGTTATTAGGAAGTTCTGGGTTTTCTCTTTTGAATGGTAATGGAATTTCATAAAGACCATTGCTCTTCTGTGTGATATTTTCTCTCAGAATCGACAAGAACTTAAGATCTTCTTGGGACACAGGATCAGTTTTTCCAGCTCTTTCGGAGAAGTATGATTCAAGGACTTTTATTATATCGGAAGGTCCAATTTCTTTTACCTTAATTCGACTCACATAGTGTACTTCAGTTTTAAGGTTGACAGGAGAATCCATACTTGGTGTCACTTGTCTTACTACTATGCGATGGCTGATTCCAATAGCGTCGCCATAGTCTACATAAGGATTCCCGTGACCAATGTAGCGAATCAGCTCATGGGGAAATATGAATAATTAACCATAACTAGTTATAATTAACTATTCATATATTAGATCCACTGTAGATATTTAGCTGACCCCTCAGGGTCAACTGTCTTGTCAATTCTAAGAACGTTAATTTCCTGGTTAAGGGAAATAACTTTCTTACTGTACAATTCTATAAGTTTGTAACGTAAATCTGCATGATTATTGACTCCGGTTATGAGTAAACACTGAACACGTCAAGTGTGATACAAGTAAGGTTTTATTAACTACACAAACACTTAAACTAGTCTAACATACTACATAAACACATTAAGCTGGTCTAACAGACACATACACACACACACACATACAGTTGGTATAGGAAAGGGTTAAAGTTTAGCACTAAAGGAAGAGACATAAGGAATGACATTTATGGAACCATTTTGCCTATTCAGCAGATCTAAAACCTGAGGGCAAACGTCAATTCTTAGCTCTAACACACCTTGTAAAAAGGTGTAACTAATACTTAATGCATCAATTAAATCGACAAAGTTTGATACTTGCACGTCTGTATGAACAAAAATTCCTGATGCGATCATGTTAAAAAACTGCCCCCAAGATCTTTGCTGAATTCGGGTCGATGAGAAGATCCAGTTTGAGTCAGTGTCACTTGATGTATGGAAAGGACTAGGCCGAAAGGCCTGGCATAATCTTTGATATCCTGAAGCGTTTTTTTCACATCTTCTTAGCTTCTGACCGAACCACCGACTGGGGCTGGTCACATGAAGTGTGGCCTTTAAGGTCGGAGAAGATCCCCGCTTCTCAAGATGGGCTTATCCAATGAGAATAGCCGGAATCCCAAGTGGGCGTTTTGTGATCCTGTGGAGTTTATGGCTCTTTGTACATGGTACTTTAGTATCTGGAACTTTTATTGAAAATACTAAAGGTTCTCAGGGCATTAATATATTGCCTATGTACCAACAAATAATATACATTCTTGTTTAGATCATCAGAAGGCGAATTCATAGATACTAAACAAGCTATATGTAAGGTTATATGAATGAGTGGTTTATCGTAAGCATGAATAAAAATAGTCTATAATACAACAGATTAATACAAAACAGCAATGATATACACAATGGCCTGAAGAATATGGGTGTTCATTCAAAGAAGGTTTTTCTATGAATTAATTAGTAGAACAGTCCATTTCTCCTGTGCATTTGTACCCCTTGTTTCTGGAGAAAGCAGAATGAGAGCCGGCTCGCATTCCACAAGGTTGTAAATGTATCGGGTTACCATGAAACCAGGGTCTTGTTCGGCGTCCTGGGGTGTTACAAAGTATTTGTGAAATCTAGCTAACAAAATATATATTGTGTGTTGGAGTGGTCCAGACGCTACACCAACAATGTTCCATCCAAGGTCAGTACGCTGTGCATAAGGGTGATGGTCTTGGCCAGACACTACTTCTCTTGGAAGGAGAGCTTGTGAGCAGTTATATCCAATGAGCACAGCTCTACTTCACAATCCTGGAGAGGTGCTCTCTCATCTTGAAGATGATTTAAATGAGACCACGCCTTTGCAGTTTCATTTGTTGGTATGTGAGTTCTGTTGGCTGGAATAAACTCCCGAGTGTAGACTGGTGGTAAAGAAATCCTTTTACCAGAATAAAAACCTCTAACTTGTAGGTCTTTTACTTTTTGAGAGCTTACAACTGTGGTCCTTGAAGTCATAGTAGAGAGCTTCAGCTTAACCTGTTCTTTGCTTGTATCTAATGCTTCAGCCACTTCATTCAAAATGAAGGTTGTATCACTTTGAGAGTCTAAAAGGGCATAAACAAGAACTTCTTGTGCAGGTTGAGTCATGGATGAAATCCAGACAGGAATTATTGCTGCTGTTTGCATGTTAGTCTCATCAAGAATTACTCTATTTGAATTAACAACTGTAGCTATTTCTTTAAGTTGCATTGATGGTCTTTCTTGACTTGTACTTAACTTGGCTTGTAGTAATTTTTGGTTTTCTTTCATTCGCTCCTCATGCAGACAGGTTGGATGCATCTTGTGGCACATATCACAGAAACTCCTACTCTTGCAATTCTTTGAGAAATGGCCAGGCTTAAGACAACCAAAGCATAACTTTTCAGCTTGAACAAATTTGAGTCTGTCTGAAACCGATTTCTCCATAAGCTTCCTGCATTTGTGCAAAATGTGTCCAGTCTTCTGGCAGAAAATACATGTTATGACAGGTTTTTCACTGGTACTTGTAGTTAGGGTCTTTGCTCCAAAGTTTTGACATTTTTGAAACTTTGAATTTTCAACCTCACCTAGTTTAAGTGCTTGTAAAGATGTAACAGGATTGCAGGCGATTTTCACCTCTCTCGTCAAGAACTTGACAAACTGACTGAAGGAGGGAAATTGGTTAGTCTCCTCTTCTATTTCAATAACCTTACGATTCCATCTCACTGCTAGCCATTCCGGTAACTTTGAAAGAATCTTCCTGTTCTCATTACAATCATTCAAGATTTCCAATGCCTTAATGTGAACTATGGCAGCCTCACAACTACGAAGAAAATCAACAAATTCTTTGAGCTCAAAACTGTCTCTAGAGCCCATCTTAGGCCACGCTTGGAGCTTATCTTTATATGATTTTGCAATCGTGAATGGATTCCCATATCTCTCCTCTAAAATTTCCCATGTGGCAGCATAAGCAGATTCAGTTCCAAGTAAGAAATATCCATCGAGTGCTTTCTTAACTTGGCCACTTACATACCTACGGAGGTAGTAGATCTTCTCTTTATCTTGAATGTTCTTCTGGTCAATCAGTGTTTCGAAGGAAAGTTTCCAGTCATTGTACCATTGTAATTCTGTTTGCACTTAAAGCACCTACCAGCACCTTCACGAGATCTGCTGTACTTTCATTTGAGGAGGAGGTGGTCACAGCTAGTGGTGCAGGAGCTATTTTCAGGAAGCCTTTCTGATCTTCTTCTATGACCTCCTCTTGATCATACACCTTCATTCTCTCTCTGTTGGTTGTGATAACGTCCGCTTTGAAGATTTGACATACGTTTTCCATTTGTTATAAATATAAGTAAACCTTTGTTGAAGTGATTTAATTTTTGCAACGTGCATTTCTCTACCCTTCTCTGTAAGAGTTATTTTTCTTTTACTTCTTCTTGACTGTTGTTCATCTTCTTCCTGTGCTTCAACACCCTCTTGACTTATTTCAGGTTGTGCTTGAGAATCTGCACTATCCTTAATGCTGTCTCTTACATTAACTGTTGGCTACTTTGGCTCTAACGTTTGAGCAACTAGGTTAACCAAAATTTATAGGTAGAAAATATGAATAAATTACATCTAAACCAATATTGGCCCTTGCTCAAAGGTAAATGTCACTAAAATGCAATCAATGTAAGGCTTGAACACTCAAATGTTGATTAATAACCTTCAGTACCAACACTGCATGGGATATTTAATGTGCCAAATAACCCTTCAACTCAAATATTGTTTTTAAACACCTCAAACCCTTGAAAAGATTGAAAACAACCAATAGCATTTATAATACACCTCTCATTTTGAAATCTAGAAAAGTCAATAAAACCTTTAAAAAAAATATATATATATTTTTGGGAACCTTTTTGGGAACCTTTATGAACACTTCTTAGGCAACTCTTAATAACTTAGTCCATTGCTCATTGTACATCTGTTGTGTGCATTTTCTTAAGCCTGTGTATGTGTGTGGTGTTTTCTCATCTGATAGTCCTTTGACAATGCACTCCATGCGTTGCAAACACGTGCCAATCCCGCTAGTTCGGCAACTTGCTGTGTCGCGTGGCGTCACCCACTCATGTCGTTGAACAGTCAGAGTTTTCACTGTAACTCCTCTCAAGCATACGCTGACACAAATGGTTTCCGTACTACTGGATTATTTGTTGGCTTGTCCCCCAAATCCACCGTGAAAACTAAACAATGAATACAAAACCACATTAACTTAATATAAACCAAAACATACATTAGCAAACATACAAACTTGAAGAACTTCAAACACAAAATACAAACAAAGCAAATATAAAGCGAAATACCTCATTGGCTGCATGCTATATGAAAGAAATTGTCTTGAATACTCCTTAATCTCATGTTCAAATCCCTTGCAAGAAGAGACAGCCATTGAGCACATGCTCAACATTCATGTTTGCGGCTGGCTTGCTTACAGGAACTGAGAACCTTCTTCTTCTTTTAAATTTAATGGCGGTTAGGAAACCAACTTAAATGGTGCATTCCCGCCACCTACTGGATAGGAGTGTGGAGCGCATAATGATTGGAAGTTTGAGAACTATAGCCAAAAACAAAAACAAAAAACAAAACAAAAATACAACGCCAATTATTCCTGCTTTATTTACTACAACTGTATCCTAAATTCTATTGATCAGTCTTGTTTCTTTTAAGAAAATAATTCATGAAATTCTGTTGCATTGTCCATTTTCCTAACAGAACCTGAAGTGACAATTTATTTATTCCGAAGGTCCTAAAGCTTGAATTAGTTGAAATCTTTTTTGGGCCCCCCCTTTTTGTTTTTTCCCGCCCCCCCCCCTTTTTCAGTGCATCACACTCTATAAGTACATGTTCTACTGATTCTGCATGACCACATTTGTCACAATTTCCAGTTTCATGCTTCCCCATTCTATACAGACACTGATTTAATGAACAATGTCCAATACGCATTCTTGACATTAAAACGTCTTCTTTCCTGTTGCCAAACTTTCTTCTTTCTTGACCTACTTTCTCTTGAATATGATGAAAGTGTCTACCTTTTGTTCCACTATCCCACTCCTTCTGCCATTTCTTTCTTATTTCATTTGCAATTAACCCTTTTACTTCTGCTTTAGTCATTGACACTTTAATGTCAATTTGTGCATGTTTCAGAGCCTGTTTGGCCAGATGGTCTGCTTCCTCGTTTCCTTCCACACCCATATGTGATGGTACCCACAGGAAATTTACCATAAGACCAGATTGTCTTATTCTAAATAGACTCTGCATCACTTCAAAAATGATATCTTGCCTTGCTGTTGAAATTCCACTTAGCAAGCTATTTAAAACTCAAAGGGAGTCTGTACAAATTACTGACCTTATTGGCTGTACTTCTTCTATCCACTGAAGACAACTGAGAACCTTGCAGGCAGTCAGCCATTAAATACAACCATCGATATTTCAAAATAAAAGTCCCAAACCAAATAACAAAAAATTAATTCACAAATAATAAATGTAACTTATTTTCTTCATAAAAATAATCTTAGAAAAAAGTAAACAACTTATAAACATAATATATAATATAATAAACACTTACAAACTTTACCTTACGTTTCGTTTTAAATTAATTTCTTTTGGCTTGTTTATTGCTAAGCCTATATTATTATATAGTGCAATTATATTTATCCATTAGAATTCTATATTTTTAAATTCTTATTCTGTTCTGATACGGTTAAATTTAAAGGATTTGTCGTAAAGTGAGGGGAACTAAAATATCCTATAGTGTTCATAATGTTGGTACATTATAACATTATTAGGCCTGACGTTATTATTTCTGAAAATGCAATTTATACGAGTTGTATCTTTTTTTTTATTTTCCTCAAAAAAAAACATTTTTATTGTTTTTTTAAAAGCATGCAGCAAACGAAAATATGCGATTAATCTGTTCAAATTTGTTACTGTGGGTTAACAAATTTACATTGGTAGGCTATTCTTATGCTTGGCTTCACAGATGGCAACAGATTCTGGGCCAAATCTGGTTTACATTCACTTTTGGCTTTTTTCAGTCTTGATTACAAATGTTTTTTTTTTTATGTACGATGGATAATTAAAACAAAAATCAGGCATGTGTAGCCTATTTATAACTTCAATTACTAGGCCTACATTCTTTTTTTTTTCAGAAATGGAAGTAACTCAAAATGTTGTGTGTTTTTAATTTTAATATTTTTATCTATAGGCCTATACACCCAGGTGAAAAAGAAATATATTTAAATTGTGCTTTTTCAGACATACGTACTATATTTAAATTATACTATACTAATTGCATATTAAATGTATTATTTTGAAACAACTTTAAGTGTATTTCAAGATATGTTTAAGTTTGATTTTAATTTATTTGTAATATATTTAATATACTGAAATTGTGTTAAATTGGAACCTCTTTAAGTATATTTAGTGCAATTTAAGTGTATTTCTTAAAATACATTTAAAATGTCCTTTTAATACTTTATGAACTACAGTTAGAGTATATTTGAAGCATTGTTTTAATGTACTTCAAATACATTTCAATTGTATTTCAGCTCATTGGAAATGCATTAGCATTACACTAACAAAAATGTGAAAAGTGAAGTGACTTGTGGCCAAGTATGGTGACCCATACTTTGAATTAGTGCTCTGCATTTATCCCATCCAAAGTGCACACAAACAGCAGTGAACACACACCGAGCAGTGGGCACCTACATTGCTTCAGCGCCGGGGACTTGGTGGTTCAGTGCCTTGCTCAGGGCACCTCCGTTCGAGTATGAACGTGAGAGAGCACTGTACACTCCCCCCACACAACACCTGCCTGTACGGAGACACGACCCGCAACCTTTGGTTACGAGTCCAACTATCTAATCTTAGGCCACGACTCCCCCTAAAAGCTTAGCAGAGGAATGTTTCGATCCATCGACCTCTGGGTTATGGGTCCAGCACACTTCCGCTGCACCACTCTGCACTAGTATATTATAAAGCTGCTTTTTTCAGTATATACACACACGTACACACTTAATCTATTATATATTGTTGTGTACATACAAATATTCATAAAGTACACTAAAAAAAAAGGACAGCAGCATATATACTGACTAATAATAACTTAATAATATAACTAAAAACTATAACTTCAAAAATAAGAAATACATACTAAATAAAAAACTTTAACTTTTTAAACGGAAGCTAAACTCCAACCAAATAAAAAACAACTAATAAAATAAAACTCTAACTTACTATACCGTTTTGGTGAAAACAAAAAAAAACATACTCTTACTGTATAAAAATGCACTTTCGATACCGTAGGTTTATAGTTTTATTTTGTATTACTACAACCTACTCAAGTACATTTTAATACTTATCAAAAAAGACTGCATGCTATGGCAAGAGCTATCTTTCATTTGTAACCATTTCAGTTGCCAGCATTACTAAAAAGTACCGAATGGTACAGCATGATACATAAAAATGACATGCAATTTTCTGAGAAAAAATACTAAAAGATTGAAACAAAATGCATAAGTGAATAGCTGTGTGTGTGCAAAAACTGAAGATGGTAAAGTTCAAGCAACAGAATAGGAAGGGATGGAGGGGGTTTTGGAGGTGGACAAGGAGATGGCGTAGGGATGGTGAGAGGCAAAAGTGCGGGGATGATGGCAGGATGTGGCGAAGGGATGGTGATGGGAGGATGACGATGATGCCCTGGCAGCTTAGATGGTGTTTGGCACATGGCACAGACCCAGAGCATCGCAGTGCTGACAACACACGGCGGAATCGAGGGAGCGAGGAGTCAAGATGTAGATGGTGTGGCTGCCAACATCTGGGGGACGACCGATGGAGACAGAGCTGGTGGATCCGAAGGCGCAGATGGAGGGCTGATGGAGCTGAGCATTGTCACAGGTTCCGGAGACCTGGGCACAGCCTAGTCGTCCTGACTCCTGGCATACAATAATTTGCACCAGAGCCTCGCATATTTAGAAAAAAACAAAACAGAAACAAAATGAAATAACAGATTTTTACATGAATGTCTGAAAGCAAGCACAAATTAGCCAGCTGGAATGGACACATTGCTAACGTTTTTCTTCCAAGATTGACCAAATCACCCTCCATTAGGCCTGATTCAAAAATCTCTATAACAGAGGTGATACAACATGAAAATATACTTACTATTCCTTTGCTTGTCTCTGCTGTAGCGTCTGGACCAATAAGACACCATTTTTCATTTGATTTAACAAATCAATTATTCATTAGATTAACAAACATTCACAGACCCCTCACCCAATAAACATAGTGCCAGGATGTCTGCAACGACACCAGGCCCCCCCTGGTCCCCATGGCAACCACGACACCTTTGCTAGACCAGATACTTTACGCCTAATGGCATGCTGAGATTACCCCCTCTCACTACAATCTCCATAGGAAATCCAAGATGCACAGTAGAAATTGACTTTTCTATTAATTAATTCATAGGAAAACCTTTTTTTGAATGAACACACATGATCCTTCAGGTTATTGTCATTGTGTATTTTGTCTTTGATATTTTTAGACTATTTTTATGCATGCTTATGATAGAACTATTCGTTCATGTAATCTTACCTGTATGTAATCTTGCCATGTTTAGTATCTATGAATTCGCTTCTGATGATCTAAATGAGCATGTTGGTACATAGGCAATATATTAGTGTCCTGAGAATATTTAGTAATTTCGATTCAAGTCCATTAGCAAATTACCATGCTTAGAGACAAAGGGTCGTAACCCCTCCAGTATTTCCAAACTCCAATTGAATTCCGGCTTTCTCATTGTACAAGCCCATCGTGAGGCGTGAATCTTCTCAGACCTTAAAGGCCTCACATCAGTGACCCGCCCAGGAGTCGGTGGTTCTGTTAGGTTCTGAGAAGATGTGATATACAACGCTCCAGGACACACTAAGTTCGTGCCAGGCTTCGGCCTCGACTTTTCCATTCATCAAGATTCTCTGACGCGAACTGGTTCTTTTTCATCAACCAGCTTCAGCAAAGATCAATTTGAACCTTCAGATTGCATCAAGCCTCCCTTTCAGACAGACGAGACGTGCAAGTACCAAACTTAGTCTTATTAACTGATACATTAAGTATCATTGGTACCTTTTTACAAAGGTGTGTTTGAACTAAGAATCTGATGTATCCTTCAGGCTGTAAATCTGCTGAATATCAAATGGTTCCATAACTTCATATTTTTATTTTCTCTCCTCTTTACTGCTTAAGCTTTAACCCTTTCCTATACCAACTGTATGCGTGTGTGGGTGTGTGTGTATGTGTATGTTAGACTAGTTTCAGTGTTTATGTAGTATGCTAGACTAGTTTAATGCCTGGCTCACACTACAGGCTGTTAAAATCCTAACGATTATGAAATCTGGTTGCAGCACACATAAGGAGAATCTTTGCAGATTATTTTCCCTCAAATTTTAAACATGCACACACTACAAGACTTTTAAATCGCGGCGCTTCACACACTACAAGATATTATTAAGATTATCATGCCAGAGGGAGCGCCACACGTGATCTAGAGGAGACACGGAAAAGCGGATGTAAACAAAATGGATACTGTAGCGCGACAACTTGCTGTATCAATACTGATTGTTTGTAGCGAGAAAAAACTAAAGCGGAAGAGCAAACGATTGTGGATGAGAAAATGGTTGGGGAGACGTGGTCAACATGGATTGCTAGTTCTTCAGCGAGAATTGGAGGTAAGAATTACGTTACCAGTATTACTATCTGTTAATGGTGGTGTGCTAGAATTTTTACCGTTATAGCGTTAATGGCTGGCTAGTTCAAAAGCGACATTGTCACCTGTTGCAGTGTAGATCTGTGCTGTAAAATGAGAATTAAATGTCTGTTATAAAGACAAGTGTCTACATATTCTAATATACAGACAGGATATGTGACTGTTAAGCAACAGGACTGATTAGGAGTGTGTATACCGTGTAGCTGTAAAAGTGGTGACCAGTAAATATTCACTGAATGTAACGTTAAAACCTGTTTACAGCTTTCTCTCTCTCTGTTAAAACTTGTTTACAGCTTTCTCTCTCTCTCTCTCTCTCTCTCGCTCTCATCCTCGCTCTCTCTCTCTCACACAAACACACACCCACACACACAACCACACACACACCACACACACACCACCCACATCATCTCTCTCTTTCACCACATCTATCATCTGGTCTACCTATCATCTGCATGTAAGGATGTTCCCTACGGGTACAACGCCTAAAGAAATGTTATCAGCACGATGGTATAAAACCGTACATTTCTTGTCTATTACCACCCACTGCTACTTATACCAACGATGGAAATAAGCACAGTTAGAATAGCTAAATATGTTGGAGAGCGTTGCTATTGTGTGACTATTGTATTGCAATAGGTAGCACTTTAATATTAACCTTGAATCAAGACTAGTTAGCAGATAATTAATAATTGAAATGGTTTAATAACAATATTTAGTTATGGTTACACTTGAATTGGTTACAAAATAGATAAAGGATGGTAAAGCATAGTTAATTGTACCCAACATATAAATATTACCTGAGAGAAAGAGGAATAAAAGAGGGAGAGAGAAGAAAAGAGGCAACAAAGAAAAGAGGCAGCAAAGGAAAGAGCCAGCCAAGGAAAGAGACAGAGCAACAGTTACAGTCCTCTTTTATCCCTTCCTTGACCATGTGACTAAAAACCAAATGTGAGACATTCAAACTGACCAATCAGCAGATTATAACTTCACCCACTGGGCAAAAGGTGTGACAATTAGCAGACCCCCGATGTATACACATGTTGCCTACAGGCCTTGATCAATATCCGCACTTCAGGAATGCCAAATGGCCCTTTTGTTACTGAAGATAGGTTTGGGACAGGAAAGCAGAAGTCTTTGATCATTTTTGACCTTACATGCATTATACTTATGATTATTAGTATTGTTATTATTACTAGAGAGACTCAAAATGGCTATGTAAAGGGTATGTTTATAAATAAATATGGCTAACCCAAGGGTAAGCTTATTTCAAATGTGATTTTTGCTTTCATGTATAACGTTATAGTTGGAGGACAGGTCAGGCTTCAGGGAGCTGCTGCGGATGACCTCAGATGAGTTTGCAACCCTGCTAGGGAGAGTAGAGCCACTGATCACCCGACAGGACACCAAAATGAGGAGGGCAATTACGGCCAGGGAGAGGCTCTCCTTGACCCTCAGATTCTTGGCAACAGGTTTGTATATATAACAAATGTACAGGGTTGTTTCTTATGTTTTCATTTTACAGTAATGTCAACTTTCTTCTGTTGAAGGCGAAACCTACAAATCACTGAGTTTTCAGTACAGAATTGGGGCTACTACTGTATCTGATATAGTGAAACACACATGTGAAGCCCTACATCATGTCTTGAAAGATGATTATCTAAAGGTTAGAAATACTTAATATTTTATCATTAGTATCACAACAGCAAAAATTCTGACATACAGTATGTACAAATATGAAGATAAGCAGCATAGTTCACAATGACAAACTACATTTATAAGTATGCTTGACTGGGGAGAATTGATTGTACAATTTACTTCATGATGAAATGGGTGGGATAAGTAGGGTTATAAAAACGTGTGGGTGTGGGTGGTGGTGGGGGGGGGGGGGGGTTTTGACTTGAATTATTTAGAAATTCGTACAGGTTGAGAGTTAATAGTTGCTTTTATATTTGCAGACAACAAAATCAGAGAAGGAACGGCAAGCAATTGCCAAGAACTTTGTGGAGAAAGGGCAGTTTCCACACTGTCTGGGTGCCCTTGATGGCAAACATATCTATATCCAGCCCCCAGCCCACAGTGGGAGCATGTGGCACAATTATAAAGGCAGATTTTCAGTCCTCATGATGGCAGCTGTAGATGCCAATTATAAATTAATTTACATTAGTGTTGGCACTCAGGGCTTTTTGCCCATTCTGATCTGAAGAAAGCACTGGACCAGGGTCTCCTGAATGTTCCTCCTCCAGAAAAGCTTCCCTGTTCTGATATTGAGCTACCCTATATGTTTGTGGGGGATGAGGCGTATCCTCTGAGAACAGACCTTATGAAACCTTACCCCTTCAGGCAGCTGGACCACAACCAGAGGGTCTACAACTACCGGCTCTCACGGGCACGCAGAGTTGTAGAAAATGCATTTGGCATTCTCGCCAATAGGTTTAGAGTGTTCCGCTCCACAATCCTGCTTCACCCAGACAGTGTCACCAAGATAACCCTAGCGTCAGCATGCCTCCACAACTTCCTCTGTGATCACCGTTCAGAGGCCTACATGACACCAGCACTGGCAGACTGGGAGGATGTAGACCACAGAGTCAACGAGGGAGCATGGAGGAGAGATGGTCTGGGGGCCATGCAATGTGTGCCAGCTGAAAGGTCACGGAACCCTACTCTTGCTGCTAAGCAGCAACGTGACCTCCTAAAAGACTACTTTGTGTCACCTGCTGGCCAGGTGCCATGGCAAGAAAAATACATTTAGACAATGGACAAAAAGAAGTGTTTGCTAGTTGTAGTTTAGTGATGAATGTAATGTACATAGTTATCATATTACATTATTTATATTTATTTTTCTTTGTTGATTGATCTGTTGGTTGTGATTTAAAATATTGTACTATTTGATTCTGCTGTACTGTATTTTGATGAGATTTTACATTTTTTAAAACTATTATAACAAGTTTTTTTAATAAAGACAGCATTCATGATCACATTTCAGTTGTTTATTCAAGTATTTCCAAAATAAAGGATTAAAGTGCCAACTGAATATTTTAAAACATTCATTCATACAAAACTTTAATTTTGAACAACACATACAACAGTTTTAACAGCAACTTAAATTGACATTGCCATATATATATATACATTACAAGAGTAAAATAACCAATTAACAAATTATAAATAAATAATGTGCATGTGAAAATGTGTGCATGTGTATAACGTACAGCATTTTTATATGCAACCACTCTTCCAATTCTAGCATCCTCAAAAAGTTCTGAGGCTGAACAGGGCCCTGAGGGGGCATGTGCTGATGGTAGTGTTGAGGTGTCTGTGTGTATAGAGGGGTTGAGGTGGACATTTGTGTAGGTGTGAGAGGTGAATATATGGGTGGTGGCATGTGTGAGCATGATGAGGAACTAGATTGGTCTGCCTCCTGGGCCTCAAACAAAGCATTCATTATTTTTCTTTTTACCCTGGTCTGTAGGCTTGTATTCTTTATTAACCTGAGCTCCACAGCAACCTGGTTTCCAAAAGAGCTGCAGGCATCTGGGGAGGCAAGAACTGAAGCAGACATCTGTTGTAACAGCTTCAGTTTTTGTTGTTCAACCGTGTCTGTGTCAGCTTTTCGGCATTTTAAAGCAGGCCTGGGAGTGGGAAAAAGGGAGGTGTGGTCTTGACCCTCTTGCTGGGTAGAGGTATGTGGTCCTATGGTTGAGATAAAAGATTAAATTATAATAACATTATTAGAATAACTTCAATCAAAGTATGTTTTTGCATACAGCCAAAGTATTTGCAAACTTTTAATTATAATTCATTTTTATCCTTGTGCTTGATTCTTAATACTATGTCGTCACTTGCATGATCTACAACTGTTTTTTAAATTTTTATATATAACTGCCTTGTTTGTTAAATTGCTCAATGTTCTTCAGAAAAATCCTTCAGGTCTTGCACATTCCCTGATACTCAAGAAAGCACCACAATGCAAGTAATGACACACAGCATTAAGAATCAATTATGTAAACTTTTGAAGGTTTTCAAAAAAAAATAAAAGTGAATCACATGAATTGCTCCCGAGTTTTTTTTTTTAAAAACCCATCCTGTGCAGTACTAACAGACTAGAATTATTATGATCAAACACGGTAAGTATGTAATAATGAAAATGACTTTTCATGCATTTTAAATAGTCTAGTTCTTCTATCATTCATTATTCGGATTTGTGTTTATACATGGAGGGATTAATAAAGTTAGTTAAGTTAAGAATTAAGAATATGAGAACTGAAACAGATTTGGCTGTTGAGAAAATTGGAGCTCTTCAAGAAGCATGTTGCCCAACACCCCAGTGAGTGATGTATTAGCGACATGTATAAACACAAATCCGAATAATGAATAATAGAAGAACTAGACTATTTAAAATGCATGAAAAGTCATTGTCTCTAGATTTGTACATCTACATTTATGATTTTACCTAGTGCCTCAGATATATCTGCAATGTCTTCATCACTGGTGGAGTTATCAATGTCCTGTCCTTCACTCAGTAAGTCTTTCACAGATTGATCAAGCTAAAAAAATAATTTTATGTCAGTGAGGTTTACAAACATTTATCCATCCATCTATCAGCAAAGTACTGCCAAAACAACTGTATAACAATTTCACTGTATTGTCCCAATAATTATCCACCTTTTTCCAAATGTGCCTATTGCATTTTAAATTATGGGTTGCACTTCAGGTTTGGGAAACTTCCATTCAAAAGGGTTCACTGTGTTATCTTCCTCCAGATTATTTTCTTATTATTGCTGTGGAAAGACTCTGAATATTTGGTCTGCATTTCACCCATCCAAGTGCACACGCTGCAGCACCCAGGGAGCAGTTGGGGGTTCGGTGCCTCGCTCAAGGGTCTCACCTAAGTCGTGGTATTGAAGGTGAAGAGAGTATTGAAGTGGCACTGGTCATTCACTTCCCCCCACCTACGATCCCTGCTGGTACCGAGACTCGAATCCTCTGGGTTAAGTCCGACTCTAACCATTAGGCCACAACTGCCCCAAATTTCAGCAATTTTAGGTCTGCTGAAAGTAATTTGTTAAATCTAAATATTTTTCTTTTTAATATTTGATGGTTGAACTGTGAGGAGAATAATGCTACCTTATTGTACCCCATTTTTAAAACACATCACTGATTATTTACAGTTTTACAGTTTAACACGAGGTACTCCCATAATTCATGCAAAACATCATGAGTGTAGGAAAAAGGTGAATACATGATGAAGCCTACTACAGTATAAAAGACACAATATTACAAGTCATGCCTGTCCATAATATTGCATGCTTACACTGGTCTCAGAGGGGCGTTGGGCAACGTGTTTCTTAAGAAACTCCAAGCTGCTTAAAAGCCATCTCTGTTTCTGTGTTAAACCTTTCTCTCCACTGCCGCTAGGTTTGGGTTTAAGAAGTTTTGTGAACTGAGTCCTTAAGGTTGTTGCTCTCATCTTAACGTCTTCCACTGAAAATATACAATACACATACATTGACACTCAGAGTCTCCTCTCTACATTCAGTTGAATTAATATTATTAAAATATAAATGGGCTATATACAGTGGTTCTCAAAGTGTGGTAGGAGTACCACTAGTGGTACTCAGGCTCCCTCTAGTGGTACGCAGAGGAATCACTAAATTAAATATAAGTTGATATTAAAACACAATATATTTTAATTAAATCTTTATTTGAGTACTTTTTTTTCTTTTTACATTTAAGTACAGTATAGTTTTTTTGTACTTTTAGTTACAACACATTTTAATTGAATCATTAAGTTTTTTTTAACCGGTTTGTAAGCACTGTGCAGTGTTAATGTTCAAACTGTATATTTACAATGTTTAAAGTGGCAGACAATAACAAATATTCTTATTAGGAATAAAACTGCCTATTTTTTAACTGTGCAGAGCTGTAGCTGAATAGTTAGGCCTACTACTGTATTTTAATGTTGGTCATTATGGTGGTACTTGGAGAGCCAAATATTTTCTGAGGTGGTATTGGTATAAAAAGTTTGAGAACCACTGGACTATAATAAACTTTTAATGTCCCTTGAAATATTTTTTCCAAAAATGTACAAACAATTATAGAGCTCATAAAGACGCAGTTTATGTTTTGTTGAGAGTGGACTGTAACTTATGTGTGTTGTAAAGAAAGATTGAGGAGATTGTCTTTGTGTGTGTGTGTGTGTGTGTGTGTGTGAGAGAGGGGATTGTGTTTGTGTTTGTGTGAGTGTTTGAGAAGGGGGGGTTGTGGAAGTTTGATACTGATACATTGCTACCATGTCTTTTGACAGACATGTAGCAGATGGTCACTGATGCTTCAACAGTTTGTTTACATTTGCTAGCCTGTCAGCGCTAGCAGCTTTCAATACTCACCTGGTACGTTTAAAACTGACGCGATTTCTCCTCAGCTCTTCTCCTTATCGCTACGGTTGTGGTACAGCTTTGATGACACATTAAATAGGCAGTCATGTTGTTGCCACATCTCAACAAGTTGCTCCTCCATCTCCGAAGTCCAATGGGTACGTACAACAGGTTTCGCGGTCGCCATTTCAAACTGTTCGTCACTTCCGTCTCCTCGTAGACTTGTTTCGTATTGGCTATTGTGAAAGGACTGATGTAATCAAACCCGTCATCATCCCGATTTAAATCCTAAATATCAAACATGTTTGATATGATCGGGGCGGCCCCGATTTGTGTGCGAGCAGATCGGGAGGTGCAAGATTCGATTGGTGAATGCCTCACATTATCAGATAATCCGCGCCGAACATCGGACCGATCGAGGTGCTCGACATGATTTTTGCTCCGATTCTCGGGAGGAGGGAAATCTGGCGAAAATTGGGATAAAAATCCTGTAGTGTGAGCCAGGCTTAAGTGTGTATGTAGTTAATAAAGTCTTACTTGTATCACACTTGACGTTGTTCATTGTTTGCTCATAACTGGAGTCCCTAATCATGCCGATTTATGCTACATGCTCTGTGTAGAGTTGTACAGTAAGAAAGTTATTTCCTTAACCAGGAAATTAACGTTCTTTGAATTGACAGACAGTTGACCCTGAGAGGTCAAGTAAATATCTATAGCGGATCTAAATATTTATAATTAATTATAACTAGTTATGATTAATTATTAATTTTTCCCATGAGCTGATTCGTTACACACTGCACTCAGATTTCAGCTTGTCTTCTATAGCAGCTGATCTAAAAAAACAACAAATGTTAATATTTCACACACACACACACAAAAATTATGATTTGTTTTCTTTTTAAGAATGACAGTACGCTGAGAACAATGTACCTGGTCGGTAATATAGTCAAAAACCTTCCCAGCCTCAGCAGTTTCAGATGTACTGTATGCTCTCATATAAGCAACCCTTCTTACAATTTAATCTTTGTTCTTATCTGTATATCTATATATATTAGAAAATAAAGGCGATAAGGTTGTTCATAATCATGGTTTTTCAAAGATCATTAACCTCATTACAATGAAGCCAAATTGTTCAGGAAATCAGAAATAAATAAATACACAACTTCATTTTGCAAATAAAAGAATGTTAATGTTGTACATGTTATAATGACTCATTTTATTTTATAAATTTTTTTCTGCCAATGCATGTGTCAAAAACACGACTGGCACAGACAAATAAGGTTAATTAAATCTTACCTGAAGTCACAGTGAGGTTCCAAAAGCCAGACGCCATACATGCTTGCAGAAGCTGCTAAAAATAAGAAAATACCGCTAACGTTATATGTTCTAATTAATTTCATAGTTCCCCTAAAACAATTTGAATTCTGTCATCACTCACCCTTAAGATGCTCCAAACCATCTAAGACTTTCGTTCATCTTCAAAAGAAAAGCGGAGATATTTTAATAAAAATCTGAGAGATTTATGTCCCTCCGATGAAAGAAGATTCACCAAAGATGTTCATGTTTCAAAAAGTTGAAATCGCAAAAAAACATCGCCAAAGTAATCCATATGAATTGCGTGGTTTCCTCCAAGTGCCCTAAAGAGACACGATCGGTGACCGCTCTATATAATACTGTTAAAATTTAGACTTATAATCATATTCAAGAGACATTTGCACGCACATCATATTTTATATACGAAGCTCTCTGGGGTGAGCTCATTATGATACGAACCAATCAGAGCCATTCAATGGCTCTGGAACCAATCAGGTTTAGTCAGTGTGTTGTTTGAATTTAAACAAGTAAACGTTTTTTTTTCTTCTTCTCCATATATGATGCTGAAATCCTTGTGGGAATTTCAGAATTATATATCAGAAAATAAAGGCGTCAAGCTTGAACAAATTTATAAACACCTAGCTTATTACAATTAATGTATCATGTAATGAACAACAGCCTAATCAACCAAAGTAGCATAACCTATTAAGTAAAACTGAACAACATATTAAAGGGGTCATATGATGCAATTAAAAAAATTTTCCTTTCTCTTTGGAGTGCTACAAGCTGATCGTGCATAGATAAGATCCCTGAAGTTGCAAAGACTAAAGTCTCAAAACCAAAGGGATATTCTTTATAAAAGTTAAGAGTCAACCACTCCTATCTAAAACGGCTCGTTCTAACACCCCCACATATCTACATCACTATATGGAAATATTTGCCTAATGCCGCCCAAATGTTCACGCAAAAAAAAAAGGCGTNAAAATTATAAATACATATATATTTAAAATATAACCATGTGTAGGCCTACTGCAATATAAAGTAAAAACCCACTAAAAGTGTAATAATTTTGTTACGTTCTTACACAAAGTAGACATAAAATATACTTTAAGTAAGGTTAGCATAAGTATGTTCTCTGTAAATACACTAAAAAGTCACTAAAAGTATGCTTGTGTTTAGCATATTCCTTAAAAGTGTAACTAAAAATATATTTATTAACATAGTATTTCTACTATACTTTTTAGAAATATACTAATAGTGTGCTTGTGTTTAGCATAATCCTTAAAAGTGTAACTAAGCACGTATTTATTACCAAAGTATTTCTAATATACTTTTTATAAATACATTAAAAGAATGCTTCTGTTTAGCATATTTCTTAGAATTATAACCAAGCATATACAAAAGTACTTCTAGTATACTTTTCAGAAATACATTAAAATGCAATTCAATATATTTTATTGCACTTCAAATAAGCATGCTGGGAATACAAATGTATTATAAACATACTACTTAAATTTCAAGTATATTTTTAATACATTTAATACTACGTCTTTTTTTTTTTCTTTTGTTCACCTGGGTCGTCAATGGTGTTTAAAGACAGAAGACAGCTCTTTGTTAAATAATTGGAAATTTCTTTTCTGCGAGCATATAGCTTGTTCAGCGATGTGGCCTGGCATCCCCAGCAGAGTCGCTGAGAGGCGGACAACTCCTGTCGGGACAAAACATCTCCAGGTCCCTTTGCACACGCCTTTCTTTCCGAGCCTCCACAGGAGAGGTAAGGCAAATCTCAAATAACTGCCCTGATGACTTTTGTTATACCCGCTTAAATGATAGAAGTACTTGCACTGTACAAACTATAAAGACTGTCTGTTCCCCGAATAGTGAGGTCAAAATATAAATTTAATGCAGGATCTAGAAAAAATCTGATCGTGATTAAACCAGAAAAAAATTTAAATAACACTGAACAAATAAGCATTTTAAATTCGGGCTCCAAAAAAGAAAAAAAAAAAAACAAAAATTAGCATCACTCTCACCCAAAGCAGTTATAAGCATGAGCCCCGTCAGACTGGTCGTGGCGGCGGTGTTGCAACAATATATAGAGATATTCTCAATGCTTAACTCATTCGAAATACTAATGCTTAATATTACACTGTCAGATATGCAAAAGAAATCTATCGTATCTCTTGCTCTGGCTACTGTGTATAGACCACCAGGGCCATATACAGATTTCCTAAAAGAATTTGCAGATTTCCTCTCAGACCTATTGGTTACTTTTGATAAAGCGCTAATTGTCTGAGATTGTAACATTCACGTTGATAATACAAATGATGCATTAGGACTTGCGTTTACTGACCTAATAAACTCTTTTGGAGTCAAGCAAAACGTCACCCAAACGGGCCCACTCATCGTTTTAATCATACGCTAGATTTAATTATATCGCATGGAATTGATCTTACTGATATAGATATCGTACCTCAAAGTGATGATGTTACTGACCATTTCCTTGTATCGTGCATGCTGCATATTACTGATATTAACTATATGGCTCCGCGTTATCATCAGGGCAGAACTATTGTTCCAACCACCAAAGAAAGATTCACAAACAAACTGCCTGATTTATCTCAACTGCTCTCTGTACCAATAAGTACACACGAACTAGACGAAATGACTAGCAACATGGGCACTATCTTCTCTAATACATTAAAAGCTGTTGCCCCCCTCAAATTGAAAAAGGTTAGAGAAAAGCGTACTGCGCCATGGTACAACAGTAATACCCATTCTCTCAAGAAAAAAACTTGTAGTCTTGAGCGCAAATGGAGAAAAACTAACTTGGAAGTTTTTAGAATTGCGTGGAAAAACAGTATGTCCAGCTATAGACAGGCTCTAAAAGGTGCCAGGTCCAAGCATATCCACAAACTCATAGAAAACAACCAAGAGTATTATTTAGCCAAGTGGCCTGATTAACAAATAACCAGACGCCACCAAATCTAAATATTCCCTCACAGTTTAATTGTAATGACTTTCTGATGTTATCTATTTTATCAGTGAAGAAATACAATAACAAATGTAGATTCTACAGCGTATAATACTTCAGCTTCATTCATCGCATCAAAAGATAAACTGCAGTGCTTTACAACTATAGGACAGGAAGAGCTAAATAAACTTATCACTGCATCTAAACCAACAACATGCCTGTTAGATCCTGTACCCACTAAATTACTGAAAGAGTTGTTACCTGTAGCAGAAGAACCGCTTCTCAATATTATTAATGCATCGTTGTCTTTAGGTCACTTCCCGAAACCATTCAAGCTGGCTTTTATTAAGCCTCTTATTAAGAAACCCCAACTAGATCCTAGTGAACTGGCAAAATACAGACCCATCTCAAATCTTCCTTTTATGTCTAAAGTTTTAGAAAAAGTTGTCTGCTCAATTGTGCTTCTTCCTGCAAAAAAAAAATCTCTATGAGGAATTTCAGTCAGGTTTCAGGCCCCACCATAGCACAGAAACTGCACTTGTTAAAATTACAAATGACTTGCTTCTTGCCTCAGACCAAGGCTGCATCTCATTGCTATTTTTACTTGATCTTAGTGCTGCGTTCGACACTATAGAGCATGACATACTCATAGATCGATTACAAAACGATACAGGTATTTAAAGGCCAGACTTTTAAGTGGTTTTTTTTTTTTTTCTGTCTTTAGTTAAAATCCGACCTGTCGATCGAACCATCTTTTTTCGCTCTTGTTCATTTAAATGGGGTGTCATCTCAATTATCACCAGTAAAATCTGGAGTGCCACAAAGGATCTGTCCTAGGTCCTATGACCTTTACCTGCATCATTTTTCGATACATGTTGCCCCTTGGTAATAGTATTAGAAAATAAGGGATTAGTTTCCACTGTTATGCTGATGATACTCTAAATTATCTAAGCTAACAGAGTGTGCTAAAAAATGTAAAAGATTGGATGACCAATAATTTTCTCCTATTAAATTAGGATAAGACAGAGATATTGATTATTGGACCAAAAGACAGTACACAGAAAACAAAAATCTCTTGGATTACAATTTGCAACTTGACGGATGTACGGTTACTTCCTCTACAGTTAAAAATCTGTTATATTAGACAGCAACTTGTCTTTTGAAATTGGGACATATATCTATTTCCCCCCCCCATTTTACAAAAACAGCATTCTTCCATCTTATAAACATTGCCAAGTTACAAAACATGTAACCTGTTTCTGATGCAGAAAAACTAGCTCATGCATTCATGACCTCTAGACTGGACTAATGTAATGCACTGCTAGGTGGTTGTCCTGCATCTTAATAAACAAGCTACAGGTAGTCCAAAATGCAGAACAACAACGGATAGAGTCCTACCAGGTCAAGAGGGGGGGGAAAATATGATCATATTACGCCAATTTTACAGTCTCTGTACTGGCTACCTATTAAGTTCCGTATCGGTTTACAAAATATTATTACTTACCTATAATGCCCTTAATGGGTTAGCCTCTGCATACCTAACTAGTCTTCTAACACGCTACAATCCATCACGCTCCCTAAAGTCGCAAAACTCTGGAATTTTGGTAGTACCTAAGATAGCAAAGTTCACTAAAGGAGGTAGAGCTTTTTTGCATTGGGCTCCCAAACTCTGGAATAGCCTTCATGATAACATTCGGGGCTCAGACACACTCTCTCTGTTTAAATCAAGATTAAAGACACATCTCTTTAGCCAAACAATCACATAATGTATCTCATAACCTTGTACATCAGTTAAATCTGATCAAATGCACATTATTATTCTTTAGTTTGGGTTAAACAAATAAATTTTGCTTGGTTGGAACAGCAGCTATGCTAATTATGTCTCTATTTGTTTCTCTGTTTTTGCCATGGGATTCACATCCCGTGGTAACTAGGATTTACACAAGCTTTAGTCTGGATCCAGAACACCTGAGAAGAGATGATGCCAACCACTCAGAGGACCTCAGGTGATGCCAACCCTGAAACAACATAAACAACCACATTTTGCTACAAGTTTGATTGCAACATATAATAATTGCTGCTAATAGTGTTCATCGTCTGTTTGTACGTCTTGAATTGATTTTTCTGCCATATGTACATTGACTGACAGTCACCAATGATAAGCTACCACTAAATATTGTAGATACTTAATTTGCTGTAAAGTTGCTTTGCAACGATTTGTATCGTAAAATGCGCTATACAAATAAACTTGAATTTAACTGAACTGAAGAATCAGTGGGAAAGCTTAAAACCTCAGAATTCATCCTATGAAAACTATTTTTAAATCGGACATTGCTTTACCGTGGAAATGGTACTTTAAAATCTTTTAGCGGCCTCCTCGCCTTAGTGGGTGGAGTCAAGTGTCATGTTACAAAATGTATTACGGTCTTTTAGAAACAAAACTTTTATAATCTTGACAAAATACATATAATTGGAAAGGTCCGAGTCTCAGCATTCCATATTTGGTGGTTATTTTGATAGAAGTAAGATTTACAGAGAAATCTAGACATATGTGACAGAAAAATGCATAAAAAAAATTCAATGGAGTTTGGATGTTTGCCCCCCACGTTGGTCGTTTCGTGTGCATAAAGCCTTCCCCCAAAGAAAAAATCTCAACACTGGAACCTGTTTTACTTTTTACACTATCTAAATTTTTTTATATCAACTTCAAATTTGGAGCATAACTTATTTAGACATAAGGCTTTCATTTTATATCAATTTTGGATTCAAAAATATTTTGTGAAATATTTACTTTATATAAAATTTAAATTTAAACTTCTATACCTTTTTGATACTTTAATATTTTGAATAATATTGTCTTCTTAAAAAGGAGTCCAACCAAAGTTTATGAATTATAATAATTTAAGTTTGGATAGTGCACTTTCACGTCTATGTTCAAAAATGGGGGGTGGTAGCACTTAAGTGGTTAAAATTATTGGACCCAATTTATTTTAAGTGTCTTTAACTACAATGCACTAACATGTAAATTAATAATTTGATATGTTGCACTTACCATGTAAATACATGTTTTTATATTATTATACTTATATCTAAAAAAATGGTTACACTTTATTTTAAGATGTCATTGTTTTTACAGTGTATTATTATTTTTAAGGACTGTAATATTATTAACTTCTAGGGCTTTACTTATGAACCATGGTTCCCTGAAGTAGCGAACGAGATACACTGCGTCCTCTAGGTGGTCAATATGGGGAACAACGCCTCGTCGTGACCAGTGTTTTTTTTCGTGAAGCATTTGTTACATTGTGAAAAAAACACCAACTTGTTTTGCTGGCAGGCTGACAGCCTGACGTTTTTACTACCGGGGGGACTAGAAAATAGGCCCGGGAGAAACCTCATTCACTGCTAGTCTGAAGCTTGCGTTCCGCAGCATGGCAAGAAACTACGAGGAACGCAGGGTCTCGTTACTACTCCTCAGCGGCAACCATGGTTACATAACCCCAGCTACACCCCTGAGACATTACATTCATTGGGGAACTTCGAACCTGAGTCCCCCCGTTAGGCCGGTTCGATCATCGGGGGGTGGGGCGAGATACTCTTTGACCCCACACGGCTTCCTGTTTTATACCCACGCCGCCATGTTGAGGGGAGTGCATGCCAGAACCATGAGCCTAGAATCATACTAGTCTTGTCACACAGGGGCTACCGCACGTTTTGCATGTGGTGAAGGAACTGTCTCAAAAGATCCTTAGTAGCACCCTGTTAAGTATGTATCCAGAGGATAGGAGGAGTGGTGCGCAAGGCGGAACCGGGGTTTAAAACCACTCAGAAAGAGCACGAAGTCGTTGCACGTAGCTCTTACCATACAGGATTTTAGTAAGAAAAGTGATGCCAGCATGATTGTAAAATAGAGCGTGTTAAGCATGACCGCAAGCTCGCCAAACCTCAGCGCATCAGGGGGGCAGAGGAAGGGCCTAATTCACCTGATGCTGGTTCCTGGTGCTCTGGAGAAAAAGAGAACTCAAACTTCTCATGTGAGAGGATAACTCCGAGTTCAGAGGAATAACGTTGTTTATTCCAGGTAACCCTTTGATAAAGGGTAGCATAGCTCAATACTACCACGAGGACATGGAGCGAGGAATCCAACTTCTCAGAGAGGATTAACACTCGAAAGAAAGCACCATACTCACAATAACCCTCACTGGTGAGGGGAGCGATGCTTCAAGAGTGTGTCAACAGAGACACACTGGTTGAATGGAGCCCAAGGTACCGAGGTCTAAACCAACTCAGAGAAAGGGAACGAGGCTCAATACGAGAACCCCCTACCATACAGGGATTTTAGGGAAAAAGGGCAAAGCATAACGTGCACCACTTACCGCTATTGGTTTTAGAAAGTGCGCAAAGCATAACGTGCACACTTACCACGTATGTGGATTTGTGGAAAAGTGCGCAAAGCTTAACATGCTGCACTTATTTTAGAGTTTTCCAAGCATCTGTTTACAGATACCCCTCAAAGGTGAGGGGAGCACTGCCAGAGACAGCATTACACAAGAAGGCTCTCGCAAATGCCACCTATAATTCCCACTCGATGCCTCAGCAAGAGGGGATATACTGGGGATCAGGAAACCCCTCAGGGCGACCCAGATACGGTAGACCATTCAGGGTAGCATGAAGCTTAACCCCAGCCCGGACATCCAGGAAATTTTGCAGTGACGCGCCAGGGGCCTGATAATCACAAAAGCTCCCACAGAAGCCTGTGTTATGACCGCATGACCCAGGAAGTATGAAGCCGAAACCCAGCTTATCTTACCGTCTGGACATATATCGATTTTATTTTTTAGCGAGTGAAAAAGCACTGCAATGTCGAGCACCGTTTCGCGGAACCCAGCAAGGGTGTGACCCTCGAGGCCTCCCTAGAAAGGGACAGAACAAACAGGTTCCTGGGAGAAAACACTGCAAAGAAACCACTAGCAGAAGGGTTTTTATAACCTACAACCACCAGCTCATTAGATACATGAATATATTCAAATTAGGGATGGATAATACTCACCCCACCATGGTTTCCCGCGTCAAGAGCTCTGTCAGAGAAGCTCTAGGACCGGACCACAGTAAGTGGTCATATGAAGCCATAGAACCAACCAAACCTAAGGTCCAGTATAGGAGACTATAATGCAGGAAATTTCCCACCTAACCTCGGTCAGGTGGAGAGATGGTGGTTACAGGGGAATTAGGAAGGTGAAGATAAGGGCAGATGTAAGACCCCCGAAGGAAATGAGTAGATACTGAGGTATCACTCTGATCTGGACAAAAGCGCTGACGCCCTGTCTGAATCACATCCCTTAGGTCTTTTAACTTACCTTCCTTTGACCCGCGATTCTTCCTACCCCTAACCGTGGGTGGGGGAGGAGCGCGAGCCGCGACACTAGACTTCTGAGCCCGTCTCTGATCCTCAAACCGAGACAAGCCAGGACCCCTGGGTTGTTCGGGCTCAGACCTGGACATCTATCCCGGTCTTTCAGCCGGTCAGACTGATATGCTTGGAGCATCACCATCGTGTGCAATGAAGCGACAGCCCGACCTGCTGCTGCTGCGTATGCCCTGGCATCCGAGCGAGATGTCAAGGAGGGGAGTCTTAGAGGACGTCTCACCCATAGAGAGATAGCTGGCCAGCATCTCTCTACAGGGGCATCTTCTCATAACCACTTTTGCGCATCGCCTCGATGTTGGCATAACTCGTATGCTGGAATCGATGGATGCATGAGGAAAAAATGGCCTCTTCCATTCATTCTCAATCTTTATATGAAAAACAGGAAGAAAGGAAAGCTCACCTGAGCTGGAGGGTTATGGCCAGAAAAATAACGTTCATCGAGATATTTCGCAACGTCACTTTCTTCACCAACAACCATAATTTCAAAGCTCATCATCGCGGTGTTATTATTTGTTGTATTGGAGTGGGAAGCTCAGCCTAGCTGCTTTGCCCTCCGCAGCTATTCCTGGTTTTGCTGGCTGATATCAGCAGAGCAATGGCCCCTGAATCAGACAATGTTTATGAAATAACATCATCCTCCAGCGGTTCACTCTCGTCCACAGCCGACGATCGAAAGAGGGAAACCCCTCTTCAATCTCATCGGCCAGATCCACCTGTGATCCCAATGAGCTCATTCTCCTCCGTGCCTCAGTAGCAGCGTGTCCTGAATCACGGGAAGCAGATGGCTTGCCCCTCTTTCCTCGAAAAGAGAGAGACAAACGAGAGCGGAGCTTTTTCCCTTGGAAAAAAAAAAAAACGCTCGCAGTGCATGCCGATTAACCCCTCGGAGACATCGCGTGCGTGCTCATTGCCCAAACAAAACAACGCATAGATCATGTGTGTCATCAGATGTTAAACAACGTCAACACGGATGCACACATCCTTAAATGCTTTCCTAGTGCTCGCCATAATGAGATAAATAGAGATCGCTCTTCCACAGAAACGCACGCTTTCAAACAAACACCCGTCACGTCAAGTCAAGTCACTTTTATTTATATAGCTCTTTTAACAATACCGATTGTGTCAAAGCAACTGTACAGCATTTATTAGGAAAATAGTGTGTCAATAATGTAAAGTGACAATAGTAAACACTCATTTTCAGTTAAAGACAGTTCATCATTGAATTCAGTAATGTCAACATCCAGCTCAGTTTAAATAATATCTTTGCAATTATGTCAACGATATCGCCGGAAATGACGTGTCCCCAACTAAGCAAGCCAGAGGCGACAGCGGCAAGGAAACCAAAACTCCATCGGTGACAGAAAAAAAAGCCTTAGGAGAAACCAGGCTCAGTTGGGGGGCAAGTTCTCCTCTGACCAGACAAAACCAGCAGTTCAATTCCAGGCAGAAATTAGAAATTACGTTTCTACAAATATTTAGTGGTAGGATTATCAGTTTTGGTGACTGTCGGCGTTGGGTGGCCCACCTGAGTGTTTATGTACATATGGCAGAAATGTAAGGAAAAATCAATTTAAGACGTAATAAAACAGACGATGAATATAATAAAATAAAAAAAATAAGATTAACAGCAATTATTATATGATGAAATCAAACTTATAGCAAAATGTGGTAGGTATGTTGTTTCAGGGTTGGCATCATCTGAGGTCCTATGAGGGGGTTGGTCCACTCACTTCCTCCATTTGTAATACAGTTAATAGTCATCTCTTCTCAGGTGTTCTGGATCCGGACTGAAGAAGTTGTGTTGGTATATTTAAATCCTAGTTACCCCCAAGGGATGGTTTTTCCCATCAATCCAGGTAGCCAAAAGCACAGAGAAACAAATAAAAACCATTTAATTAGCCTAGTTGATGTTCCAACCAAGCAAAAATAGTGATTTGTTAACCCAAACTAAAGAACGGAATTAATACATTCAGTGATTAGATATAAATGCAGTAAAGATTATGAGATGCATTATTTGAAAGCTTGGCCAAAGAGATGTGTCTTTAATCTAGATTTAAACTTGTATTTTATTTGCCCTGAGAGTGTGTCCTGTTCAACCCCGGCCCTCACGACACACCGTTATCAGGAAGGCTATTTCAGAGTTTGGGAGCCAAATGCAAAAAAGCTCTACCTTCTTTAGTGGACTTTGATATCCTATTGTCCCGTGCTACTACCAAAGTCAGAATTTTGTTTTTACGACCTTAGGGAGCGTGATGGATTGTAGCGTGTTAGAAGACTAGTTAGGTATGCAGGAGCTACCCCATTAAGGGCCTTATAGGCAAGTAAAAATATTTTGTAACTGATACGAAATTTAATAGGTAGCCAGTGCAGAGACTGTAAAATTTGGTTCCGTTAATCTCTGTCTTTTTCCCTTTTTTTTTTTTTCCCCGTCATGATAATATTTTCTTGACCTGGTAAGGACTTTAGCCGCTGAATTTTGGACTACCTGTAGTTTGGTTATTGAAGATGCAGGACAACCAGCTGGCAGTGCATTACAATAGTCCAGTCTAAAGACCATGAATGCACAAACTAGCTTTTCTGCATCAGAAACACGTATCATGTCTCCGTCCCACCCATTTTTTTCAGCTGGCCCCCCCCCTAGTCTTTCTAGATGGCCAAGGGATATTGTGTTTTTGTAACATGGGAAATATGGTTTTCAAAAGACAAGTTTCTATCTAATATAACACCCAGATTTTTCACTGTAGAGTAAGTAACAGTACATCTGTCTAGTTGCTAATTGTAATCCACGAGATTCGTTGTACTGCCTTTTGGTCCAATAAGTAATATCTCTGTATTATCCGAATTTAATAGGAGAAAACTATTGGTCATCCAATCTTTTAAATTTTTAACACACTATGTTAGCTTAGATAATTTAGAAATTTAATCTGGTCTTGTTGAGATATATAGGTAAGTATCATCAGCATAACAGTGGAAAATAATCCCGTATTTCCTAATAATATTAACAAGTGGCAACATGTATATCGAAAATAACAGAGGACCTAGGACAGATCCTTGTGACACTCCACCCTTTTGATTTTACTTTGGGCTGTCTATCTATTTGAGATCCGACCCCCTGCCCATCCCTTTACCCTCTCCCCATGACAACTCCCTTTCATCCCTGGTGGTAGCGATTTTCCCCCCTCTTTCTTTTCCTTCTCGGCCAGGTAGGACTTTTCTCACCATATTAAGTCTCCTGCCCTTGCGATACCTGTATAGTTTGTAATCGAGCTATAGTATGTCCCTCATTGACCTTCTATAGTATCGAATGCAGCACTAGATCAACTGTTTAAAAATATGCCAATGGGGCCTGACAAAAGGATTGACCACCCCCTACATTATTTTGTACCATTGGCACCCATTTTTTTGCAGGAAGGAGCACAATTGAGCAGACACAACCTTTTCAAACCCCCAACCCATTTTTAGCATAAATAGGAAGATTTGCCAGTGAGGGTCGGTAATTACCCCCCCGCCAGGTTCACTGGGATCCTACGCTTGGGGTCCCCTTTCATTGATCACCCTAGAGGCTTAATAACCACAGCACAGCTTGAATGGTCTGTTGGGAAGTGACCTAACCCAAGACATAACTTGACGAGTCTCTTAACCTCTCTTTAACTTACTTCGATCGTCCCCCATCCAGTCGGTTCTCTGCTACAGGTACCACAACTCTTTTAATACCCATTAGTGCCGTACAGGATCTAATAGCGAATGCCTTGTTGGTGTGTTATGCCCCCCCCCCGTGATAAGTTTATTTAGCTATTCCTGTTTTATAGTTGTAAAGCACTGCAGTTTATTTTTTGGTGCGATGAATGAAGCTAAAGTTTTATACGCTGTAGAATCTACATTTGTGATTGTATTTCTGATGTTATCTATTTTATCAGGGAAGAAATTCATAAAGTCATTACTATTAAAACCTCCCCCCGTGACTACGGGAATATTTAGATCGGGTGGTGTCTGGTTATTTGTTAATATAGCCACTGTGCTAAATAAAAACCTAGAATTGTTTTGGTTATTTTCTATGAGTTTGTGGATATGCTCGGCACTGGCAGCTTTTAGAGCCTGTCTATAGCTGGACATTCTGTTTTTCCACGCAATTCTAAAAACCTCCAAGTTAGTTTTTCTCCATTTGCACTCAAGAATACAAGTTTTTTTCTTGAGAGATTACCCCCCTCCCGGGTCTTATGTTTCTTCTCCGCTATGTACACCATGGTCCAGCAGTACGTTTTTCCCTTCTACCCCCCTCCTTCAACCCCTCTAACCTTTTTCAATTTGATGGGGAAACAGCTTCTAATGTATTAGAGAAGATAGTGACCATGTTGCTAGTTATTTCGTCTAGTCCATGTGTACTTATGGGTACACAGAACATTTGAGATAAATCAGGCAGGTTATTTGTGATACGTTTCTTTGTTTATCTGTCTTTGGTGGCTGGAACAATATTTCTGCCCGGACGATAACGCGGAGCCAGATAGTTAATATTAGTAATAAGCAGCATGCACGATACAAGGAAATGGACAGTAACATCATTAATCGCTTTTTTTTTGCACGGTATTTCCTGTATATCTATACGTCAACCCCCGATCAACTTCATGCGATATAAATTTTCAAACCAACAGGATGTAGCCTTATGCATGTAAACACCCGCCTGACCCTCCGTGGGCCCCGGCCCGCCACCGTGTGTCTGCTTGACCTACAAAAGAGTTATCCCCTTTCAGTCTGAGCTCTTCACGTTAACCCTCATTCAGCAACCGATCCCCCCTAATGCATAATTGATTCCCCTACAATCCTGGGAATGTTAAAATCTCAGACAATTAGTGCTTTATCAACAGTAGCCAATAGTTCTGAGAGGAAATCTGCAAATTATTTTAGTAAATCTGTATACGGCCCTGGTGGTCTCTACACAGTAGCCAGAGCAAGAGATACAATACATTTATTTTGCATATCTGACAGTGTAAAATTAAGCACAAGTATTTCGAATGAGTTAAACCTGTATCATGTCTTCTGAGTAACATTGAGAATATCACTATATATTGTTGCAACACGACCAGGACAGGCTGACGGGGCTATGTTATAACAGAGCTTGGGAGGAGACCTTCATTTAGACCAAATAATCATTAGATTTTGCCAGGTTCCAGTTAAGACAGAGTTACATCCACAACAACGATTATCTGTGATCATTTCACCTTTAAATAAATGCTTTGGTGAGAGGGATTCTAATGTTTAGGAGCCAAACTTTACCTTACCCCTTTTGGTTTTTTGTTTTGTTCCTTTATGTCTATTTTTTTCTGGTTAATACAACGATTTCAGATTTTTCCTAGATCCTGCATAAATAGAATATTTTGACCCTCACTATTCGTGGAACACACTCAGTCATACAACTCCCCCCAGCGTTTCCCTCGATTCTCCCTATTCTTATTTCGATTTTCGTTGTTCCCCTTTTTTTCCCTTCCCCCGCTTACCATCCCCGCAGTATCTTCACCCCCTTTTAATTTTTTTTTTTCCCTCGTCCCATCAACTGGGCACCCCCCGCCCCTTCCCCCTTCATCTTTAATCGATTTGCCACCCCCCGCGAATAGTCAATGGAGCGCACTTTGCGTCCTGGGATGCTTTGTCGACTGAGATACGCTCACCTCTGCTAGGGTGCAGGGCCATCAGCGCGAAAAAAGTCAGAAACGTCAACCCCCCCCCTGAAGTATGAAGAGAAGCGAATAATGTGTGTCCCTGGCACATTTATAGTGCCACGGTAGTGTACATCATGAGCTGTCGCCGGCCAAGACCGTTGGTTGGTTTTTCAACCTGTATGCTTCAGAAACGGGTCCCGACGAGCATTCCCCATAGCGACCCCTAGAGGACGCAGTTTCGAAGTTCCCATGAAAGGGAAACTACATGTACTACCTAGGGTCAGGATTAGGATTAGGGTTAGGCTTTGGTTTACTTGCATGTAATTATGCATATTTTATTGTTATTATAATAGTAAGTACTTGTAATGTGTAACAAGGACACCTTAAAATCAAGTGTTACCAAAAAAATACCTGCATGTAAATAAATCTGTAATTAATTTCTTATTGAAAACTACATTATAACCCACCCTTAAACCTAACCATAACCATGATATTTGTCTCTAACTTTACCCATATTCCTACTCAACAGCAGCAAAAATTGTGCAATACATGTTCCATAGTTTATGTTAGTGTAACGAATCAGCTCATGGGAAATATGAATAATTAACCATAACTAGAAACAAAAAACTTATAGTTATTAGGAACTTTTAGATCCGCTGTAGAATTAGTTGACCTCTCGGGTTCAACTGGTCTTGTCCCCACCCACCCATTTCGGAGAACATTAAATTCCTGGTTAAAGGAAATAACTTTCTACTGTACAATTCTACAAAAGCTTGTAGCGTAAATCTGCTTGATTAGTGACTCCGGTTATGAGCAAACAATGAACACGTCAAGTGTGATACAAGTAAGGTTTTATTAACTACATAAACACTTAAACTAGTCCAACATACTACATAAACACATAAACTGGTCTAACATCCTACATAAACACATAAACTGGTCTAACATACACATACACACACACACACATACAGTTGGTATAGGAAAGGGTTAAAGTTTAACTCAGTACAGAAAGAGGAATAAAGAATTAATTTTATGGAACACTTTTGCATATTCAACAGATCAAAGCCTTCAAGGATACGTCAGATTCTTAGTTCAAACAAACCTTGTAAAAGGTGTAACTGATACTTAATGTATCAATTACTAAGACTAAGTTGATACTTGCGAGTCTCGGCTGTCTGAAAGAGATACCTGATGCAATCTTAAGGCCCAAGATATTGCTGAAATTAGTTGATGAAAAGAAACAGTTTGAGTCAGAGAATCTTGGTGAAACGGAAAGGTCAAGGCCGAAGCCTGGCACAAGAAGATTTGGTATACCTGAAACAAGCCGGTTTTTTGTTTTTTTTTTTTTACATCTGCATCTTAGGCATCTGACCGAACCACGACTGGTCACATGAAGTGTGGCCTTTAAGGTCGGAGAAGATCCCCGTCTCTCAAGATGGGCTTATCCAATGAGGAAGGCCGGAATCCCAAGTGGGCGTTTTTGAGATCCTGGGGAGTTTATGACTCTTTTTGTGTGGAAACATGGAACTTAGTATCTGGAACTTGAATCGAAAATACTAAAGATTCTCAGGACACTAATATATTGCCTATGTACCAACATATAATAAACAATCTTGTTTAGATCATCAGAAGGCGAATTCATAGATACTAAACACGGTATATGTAAGGTTATATGAATGAGTGGTTTATAGTAAGCACGAATAAAAATAGTCTATAAAACAACAGATTAAATACAACACAGCAAAAATATACACAATGGCCTGAAGAAAATAGGTGTTCATTCAAAGAAGGTTTTCCTACGAATTAATTAGTAGAAAAGTCCATTTCTGCTCTGCATCTCCCAGGGGACAAAGAGGGGGTTATCATACTCACATTCCTGGGGGGGTCTAAAACCAGTGATATCATTTGGTAGTTGTCATGGGGACCCAATCTGAGGGGCGATGGGGTCAGCCAGAAATCCTGGGCCATTCAGTTTATTGTGTGAGGGGTCTGTGAACGTTTGTTAATCTAATGTATAATTGATTTGTTAAATCAAATAAAAATTAGTGTGTCAGATTGGTCGAGACGTTACAGTAGGTACATAGTAGTTACACATATCTTATATAAAATGGGACAAAATTGTTTAATACATATTTATAAATGTCTATGAATAAAAATCAAGTAAATTGTGTGTTTTATATGTTAATTATAATAGCATGTGGGTGAAATCCTTACATAACCCTGTTTGAGGCCAAAAGATTAAAGGAAGAAAAATACACAGTGTCACATTATAAAAGCTCATGCATTACTTTTATCAATAAACATCTCATGCTTGTAAAATAAAATCTATGTTATCTTCCTCCAGAATGTGGGAATTATACCTTATCCCAGAGTGCCTTGCATGCTCTATCTGCCTTTCTCTCTTTCCCTGAGATTATTCCCCTTTGGTATTATGATTTCACCTTTGCGCTGCCATTCAGCGATTATTGATGATGTCTCTGGCTATGCTGCGCATCCGGCCTTTAACCAGAGGACACATCTTGATTCATGTAGACAAATAAAAGCATCAGAGGCAACATATCGATTTCGTGGAGAGCGACCAGAATGGACACATCGGCAAGACGTGTCCATTCTGTTTCATGCTTGTTTCCTTTTGCTTTTTCATGGAAGAACTAACAAATAGATGACACCGAAACCAAGAAGCAGCTTGTTTTTATAGGAAAGAAGGCATGGCAAAGAAATAACTTATTCAATTATTAATTGGGCTGAAGTGAGATGTGTTGGCCTGCCGGGCTGAATGGATCAATGTCTGGCTTTATGGTGACGTGTGGCATTTAGGTTTCATGCAAGAGTCAGAATGATGATTCTGTGAGTGAATGCTGCATGTCCTTTCACACGATTAAAGGTTAGTTAACATCGCCAGGATGATTTCACTCAGTTATTGAGGGTTCAGATTAAAGGAACAGATTTGGAGAAATTTAGCATTACATCACTTGCTCATCCTCTGCAGTGAACGAGTGCCGTCAGAATGAGAGTCCAAACAACTGATAAAAACATCAAAATAATCCACATGACTCCAGTCCATCAATTAACGTCTTGTGAAGCGAAAAGCTGCATGTTTGTAAGAAACAAATCTATCATTAAGGCGTTTTGACTTTAAAACATGGGTTCTGGCCAATACAAGCCTCGATTCCTCCAGTAAAACAGTCCATCCCCTGTTGTCCTCTCACATCAAAATCCACCAACATATTTGTTTAGAACTGTTTTGGACAGTTTTTGCTTATAACCGGTGCTTGCTCTGTGTATATTTCTCTCCTGATTCAGATGAGATGACTTTTTCCAATGTACCAAACAATATTATTTGAATATATTATTTGACTCAGTTGAAGTTAAAAATGCCTAAATGATGTATATATTTATTACAAACATGCAATTTATGGATTATTTGGTGCGTTTATAAACTGACGGCACCCATTCATTGCAGTGGATCCGTTGGTGAGCAAGTGATGCAATGCTAAAATTCTCCAAATCTGTTTCAAAGAAGAAACAAGCTCATCTACATCTCAGAAGGCCTAAAGTTTTCATTTTTAGGTGAACAATTTCTTTAGGGCAGTATCTACAAGACAGAAAAAGTCACATGGCAGGTTTAGTTAAAGGAATCATTTCACCCAAAAGTGGAATTTAAACCCAAATGCAGTTTGGGTTTAAATTTGCACAAAATAAGTTATTTAGCTGCTCCTTTCCATACAGCAAAAGTAAATAGTAACAGGGGCTGTCAAACTCAAAATAAAGCACAAAAAAAAACATCCTAAGTGCCTTTGAGTAAGAACTCACCACTGGACTGTTAATTTACCTCCTGGTCAACAGGTGGCACCTCTCTCCAGGTTCCTGCTGATTACTACCATTCATTAAGCCTGATGTGAGACACCTGTGTTTAGCCCTATATAAGTGGGTTAGGTCATGCTTCATTGTTCAGTCTTGAGCCTATGTTACCAGTTGTCTGCTGAAAGTTAAGTCTGTTTTGTTGAAGTTCTTTGAGTCTAGTTTCTGCTTTGCATTTCTCTGTTTTTGGAAGCTCTGCTTCTTTTGTTTTTGTTGCACTTTTCTTCAGTAAAGATTGCCTTTTGCTGGAGATCAATGACTCCCTGCTTTTTGGAACCTCTGCTCTTGGATTCTTTAATTGGGGAGTTAGCTCAATCAGTAAACTCAGTAACTTTGAATGTGAGAGACCTGGGTGTGATCCCCATCTAGAACAACCCCGTTACACTTAGCTCATATGACTAAAACACTCCATTCCAAGTCACTGAGGAGTCCTTCTTAATAATAAAGAAAAGAATGAATACTACCGCAAACTGAACTCTATTTCAAAAGCCCTCTAGCATTATATTATCAGCATAATTAATTTTATCTGTTGCAATGGTTCACTGCAGATGATTAATACATATTGATAGAGACTTCAATTCAGTCTCATAGTTACAGTCAGTGGTGTGTCATACTCTATATTGGGCTTTTGGTTTACTGTGATAGGAAACGATCCCAGTACATTTATTCAACTTATTTTACTTGTACCATCAAAAGTTTGGGTTGTTATACTCACCAAGGCTATATTTATTTGACCAAATGTACAGTAAAAACTGTAATAGTGTGAAATATTTTTACAATATGCTCAATAAACGTTTATAATTATCAGTTGAAAACAGTTTGTTAATATTGTGTGTAAACCATGATGCATTTTTATCAGGATTATTTTACGAAGAACAGCATTTATTTGAAAAAGTAACCTTTTGTATCATTAGAGTCTTTAATGTCACTATCCTTGCTGAATAAAATAATTTCTTTCAACCCCCCCCAAAAATGACTAATTCCAAACCTGACAGTATAGTGCACACAAGTCATCTCTTTTATTTTGTCACCATATATTGAGATTGAATGTACTGTGGCATTTAATCATGCCATTCTCATCATGTCCTTTTTGGATGACGTATTCCTTTGAGTCGGTTTAAAAGAACAAATGAGAGGATCATCAGGTGAGATTGATAACCTGCAGGACTGAAGTGGGACAAGGAAGGACAGAAGAGAGGGAAGCTGGATGCATGAGGCTCATGTGCTTCTGTGGATTAAGGTTGTGCTGATGGAAGAAGAGGAGGTAAATGGTGAGTAAGGAACCCCTGCGGACAGCAATGCACTACAGCTCGAGTCAATCTGAGTCTGTTCACCAGGAATAATTTGAGCTTGAACGTAAGATCGACTCCCTCCAATACACACAATTTTCCTCAGAGAGATGGAAAAGCTATTACACGCTATAAAACACCATGAAACGTTATATTTTGAAACTCCCAAAAATAAAGTTCAGTTGATATTTACAAGTGATGCTGTGTGCAACATACTTGTCCTCTGAATATTTAAACGTTTGAATTTTAAATAAAGAACATCAACCATTCTCATTTCTGCAGTAAACTAGCAAAAATAACAGCCTACAGGTTTGGAACAACATGAGAGTAAAGACATGATGACAGAACTTCCATTAGATAAAAGAGCACTGTTGTTTCAAACTGGCCAGCACATCATCCATTTAAACAGACATCAGTTGATTGCAGCCTGGAGTGATGCTGAATTGTCAAATTACATTTTGCCCTCTGCTGCTGAACAGAAGAATGTTTCTTAATGTCAGCTTTAATCATCTGACATGTTACGACTCCTTAAAGATGCAATTCAACATCAAATGTTATATTGCTGACCTTCAAGATCTTTAATGCATTAATGAGAGTCAAAATGAAAATATATGAAAATGAAATGTATAGAGTTTGCACTGGGATGACATTTACATCACAGCTGCTCGGCAGTGAATGCCAGGCTGCACTTTCCTCTTCCGTTCTTTTCCCTTATTCCCTTGAGACCAGGTGAAAACATAGTCATCAAAATGCATCAAAAAGGCATTTTGACTTTGTGAGGTCGCAATCATCCCAGGCTCAGCTGACAGGAAATTACAGGACGAATGTGCAGTCAAGCAGAGAGATGCTTTAAAAAAATGTGAATGTAAATATGCCTCAACTCTCAGATGGTATAGTTGACGGTTGGAAATTAGTTTTTCAGTTTCTCGTTGTTTGATGAATCATTATGCTTACACTGTTGAAACACATTTGAAATGAACATATCCAAAATAATGTTATGAGCATGTACTACAAGAAAAATGACATGATGTTTCATCTTTGACATTGGCCTTGAAATTGTTTAAAAGCTTTGTGAAGTGTTTAAAGGTTAAATTAAAAACGAAAGCATTGTGGCCAGTGCTCCAATACATGGCATGACTGCTCTTCGGACGACCTGAGTTCTCCTCTCTCTGTCCCACACTGCTTCTGGTCAACTCTCTCCTGTCTCTAGATACAGATGGATGGATGGACGGACGGACAGAAGATAGACAGACAGATAGACAGATAGATAGACAGACAGACAGATAGATAGATAGATAGATAGATATGGATAGACAGACAGAAGATAGATAGATAGATAGATAGATAGATAGATATGGATAGACAGGACGCGAAGTAGATAGATAGATAGATAGAAGATAGATAGATAGATATAGATAGATAGATAGAGATAGATAGATAGACAGATATGGATAGACAGACAGAAGATAGATATATAGATAGATATGGATAGACAGACAGAAGATAGATAGATAGATAGATAGATAGATAGATAGATAGTATTTGATTGTGTTGTGAGTATTTGCAGCGCATTTCTGTTTTTGGTTGTGTTGTGAGTATTTGCAGCACACGTGCTGTCAAACAAATTATGTTTTCTTAATTTTCAGGTGTTTTCAGGTGCAAGTCTTAGTGAGGCAACAACACTCCCTAAGCATTCAGACACCATTATCTCCAGTCTGTCTGGAAGTTTAAATTAATCCTGAAAACTTTCATTAGCTGATTCAGATGTGTTCAATTAGAGTTGGACAAAAACTCTGCAGGAAAGTGTCTCGTTTCCCAAAAATGTTACCAGCACTTATAATTTCAGGTAAGAACCCTACACACTATTGTTCTCGATTTCTTTCATAAGAGTCAAGTCAAGTTACCACATATCCTATTATGATTTTGCCACAGTGTCAATTTTTGTAATATATTACTTAAGGATAATTGCTTTCATAGATGAACTTCGCCTCTCTTATGACAAAAGACAACCACGGGAACATATATGCTTCAGGGAGAAAGGGATGATTTCTCATGAAGTGGATGTAATTGAATGGAGTCTCATTTTCCACCTACAATGTATTCCTGAGGGTACATTACACAGGGGGCTGTAAGACCCTCAGGGAGTCAGGATTAATGTTCCACTTTAGAGAAAAGAAAAGGGGTTCATGCTGGGTAATGGGACCCCTACTAGAGACTCCCTGCAATCTCAGAGAAATCAATGGAGAAATATCACATTTTTCTCTTCAGGTGTGTATACAAGCAGCAACAAGCCTAAGCACAACTACTGTTAGTGGGTTTAGTGCAGATTATATTCAACAGTATATGTGCCTTCAATGATGCTGCCACAGCTATTACACTTGATGATAGGGATGATCGTGCCTCTGTGTTTGGATTTAGCTTTTGCTGAAAAGAGCACTTTGCTTTCAGGTCAAAGAGTGCACGTTTAGTCTCATATTCCAGAAAACACCAAACATTACTTAATGTTGGCCTTTCTCAGAAGTGCTGTCCTTTTTCAAAGAGGCAGAATTTAAAAGTGCTTGAAAGATTGTTGATGTCTGACAGCTTCCATTTTAGCCAAAGAGCTCTGCAAGTGGCAACTGCATCATTGTAATATACATGGCAATGTTAATGTGTTTGGTCTTGGTGGAATAAAGAACAAGTACAGAGACTTGATACTGCTAATACTTCCACAGACATGCTGCTGTTATCATGTAGGAAATACTGCTGCTGCACATACAGTATATATGAAATAACCCTCATATATAACACACATGAACTCACAATTTAGCAAATCTCTACAGGTGGAGCTGGGGAAGGTGGAGGGTTTGTAAAGCATGCTGCAAACTGCTACAGCAAACAATAGCCAAATATTTGAATGTTGAGCAGAAAGCTCATTGGCTGCTGCTGTGAAAATCATCAGCTGTGCCATGTGTGTAATGATGTGATTACTATTATCAGCCTGCACCATCTGAAGTTTCATTACAAAACTTTGCATTTATGATTATAATGTCATGATATTTGGGGGTGTGTAGCATCAAAACGTTTGAAAACCCCTGCTCTAATGGCTAGTTGCTCAGATTGTTAGAAGAATATTATATAGCAATAATGGTTTTATGGTTTTATTTTCTCGTACTCAATCTCAAGATTCCACCCAAGAGGACAAAAGTTGCTCTTTCATAGCTCAGGAGTTTCATTTAAGTATAATCTTGGAGTTAATTTGTTCTGTGAAAAACAAACGTTGACAGGCATTTTCATACCTGAACACAGTTTGTTAGGTGAGGAGGAACCTCTTGAGGAAACACTTGTGAGTGTACCTGTATCAGTCTGAAAAGGAGGAGGCATTTTGTGGCAAAAGTCTCAATTATCTCTTCATAATCACAATGCTGTATAAAAATCTCATTATTCAGAACTTGTTAACAGTGTGTCAGTGTCAGTGTGTTCTGTCAAGATGACTGAATTCCTAAAAATAACTAGAGGAAGACAGCAAGCATTCTTCAGGGATCTACTACTTATGCATTTCTTTAGTGCATTTAGGTAGGAATGTTGCTTTATTATTTACCACCATTCTGTACATTACAACTCTCCCACATACCCTCAGTGAACAATTTTGTCCTGACAATCACCAAGCGAAAAAAACCCAAGCTCCACAGCACACACGCATATGCAACAAAATAACTTTCCAATAGAACAAGTCCCTCTTCTCTGACGCGCACAGTATATTTGTCAGTTGCAACCGCCCTGCTACAGTTTCCTGGATCTGAGGCGAATCTCTGACAGCTTGGAGTTGATCCCGGTACCAATCTGGAACCTCCGTGCCAACGGGAAACACGCCAGAATGGCATCTGCGGAGGGGGAGAGCGACATTGCGACAACAGTTGGAGGCTCATGAGTGAGATAGAGGGATGGAGAGAGCGACACAGCAGTTCCTCAGCGTTGCCAGAGCTGTCAGACCATTAAAAAGCCAAATGATGATGAATGAGAGAGATCAGCCTGTCGGAAAAAGCCCCCCCTGGCTGTCATCATCCAGCTACCCCACTCTCAATCCTCATTCCACTTTTGAAGGGTTTTTCCTCTCAAATCATTCACATCCCGATGCATTCCGATTCCCGACTCACCTCTGAGATACCCGCTGATCATGTTGATGATTTGGTGTCAGAAAGTGAATTATTGCATATGGTGATAACAGTCACAGAAAAGAGTATTTCCGTGCCTCTATCTATAGGAACGTAAAATAGCAGAAAAGATATTGAATGAATAGAGTGGGCTTATGAAAGTGGATGGGAACTGTAAATCAAAGACAGTAAATGGATAAGAGCATCCACCTATGAGTGGAACTTCACAGCAGCAGGAGTCTAAGAGCAAGCTGAGAGTAAGTCATGATGAAAAGCTAAGAGAATTTGTTTAGCTGTTTTGAACCAGAGTGGTGCCAAATCTAGTAGAGCTATTTACTGTACATAACTCTGAGTTTGAAGGGATTCAGGGGAGCAAACTGGATGTGTTCCAAAACTTAGCAGCCTGCCTCACTGATTACACAGGCAGCTGCCTTCAATGGTCACGAAACTCAGGAGTGATTGATTTGAAGTGCTTTACACAGGCACCAACTCCACAAGAGAGACTTGACTTGCAATGTTTTTAAGAGTATGACATTAGCGGGTTGCTAAGCTAAGAATGTGAAAACAAGCATACAACAATGATTTTACCTCATTTAAATTCATTGGATTGTGGATTGTGGAAACTGGAAAATTATTTTAGTACAGGAAACAATTGCATGACGCCACAATACAATGAATGGTATGGTATGTAATCTCTTTTATAAAACGGATAGTTCCGGTCCTTGATTCTGATTGGCTGAGCCACGTTCGAAGCTGTTGTAAATTACTCTACAAACATACACCTTTGTTTACGTCTGTGTGTTGCTTGGCAACCACTTTGTTGTAACCACAACCAATTCTGAGGAACTACATTGTTTGGCGGAAGAATAATGTTTTTATTAATCATTACACTTTATTTGCTCTGTTTTATTTTGTGAAACCTTACTACGTATATGGAATAACCGTTTTATAAAAGCAATAAGCCCTGTGAAGCCGTGGTTTACAGTGAATTTATAACAGCTAAGGGGGTTAAATTCACTGTAAACCACGGCTTCTTGGGGCTTATTGCTTTAATGTAAAGTAATATAGATATATACATTATATCCCTATCGAAAAAAAACAGCATATGCTGGTTAAGTATGTTTTGAAGCATGACTAGCTGCTGGTTTAAGCTGGTCCTCAGCTGGTCATGAGCTTGTTAAACTGGTAATGTGCTGGTCCTAAGCCTAAGCTGGTCCTGAGCAGGAGCTAGTTGCTAAGGACCAGCACATTACCAGCTGAGGATCAGCTTCAACCAGCACCTATGCTTCAAAACATACCTAGACAGCATATGCTGCTTTTTTCAACAGGGATAAACTAATCGACAAAACCAGTTTTAAAGTGTTTGCAAAAAAGTAAAAATACTCAGCATTCATCTATAAGCCAATTAGTTTTTTTAATTTGAAAGGTGGGCCATCCTTTCATACAGCCACAATCTGAGGCCTGTCTCTTATACGTCTCTGCTTTGATGCTCTGGCCTCCAGGCAAGAGTGCTCTGCACAGTAAACACCTGAGCCTAGATGTACCCCCACTTGATGAATTTAATAAATAATACAACACTACAAAACAGAATTGCTGAGTGACAAAGCATGGGAAAAGTACCCACAGAAAGGGAACCAATAAAGGAAGAAAAGAAAGAAAGAAACAGGTTGAGACAAAACATTTGGAAAAGGTCAGGATCAGATAAGTGCAGTGTAAAAGATACCAGCGACGGAAAGGCCGAATGTGAGACAGATGCTGGAAACACACAGGCAGTCATGGCGAGGCAGCCCCAACGGTGAGTGAGAGCTGCTTCGCCTGTGGAGACATCGATCCACGCATTGACCGGATCCCCTCGCACCTGCCTTTATCTTACTACAGCTCAGTGAGGCTCCCAGAGGAAGAGTGACCGGCGAGAGGACAAAGAGTGTACGGCGGGAAGAACAGGTCTCTAGTTATTCGTCACCTATCACAGGAGAACACAGCCAATTCTGTTGACATTTAGTCTTTGACTCTACAAATAAATGACACCTGCTGCAAAAGACATATTCCTTTGTCATTTTCAGATAGGTAGGTGAACAAAAATGACTTTTGCGGTAAGATTTTGAGTAGCATTATGCAAGAGCTTTGTGCAGGTTTTCAGTAGATTAAGCCAAACAGAAACAGCAATTCTAAAGGCTCTTTCACATGACTCACATCAGGGTTTTTGCTTTTAGCTCCACGTGAAAAGCATTGCAGGTAGTATCATGGATGGGCAATTTTATGAGTTTACAAGTAGGTAGTAAGCAGGGAATGCACACCGTAATAGCTTTGATTCACTGCAGAGAGAAAATGAGGACTCATTGAACGGGAGTTGATGAAACGTTACTGTCTCTGGATGCTCTTGGTGCATTTCAATTAGAACTGAGAAAGTACTCTAAAACAGTGGTTGTCAACTGGACCCAGGACCCAGATTTTACATCGAACATTATTGTGAAATTAAATTGTTGAGAACTTGTTGAAAAGGTAAAGCTCACCTATGAAGTTCAATGCACTGGTTAACGTTAACATGAGTAATGTGAAAAGGACTTATATGTGTACAGTTCAGTTTCTATCATTGTCCAAACAGTCTGAAGAACCTCATGTGTGCTCATGTCCTGTAGTAGTTCTAATTGTCCTCTTTGGAATGCACAAAGAGCGCACCTAGATCAAACACATTTCCATCTCTTTCTCTATAGACCTTGTGATACTGCTTTTCCACTGGGGCTGGTTCCAAAGCCAATGCCCATCTAGTGCCGAGCTTCGCTTTTCCATACCAAAACCCTGAACCAGTGCCCAAATCTTGGTTCCAAACTATCCCCCCAAACTTTAGTCTGAGCTGGTCTTGAACAAAGACGCCTGTGACATCGGTGGGCAGAACTCACATTACTTCTGGACTGAGTCCAGGCTGTATCCAAAATCCTCATACTTCCCAATTACAGAGTAGGTGGAAAACAGAACGTGAAAAAGTACTATGTCCACTGAAAATCAGCATTTGAAAAATAGTTCTGTATGTCCATTGTCACAGTATTCATTAAACAGTAGGCAAAAAGACTTGCAATGAGATTCAAAAGTCCACATCTGATGCAATGCAACTGACACTGGCAGGTTACATGACAGTGACAACATGGTGAATATAGGCTAGTACACATGTATTATATTAATACTACACACATTCAAACTATACAGAACATACTTTTTAATGGTCACAAAGTAATTACTTACTCAAAAGAAGAACCTACTCAGAGAGTATGGAATTTTGGATGCAGCGCAGATCTTGTTTTTTGACGTGGTAATTGTAGAGAATGACTGAAGAATATTGTTACCCTGCTGCCAAAGTATGCCACAAAGTTGAGAAGAAGTGTAGTGTTTTTAGGTTTGCCAACAATGGAAAATAACTGATAGGAAAATTACAGGTACTTCACCAACTTAGCAACTGTCATTGATATGAACTGGAAAGCTCCTGGGTATTTTCTCTTATAGGCATTATAAACCTCCTGGGCACAAAGCATTAATAACAAACTTCACTCAGCAGATTCCCACTTACGGCTTAGTTAAGGTCACTCAAATTACAATTCCTTTCTATAATTCCTTACATTACTAATATGACATTGAGCCATTGATTTTCTGCATCCTTCTCTCGTCAGTACCTGCACCTGAAATATAAGGAACTGAAGATGCTAGTGAAAAAAGCTGGTAGTGAAAAACCTACAATTCCCACCATGAATGCTTGGCTGCCACCCATCGGTGAGATCCAGTGAATTGAGATCTTTCAAATCTTTGGTCAGCCATGTGTTCCTCAAGTCAGGTGAGCGTAGAAGCTTCTCCTAGATCATCTCATGTGGTCTCACTGAAGGAGGGGCCAATGTGAAAGTGCCATTACATTGTAAGTGAATCTTGATTAAAGGTCTTCCAGCACGTTAGTGTGTATGTGGTGTGTAGCAGTGGTTCAATTCCTGCAACGAGTGAGCCATGAGCCATCACCATTGCGCCCTTGAGAAAGGCACTTAACCCCAGGTTGCTCCAGGGGAATTGTCCCTGTAATAAGTTCATGTGCTGTTCTATGGTGACATTGCGTGAAATGACGAAACAAATTCTGCAGGCTCTAGCCGTGAGGCAATAAATAAAGATTCTAATCTGTTTTATATAGTAGTGTCACAGTGAGAACTGGAGCTAAACAAGCTGCTGGCCACGTGGAGAGAGCCTGAGTAAAGGAGTGACAAAGGAGAGCACTAAAGCACATTCTATATATATATTATATATTATATATATATATATATATATATATATATTAGATATATATATTATACAGTATATATTAATAAAAATCCTCAGTTTAAAAGCATGCATTTAAATGTTTCTGCCATTTTTAGGTTGTATTCTTTCCTTACCGGAACTATGTAATTTGAAAAAGATTTGACATTTGACAATGCAAAACTACATCCTGGCCAGCAGTCCTCATTTTGCAAATTTATGTTACCTTTTAAATTGACAGACAGAGAAAATGACAGTTCTGAGAAGGGCACTTTGTTCCCAACAAAAGTCCAAACATTTAGAAGAACTGTCTATATTTTAAAAAGGATAGTTAAGACAGGAATCTGGAAAAATAATGCCTTTATTTTGTTCTGGAAAGTTTCCTGGGAAGTTCAGAAATTGCAATTATATAGTGCTGTGCATTTTTCCGAAAAACAATTGATGGGCGTTTTTCACTTACCACCAAAGTATGTTTTTTTAAGCACTAGTAAAAAAAAAAGATTTAGGTGGGTAATTGATGCTATATCAATGTATTTTATAATTTTCTGTGCCAAACTTTATGAGAAACTTAGTTTTGTTGAGCAAAATTCACAAATCTCAGAAATTAGATGTATTTCCTTATAAGCTTTATTGCAAATAAAATGTGTATGCTAACATTTATAAATACAATTAATCCAACATGACTTCACATACGATAGGCTACAAGCTGAACAGATGCATGTTTGTTTCCATAGTACCTCTGAAATGCAACTGTTATCTCACATGATACTTAAATGTTTACCTGATGAACACAAGATCAAATTAACTTCTATTGTTCTTTAAGTTGTCTGTTTTTTTTTTCTTTAAAGCAATCAGCTATTCCTAGAACAAGAAACATCTAAAAAGGATTCTGTCCCTTGAGGGAAAAGGCAAAATATTATAATCTGTCATCTAGCTCATTAATATGCAAATTGAATCCTGTTTAGTCAGTCGTTTTACCATGCGAGTTAGGTTGTTATATGCCACATCATATTTGTAGAAATGTAGAAAACATAACATTGATGCCTTTTCAATTTGAATATTAATGAGGTTTAAATCATTTTCTGCTCTTCCAGATTTAACAGGTTCTTGCATTTATTAAAGTGTACACAACAAACATCTCCGTAAGATAGATCTTCAAACAGGGCAAGCGATTCTGGGACAGACCAAATCCTATTTGGAAGAGTTAAATGGCTCTGTCTTTGAAAGGAATAATGCACTGACAGTGCAAATCAAAATATGCACTGACCTATAGACTTACAAGTCAAGTAAATGAAAAGTTCAACAAATACACAACAATGTTACAATATGAGAACCTCAAAAGGGCAATACAGAAATTCTAAATTTTCATGAAAAACCCACTAATCAGTTCATATTTTGGGGGGTTTTGGTCCAAATAGGAGCTGTGTTTTTGATCTGGGCTCGTATGTATAAAACTCAGAAATGCTCTTAAGAATAGTCTTAAGCTTTGACTTAAGTGTCAAAAAATTCTTAGTTACAAGTAGGACTTTACTAAGAGAAGGAAACTTTTATAAAGAAGCTAAAAGCAACTTTTAGTAAAGTCTAAGACTGATTCTTAAGTGTTGACTGAGGTGACATTTAAGTGTTGCAAACTAAGGACTACAATGATGTCAGCCCAAAATGGCCGCCCTCGACCTCTGAAATAGCCAATAGTGAGCCTGCTCATGTGAAGTCACATCAGCACAACACCAATCATTTAATGTAACTACAATAAAATAATTTAATTAAGACATTGAAATATTTTAATATTTAAATCTGTTTAAAAAATGCTTTGCATTGTGCAAAATTATCACAAATAGTTACTGATGCTTTGAAATTGTTTTCTAATGGTATGTCTCCTCGTTTACAGTTGGATCAATGACGTGAACATGAGTTCCATCAACAGCTCCAACAACTCCAGGAAAGCCACAATCCTCATAAAAGTGGCTTGTTTTTGCAGCATGGCTTGACGGTCAGTTGGAAAGTCAAAGAACTGCCATATAGTAGTGCCCAAAAGTGATGTCTGGTCCAGGATGTGTTAAAGGGGTCATATGATGCAATTAAAAAAATTTTCCTTTCTCTTTGGAGAGTCACAAGCTCTTGGTGCATAAAGAAGATCTGAAAGTTGCAAAGACTAAAGTCTCAAACCCAAGAGATATTCTTTATAAAAGTTGAGTCAAACACGCCTGCCTAAAACGGCTCGTTCTAACGTCTAGTCACGGATGTGGGGAAGATGTTGAGCGTAAAGCCGCCCACAGGATGTTCACGCAAAGAAAGAAGGCCGCATGACAATCTTTTATTCCGCTGTTAGTAATGTGATTCCGCCGCCCATGTCGGAAGGCGCAGTGGCTTTCGTTGTGAAAGCAAGAAACTACTTTGTTGGGTTCCAAAAGAGGGGGAGTATCCGGCTTCGTCATGCCTGGAGTGATCCGTGCTGGTCGCTGAGGAAAATAATCAACTTCGTGTTGTGGATCGTCGGATCGGCTTTCACCATGGACAAAGCAGAGTCCAGCCCGGGGTCATCACATGTGGTTGCCGCAAGACCTCCGGACGCTCCTTCGTCATATCCGCAGGCCGCACCATTCTCAAGCCCGCCACCTCTGCTCACTCCAGCCCTCCGGCCATTCCTCACGCTAGCCCCCGGGCTCCGCTCACTCTAGGCCGCCGTGTGTTACGCTGTGTTTCGTTGTGAAAGCGAAAAAACTTTCTTTGGCCCTCCAAAAGAGGACACAACTAGAAATCAGTGTTAAGTTGTATTTACAACACTGTTCCAGAACACTTCACAACCCGTTTACTGATCCTGATAGAGTAGATTACAATGCCGGCTGTTCTGACTCGCATACTGTAAGTAAGTTTTTTATATTTAAAAGTGTTTTTATATTTTATATTTTTTATATATAAAGCGAGTTTTTTGGGCAGTGTAGAGGTAGGCTTGTTGTAGTGCTGGGTGGTATGACCAAAAATGTATATCACAGTATTTTTCAAAATTATACAGTTTTCACGGTACATGACGGTATTTTTTTTTCATGCATGACCGGGTGTTAACCATATTTTCTACTCATTGAGAGAGGAAATAGGTTACTGCAGTAGATTGACTTAGAATGCCCTATTTTACTGTCATGATGAGTGAATATTGTAGAAAAATACCACACTAAATAGTGACTAAAAACACGACCCCTTTTAATACATGTTAACCAGGAGTCACTCTCATTTATAATCACGACATCGTCTGATAAAATCAACATGCATGTACAGTAGATGCATGTTGAGCGGCTATGCGGTGGTTTTGGCTATATTACTTTTTTGTCTCATGCAGCGCACTGCCTGCATCCGAGTAACTAAAAAAAAACAACAAACAAAAAAAGTACATATAATATTAACAGACGAACTACGCTCATATTTATAATTCCAAACAATCAGTAAGCGACAGGTGCTAGGAAACGCTGTTTTGTACTCATTTATTGACGAGTCGGCTGTGGTATGGCCAGCTGAATGCGCTGCTTCTCAGCCGCTCACTGCACAGAACAGACGCCAAGAAAGGTGACACTTCTCCGGGAAAGTCAGACCTCGCGCTCGCGGGGCAGCACTGGCGACATCTTCCAACTGAACCATAGCTAAGGTTTATCCAAAAAAGTCGCTAGGTTTGTCAGTATATATATTCTATAGAAAAAAACGCTAAAAGGGTCTGAAAGCTGCTAAATCTAGTGCTAAAGTCACGCTCATGTGTGTGAGACGCGGGAGCGACGGAGGGGCATGGTGGGGGATATTTGTGTGGCGGTCAGTGTGGATATTGTGGATGAGTTCTTCTGCGTCATCATCAGGTTCTGTTAGTTCTACAGCTTCAGTTTCAGAATTTTCATGCTTAGTAACACATACAGCTGTGTCCTCGCCACAGTGCAACAGTGAAAAAAGACACCCCTCTCAAACGCGTTCCGAACATTATTTAAACGACACCGGTACTGCGGTATTTTAAAAATTCATATCATAAGAAAAATAAACACCGGTGTTCGGTATGAACCGGTATACCGCCCAGCACTAGTGGGTTTGTCATTTCTCCGATCACAAATGCAGACATGGTTTTATGTTTACGCGGTGCGATGCAACGCAACGCGTAAAAAGACAGTATAAGTCATTATAATCCATAATTATGTCCCCACTGGATGCAACGAATTCCTCATTTATAATGGGTTTTCATGTTTTTGAATCATCGCTCCGGCCGGACAGGGCATCATCATAATATGGTAAGGGGCGTAACATTTCCGTCACACGCTTGAGGTATTCGGCCAATCACAACACACTGGATAGCTGGCCAATCACAGCACACCTCGCTTTTCAGACCGATGAGCTTTGTAAAAATCGATGCGTTTCAGAAAGGCGGGGCATAGAGGAGAAACAATAATGTACAGTATGTGGAAAATAATGTGTTTTTTGAACCTTAAAACACAAACACATTTCATTACACCAAATACACAAAATAATGTTCTTTTAAGCAACATCATATGACCCCTTTAAAGATTTTGTAAGCATATTGCATAGTTGCTTAGAATCAATTGTTTTATTTGTGATAATAATGCAATGAAACATGCCAACATACCAATGCGGTCATAATTTTTGGCCATGGTGTCATACAAAGAAATTACGGACACATGCAAAAACAAGAGAGGACCAACAAAATATTAATAACTGATTATGTTGTAGTCAGTGTTGCCAATTTAGTGATTTTGTCACTAGATTTAGTGACTTCCTTGCCCCTTTTGAGATTTTTTCAGAAGCCTAGCAACAAAATAAATTTATTGGACAAACCTTATCCAAGACTCTCCTACTGATCTATATTTAGATCAGTGAGCTCGCCATTATGAGGTAATCTAGTAACATTCAACACAACTATTTGAGCTATTTTCAACTGAAAGCAGTTGGCAACACTGGTCAGTATTTTTCTCCCTCATATTTTGATGGTTTAAGTGAAATGTGGGGTCATAAAAAATAAAAACACACATCATTTTTGGCCACTGTTGTGTTTGGTGGGGTTAGTGCCACAATATTTAAGACCCTTCTTACTGTGTCATCACCAGTGCTGCATTTTTCCAATTTTCCAGCCAAAAAAATGTAATTACTACTTTTATTTCTGCAGTTAGAGCATTGATTTGTAAAGTGGAACAAGTTATTACATTTCTTACTTGGTCAGTAGCATAAAGAATTGACTATCTTGAAGATCATGTTTGCATCATTTTATCAACTCCATATTCAGAATCAGAATCAGAAGAGCTTTATTACCAAGTATGTTTACACACACAAGGAATTTGACTTGACGACAGGAGCTTCCAGTGTAGAAGAAAGTACAAACATAGTGCAGACATACATGATAGTGTAGACATACATAGGAATAACACAGTAGGGATGTAATATAAAACTAATATAATAAGAAAAAAAGAAAAATTGAATAATGTACTATATACAGAAATAGAAGTATAGGAAAAAATGCAATTGTTTAGATAAATGTACAGATATATTTATTAGTGTGCAGATAGATATGTTATTTACAAAGTGTGCAGTTAATATAAATATACTATGTTAGTTGCGATGGATGATGTATAATTATGAAAGCTTAATTGTTAAGACTGAGTATAGCCTGTGGGAAAAAACTGTTCTTGTGCCTGGCTGTTCTGGTGGTCAGTGCTCTGTAGCGCCGACCAGAAGGCAACAGTTCGAAGAGAGAGTGGGCTGGGTGTGAGGGGTCCAAGGTGATTTTTTTAGCCCTTTTCCACACTCTGGAAATGTAAAGATCTTGGAGGCTGGGCAGAGGGGCAACAATAATCCTCTCAGCAGTCCTGACTGTCCGTTGTAGTCTCATGATGTCTGATTTGGTAGCTGAACCAAAACAGACAGTTATGGATGAACACAGGACAGACTAAATGATAGCAGAGTAGAACTGTTTAAGCAGCTCTTGTGGCAGGCTGAATTTCCTCAGCTGGCGAAGGAAGAACAACCTCTGCTGGGCCTTTTTAACAATGGAGTCAATGTGAGTGTCCCACTTCAGGTCTGAGAGATTGTGGTGCCCAGGAACCAGAATGACTCCACTGCAGTCACAGTGCTGTCCATGATGGTGAGTGGGGGAGTGCAGGGGGTTTTCTCCTGAAGTCCACGATCATCTCCATAGTTTTGAGCGTGTTAAGCTCCAGGTTGTTACGACTGCACCAGACAGCCAGCTCTTTAAAATCCTGTCTGTAAGCAGACTCGTCACCATACTGAATGAGGCCGATGAGTGTGGTGTAATCTGCAAACTTCAGGAGCTTCACAGAGGGGTCTTTAGAGGTGCAGTCATTCGTGTAGAGAGAGAAGAGCAGTGGGGAGAGTAAACATCCCTGGGGGGCGCCAGTGCTGAGGGTGATAGTCCTGGATGTGAGTTTGCCCAGCCTTACTAGCTGCTGCCTGTCTGTCAGAAAGTTGGTGATCCATTGACGGATAGAGCTAGGGACAGAGAGCTGGGTTTGTTTGGTCTGGAGGAGTGTTGGGATGATGGTTTTGAAGGCCGAACTGAAGTCTACAAATAAGATCCTTGCATAAGTCCCAGGTCTGTCGAGGTGTTGCAGGATGTAATGCAGTACCATGTTGACTGCATCATCCACAGACCTGTTTGCTCGGTAGGCAAACTGAAGAGGATCCAGCAAGGTCCAGTGATGTACTTCAGGTGGGCCAGCACCAGTCTTAAAGTGACTTTATGACCACAGATGTGAGAGCGACAGGGCTGTAGTCGTTAAGTCCAGTGATTTGGGTTTTTTGGGGGACCGGAATGATGGAGCGTTTAAAGCAGCAGGGAACTCCACACAGCTCCAATGATCTGTTGAAGAACTGTGTGAAGATGGGGGCCAGTTGGTCAGCACAGACTTTTAGACAGGCAGGTGAAACACCATCTGGGCCAGAAGCTTTTCTAGATTTCTGCTTCCTGACGACCCGGTTCACATCCTCTACAAAGCCTTAAACACAGGGAATGGTGGGGGAGGGAGGGAGGCGGGGTTGCCAGGTGTGGTAGGTGACGGTGTGAAGGTGCGATACCCCCCCCCGAGCGGTGGGGGGGTGGTTGACGAGTCCTTTTCAAATTGCTGTAAAACACATTCAGATCGGCAGCCAGTTGTTGATTCTCCGCAAGCTGTGGGGGTGGTGTCTTGTACATTGTGATGTTCCTCAGACCAGTCCATACTGACGCGGGATCGTTTGCTGAAAGCTCTTTTCTCAGCGTTTCTGAGTAGTTTTTTTAGCCACTCTTATCTCCTTTGTTAGTCTGTTCCTGGCATGGTTATACAAGATTTTATCCCCACTTCAGTAAGCATCCTCTTTGGCGTGACGAAGCTGCTTGAGTTTTCCAGTAAACCACGGTTATCATTATTGAATGTTAAATGAGTCCTGGTAGGAATGCATATGTCTTCACAGAAACTGATATAGGATGTTACAGTCTCTGTGAGTTTGTCCAGATCGGTGGTAGCAGCTTCAAAGACGCTCCAATCAGGGAGGTCAAAACAAGCTTGTAAATCCTGCTCTGATTAATTAGTCCATCTTTTTACGGTCCTTAATACAAGTTTAGCTGATTTCAGTTTCTACCTGTAGGTCAGTATAAGATGAACCAAACAATGATCAGAGAGCCCCAAAGCTGCCAGTGGGACAGAGTGATATGCATCCTTTATTGCTGTGTAACAGTGATCCAAAATAGTGCTGTCTCTGGTGGTACACGTAATGTGCTGCTTGTATTTTGACAGTTCACGGGACAGATTTTATTTGTTAAAATCTCCAAGAATGATTAAAATATAGTCTGGGTACCTTTGCTCCATTTCAGTTATTTGTTCGGCCAGCTGTGGCATCGCGGCACTCACGCACACGTCCGGAGGAATGTACACATTCACGAGAATGAAAAAGGAAAACTCCCGCGGCGAGTAGAACGGTTTACAGTTTATGATGAGTGCCTCTAAATTAGGACAGCATACCTTTTTCAGCGTTGTTACATCTGAACACCAACTTTCGTTGATGTAGAAACACAATCCACCACCTCTGGTTTTCCCCGTTAACGCGATGCGATTCGCTCTGAACAGCTGGTAGCCCGGCAGATGAAGCGCGTTGTCCGGAATGGCTTCACTCAGCCAGGTTCAGAGAAGCACAATGCAGCAGATATTTATATCTTCATATAAATCCAATATGTCATATCTTCATTGGGAAGTGTTTGTCTCCTCCCTTTTTGCTGCCGTCTTGTTACTCCTAACTAGGTTAGGAGACCTCTCCCGCTCTCTTAAATAATTTAGGAGCTGAGACCTAGTCTTAACACTTAGGAACCTTTATGAATCACTCTTATTCTTAAGTCTAAGAATAAGAGTAAAATTACATCATTCTAAGAATTTTGACACACTTAAGACAACAATTTTACTCTGAGCGGCTTTATACATACAGCCCCTGATGTGATTTACACTCAACATGTAAGTTTGTAGCAATAAAATATTCTCAACAACTTGTGATGGTGCAACAATTTGGCAGGGTTTTGCACCTAATTCAACATATACTGGCTTTATAACGTTACGTAAATGGTAAATGTCTCAAACGTAATGCTACAAGATAACATGAAACTAGTACATGGAAATTTTCTTCCTGATTCAGTTTGTAGTTACGCGTCAAACCCCGTTGCACACCGTTGCACACCGTTTCCAGGAAACATGTCGTTCAAACCGGAAACCGTAGCAAAACTGTGCACACCGGTTTGAGCTTGAACTTACCCCAGGTCACAAGAACACACACAGAAAAGAACAGAAAGGAAAGAAAAGACCAGGAATACTAATTAGTTTTGAACATGCACAATCCATTATCATATCAGCTGTAGCCAACAATTAAAATCCTACAACAGAGGCATTAATCTGGTGAAAGGATATTCAATTCAATACAGTAGTAGGGGTAGTAGTAGTAGTAGTAATAATAATAATACATCCATGCTTCTTAATTATTAGCTTATTTTCTCTCTATCGGCCATTGCTGCCTGCAACTCTTGCCTGTTTTTATCCATAAAAAAAAAAAACTAATTTGTTTACCTTTTCGAGGAGTGGCAAACTGATCAGTCAACTGACAGTGTTGGGCAAGTTACTTCCAAAATGTAATACATTATATATTACTAGTTACTGACTTTTGAAAGTAATTAGTTACATTACAATATTACTGTCTCTGAATTGTAATGCGTTACACTACTTTTGAATTACTTTTGAGTTACTTTCACCAAAATATCCACAGAAGTATTATAAAATACCAAAATGTAGTTTATTGCTGCTCATTCTACACCCAGTGGAGGGTAATGTGGTAGGTCTATATAGCATACAATTATAAAATCATATTTAGATGCCGGTATGTATAGGTCTACATTAATGTTACGCTGTAGTTTAGGTTAAACACAGATAAGCAGAAACCACATTATTACATTCATAAATAACACCGGTAAATAAAGCGAAATGTTATAATGTACAAACAAAAAACACAATACCTAGCCTATAGGCAATTTTGAACGGTTTCAGAAGAAAACAAGAATGAAAAATATAAGTTGCTAAACAAGCCAAAACGAATTAGGCTAATCAGTGGCAGCGCTAGGGCGGGGCTTGACGGGGCCCATCATAAACTTGCTTAGCCCGGGCACAGCCCCCCCCCAAGGATTTCCTAATGATGTTCCCTTATTTTTGGTGTCACTTTCATTAACATTAAAAAAATAAACATAAAAAAAATGCCTAATATGTGGCCTATAAACGATTGATATTATGGGGGCGGGGTCAAGCAACACAAGCAAACAACAGCAAACTGTGCAAGCGTTATGCCGGTGAACGTCAGTAAACTCACTATAGAGAAAGTGAAAGTAAAGAAAAAACTAATGGAGCTTTCTAACGCTGCATTAACGGCACATATTCTCTGAGACAACAAGAGACAAAATTACTTCAATATAGGCTGATGATATATAACTGTCTTAAATTATTCCCTTAATATTTCTCTTGTGGCCCGTATAGTGAAAAACATGAGAAGAAACGTATTTCGCGTTAAACAGGTTGTTTTTGAAAATCTGTGCACGAAATAAAGCTGCTCTTAATTTTCATCGATGACTGCAGTGTTAATCATTTTAATTATAGGCCTATAATTCAATTGTATAAATTAATAGAATAAATTATTATTCTTTTTTTTTAAAACATTCTCAATGAGGAGTAGCCTAAGCTAATAGCCTAAATTTTAATTATCCTCACAGCGCGGAACGGCATAGTCATATAGACTATGATTGAACAAAAACAGATTTTGTTATTTTTAGTTACTTATTTTTGTTGCTTGTCTGCGCTCGTCCGCCGCCTTCTTTCTCTTCTCTGACCCCACAGCTCTCTCCAGTAGCTTACTGTTAGTGGCACCAATCCAGTGTTTCCAGGTTTTACTCGTGCTATTTCTCCATGTTGAGAGTTTGGTGTCGCACATATTGCTAAGCATTCTTATCCTTTTCTCCAATGAACTGAAAATAACTGGAGTGTGTCCATCTCACAAATCAACTCAAGTATCTAATTCCAGCAACAGAAGATAGACTAACTATTTTACCCGCGGAATTTTTTCTCTGGTGCTGTTTTGCGGAGTTAGTAAAAAGTGTTGTTGTAACGTGCGTTACCGAGATTGTAACGAGTATAATATTACCCAAATTTTATTAGTAATGCGTTATACTACTGCGTTACAGCAAAACGTAATATACTACTGTAATATTATTACTTTTGTAATGCGTTACTCCCAACACTGGTGACTGACATTCGTAATTTAATGAACAGCATCGTTTACCTGACTTACTTTATATGCACCTGATCTGATCATCAACATCACACTGTGGCCTCAGGAATAACCGGAATACCATCATAATGATTTCGCAGACACATCCACGTGCAAATTCCCCTCACCACAACAACTTCCTCTGAGGTTTATCCAACCAGGAAATGTAGTTTTTCATCCCTCACGTCTTTAGCACGGTTACCTATGTCTCATTTAAATTTTAACCATTCATGTTCTAGCTGAATTATTAAATTCAGATAAATTCAGTGAGCCTGCTATTTGTCATCTCCTACGCTAATTATGTTCCTACGCTGATGAAGAGTAGGTGCTGCTGAACTCTATTTCCCATGATCCCGTGCGGTTTTGGCTCTGTTCGCGCACGCGACATGTCAACAAACACCAAAGTCACACTGGAGTGAATCCGGGCCGCTGCAGATATCACAGTATGATCGGTAAGCAGTTATTTATTAGCGACTACCTAAGGCTGTCCGTAACCTATACTACCCATGTCTTTATTTCCCGTTGGAGCTGATTTCATGCCGGTAATGTAGCGTAATTTGATATTGTGCCTTGTATCTTCACATCACCAGCTGACTGCGGCCAGTCTTAAACTCAAAGCGTTATTGTGAGGTATAACCATATACAAATACAGTAAAATGCATCTCAGTGAACAGCTGTAAACAAAAACGGAGCTCCAGGTTAAGATAAATTACGCCAATTCAAAGAAATGTGAGCGTGAGAGTGTGTTGACAAATAGCCTAGCATTTGGAACGTTTCACTCTTAGGTTTAATAATAATAATAATAATAATAAATAATAATAATAATAATAATGAGGAGCGTTGTCAGACTCTTTTATTCAGGTGAGTTTATATGTAAAAGTCATTTTATTTACAGAGACACACATACCTTAAAACAGAGTTATGAAACAACAAACAATTTGAAGGTAATAATAATAATAATAATAATAATGAGGACTTGTTTAGGAGTACTGTGAATAATTAATTGCATAAATGTATTTAAACACATAAAACAAATGCCCCAGAAAAAGTGACAACTTACCTGATATTTTTATTGTCTTCACTTTCTTACATAACTGCTACTAAAAATGATAATATAATATTTTTTGTTTACAAAAATATTCATAAAACATAATAATAATAACAATAAAACATTAATTTAGGAATATTTTGAAGAATATTATAGAATGAGTCACATAATGATGATTTAAGGTATGATATATAAAGACATGAAATTGCTTATATGAATACAATAATACTCATTTTGAAGAAATCATATTTTTGCTGCAACTTCAGATAAAGGACCGTCAGTCTCATCATTTGTTTGTTCCAGATTCATGTGATTGTTTTTCATTCATGCTTTTATGGTTTTCAGCATGCTTTATTATTTCACTTAGTTAGCATCATATTTTATCAATATCACTTCAATGCTATATTAAAGGGATCATATGATGGCCATTTTCCACAAGTTGATATGATTCTTTAGGGTCTTAATGAAAAGTCTGTAACATAGTTTGGTTAAAATTTCTCAATGGTAGTGTAAAAACACCTTTTTTACCCTGTCAAAAACAGCTCTTTTCAGATCAAGCCGTTTTTGTTGCATTTCCCTTGAAATGTTAATGAGCTCTGCTGACCCCGCCCCTCTCTTCCGAGCTGCTCTCAGAGAGACTGTTTACTTTAGCCGCATTCATCGTGAAACTTGCTAATTAGCACATTATTAGGAAAGGCGATTTGAAAAAGATTCATTACAAAACATTATACTCGCTTCTTCTGTAGATGAGGCTGAATCACGAATGACTCGAGCGAACATAGATGCATTTATGTAGATCGGGGGCGCATTCCCTTCAGAAACAAATGTAATCCACTGCGAGTTCAGCGGCTCAGATGTCGGGAGTAAATGAGGACTGCTATGTTCATTATTACATCCAACAACAGAACACCTCAATCGCTTAGGAGTCATTCTTGTCTACATCTGCTCCAGCGGTGAAACAATGGAGGACTGATGACAGTCGGGTCTAAGGTAAGACACCAGTCCAGTCTGTGCTGAAACGCTACTGTCAATCAAACTATCATGGGAGGGACCTGTTTTTGTGACGTCACACAGACCGGCATCTGAGATCGGCCCGATTTGAGAAAGGGGAAAACATTTAACCAGATTAAAAAAAAACACTGGGTGGATTTGTATCATTATAGGGTGGTTGTGTACACACACTGCCAACACACATTTCAGTTCAAACAACTTGTAAAAGTGCATGTAGCATCCTATGACCCCTTTAATCAAAACAATTTTGTAAAAAACTATAATAAATATTTATATAGAGGATTGTACCATAGTTTCTGGCAAAACTTTCTCCCATCTTTCAGCAGATATTTTCCCAAAGCACAATTCTTTCATCCTTTTTTTTTTTTAAGGTGTCTGGCATAATTTTCTGACTTGCCATATTCCGCTTTCTCATGCCTGCCTAGATTATCTGTGAAAAGTTATATCAATGTTGAATCTGAAATAAATCGTTAGAGCTTCTCGGCCTGAGTGTGCCTTTGGACTGGTTGGCTCAAAAGAAGACATATTGATTGTGTCTTTTTGAGTGTCTCCAGCACATCAGAACGGGGCTCGCTGATCCCCACGAGACAGGGATTTGGTTTGAGTGAACTGACTGGCGCTTGTCTGGCAGAATGAGTATGAATCAAGCAGCACGCCTCCACCCTCAGGCACAGCATCTCCTGCTATTTGAACAATATCTGTGCCAATAGTCATGTCACGTAAGCTTATTTTTATATTGACTGAGCTGTGAGGAGAACTGACTCTTGTCTCACCGTGCTAGAGCATGTTCAGCCCCACTCAGTCTCGCTTGCACGAATGAATCTGGATAGGTTTTCTTTTATTTTGAAAAGATATAAAACGGCTTGAATTGGATGCAGCAAGGTTACACTGAGCATTAAATATAATGCCGTGTGAGTGAGATGTCATTTTTAACGTTCAAATCTTGCATTCCATACCCATTTCTTCAATTGAGAATACAGAAAAGAACATCTAAATCTTCTGATCATCTGTAACATTATTAATTGCTAATTTGATGTTTTAGCTGATGCTTTTTTACTCAAGCAGTTCCTTAAGTGGTTGGATGTCACTTAATCAAACATCATTGTTTTTTTTTCTGGCTTCTGTGAAATGCAAAAGGAGACATCTGGCTGAATGTCTGAGCTTCTTCTGTCCATACAAGTCAATGTTGGTTTATACTGTCAAGCTTAAAAAATGTCAAAAAGCACCATAAAATTAGTCCATACAACTTGGACAAGTCCTCTGAAGTCATTCAGTATCTTTGTATTGGAAACAGACCTGAATATTTTGTTGTTGTTTATAGTGTTATTTTAGTGTTACGATTGTAATATTTATTAATTCAATTCAATTCAAGTTTATTTGTATAGCGCTTTTCACAATACAAATCGTTGCAAAGCAAATTTACAGAAAATTAAATTTCTCCATATATTTAGTGGTAGCTTATCAGTGGTGACTGTCAGTTAATGTACATATGGCAGAAATAGTAAATGTACGGAAAAATCAATTAAAGACGTAATCAAACAGACGATGAACACTATTAACAGAAATTATTATATGATGCAATCAAACTTAAAAATGTGGTAGTTCTGTATGTTGTTTCAGGGTTGGCATCATCTGAGGTCCTCTGAGGGGTTGGCATCATCTCTTCTCAGGTGTTCTGGATCCAGATGGAAGCTTGTGTAAATCCTAGTTAACAAAAACAGAGAAACAAATAGAGACAAAATTAGCGTAGCTGCTATTCCAACCAAACAAAATTGATTTGCTTAACCCAAACTAAAGAATAATAATGCACATTTGATCAGATATAACTGCAGTACAAGATTATGAGATGCATTATTTGAATGCTTGGCCAAAGAGATGTGTCTTTAATCTAGATTTAAACAGAGAGAGTGTGTCTGAACTCTGGACATTATCAGAAAGACTATTCCAGAGTTTAGGAGCCAAATGCAAAAAAGCTCTACCACATTTAGTGGACTTTGCTATCCTAGGTAACTACCAAAAGTCCAGAGTTTTGCGACCTTAGGGAGCATGATGGATTGTAGCGTGGTAGAAGACTAGTTAGGTACACAGGAGCTAAGCCATTAAGGGCCTTATAGGCAAGTAATAATATTTTGTAACTGATACGGAACTTAAATAGGTATCCCGTGCAGAGCTGTAAAATATAGGGTAATAGATCATATTTCTTGACATGGTAAGAACTTAGGCGCTGCATTTTTTTTTTTTTTTAGACTACCTGTAGCTTGTTTATTGAAGATGCAGGACAACCACCTAGCAGTGCATTACAATAGTCCAGTCTAGAGGTCATGAATGCATGAACTAGCTTTTCTGCATCAGAAACAGGTAACATGTTTCGTAGCTTGGCAATGTTTCTTAGATGGAAGAATGCTGTTTTTGTAACATGTGAAATATGATTTTCAAATGACAAGTTGCTATCTAATATAACACCCAGATTTTTGACTGTAGAGGAAGTAACAGTACATCCGTCTAGTTGCAAATTGTAATCCACAAGATTCGGTGTACTGTCTTTTGGTCCAATAAGTAATATATCTGTTTTATCCAAATTTAATAGTTGAAAATGATTCGTCATCCAATCTTTTTCATTTTTAACACACTCTGTTAGCTTAGGTAATTTAGAAATTTCATCTGGTCTTGTTGAGATATATAGTTAAGTATCATCAGCATAACAATGTAAACTAATCCCGTATTTTCTAATAATATTACCAAGGGGCAACATGTATATTGAAAATAGCAGAGGAACTATGACAGATCCTTATGGCACTCCATACTTTACTGGTGATAATTGAGATGACTCCCCGTTTAAATAAACAAAGTGGTAGCGATCGGACAGGTAGGATCTAAACCATCTTAAAGCCTGCCCTTGAATACCTGTAGTTTTGTAATCGATCTATGAGTATGTCATGATCTATAGTGTCGAACGCAGCACTAAGATCAAGTAAAACTAGCAATGAGATGCAGCCTTGGTCTGACGCAAAAAGCAAGTCATTTGTAATTTTAACAAGTGCCATTTCTGTGCTATGGTGGGGCCTGAAACCTGACTGAAATTCTTCATAGAGATAATTTTTTTGCAGGAAGGAACACAGTTGAGCAGACACAACTTTTTCTAAAATTTTAGACATAAACAGAAGATTTGAAATGGGTCTGTAATTTGCCAGTTCGCTAGGATCTAGTTGTGGTTTCTTAATAAGAGGCTTAATAACCGTCAGCTTGAATGGTTTTGGGACGTGAGTTAAAGACAACGACAAGCTAATAATATTGAGAAGCAGTTTTTCTGCTACAGGTAGCAACTCTTTCAGTAATTTAGTGGGTACAGGATCTAACAGGCATGTTGTTGGTTTAGATGCAGTGATAAGTTTATTTAGCTCTTCCTGTCCTATAGTTGTAAAGCACTGCAGTTTATCTTTGGGTGCGATGAATGAAGCTGAAGTATTAGACGCTGTAGAATCTACATTTATTATTGTATTTCTGATGTTATCTATTTTATCATTGAAGAAATTCATAAAGTCATTACTATTAAACTGTGAGGTAATATTTAGATCGGGTGGTGTCTAGTTATTAGTTAATCTCGCCACTGTGCTAAATAAAAACCTTGGATCGTTTTGGTTATTTTCTGTAAGTTTGTGGATATGCTAGGACCTGGCAGCTTTTAGAGCCTTTCTGTAGCTGTTAATATTTTGAGATTTAATATTAGATTTAATAATTAGTGTTGGGCGATATGCTCAATTTACATATCTTCCTATCGTCAGCCTGTGAGATCGCCGATACACGATATTATCGTGCTAATTTATTTAATTATTTACTTAGTTTCATAGCCGGAAAGTGAACCAACTCCAGCATAAGGCTAACGACGCTTTAACTGTGACTGAATTCGCAGACGAGCGAACACACGGGGTCAATGATGCGATTTTTTTTTTTTTTTTCCCTTTCTCTTTGGAGTGTTATAAGCTCTTGGTGCATAAAGAAGATCTGTAAAGTGAAAGAATAAAGGTCTCAAATCCAAAGAGATATTATTTATAAAAGTTAAGACTCAGCCACGCCCCCCTAAAAGGCTCGTTCTAACACGCCCCCACATGTCTACGTCCCGATGTGGGAAGATTTGTAACACCGCCCAAATGTTCACGCAAAAAAGAAAGAAGACGTAACTTTGATTCCCGCTGTAGTATTGTTGTTGCCATGTGTTTCGTTGTGAAAGCGAAACTACTTTGTTTGGCCTTCCAAAAGAGGACAATATCCGCTTCGTCATGCCTAGAGCTGATCCGTGCTAGTTGCTGATGAAATACATCAACTTCGCCGGATGGGATGCACGGTCGGCTTCACCGGTGAACGAAGCGGAGTTCCAGCCCAGACGGAGTCGGACATGTCCTTCGGAATCCTCGCGAAATCACGGCTGCGCAGGTTCCAAAGCCTGGGGGCGTCAAACATGTGGTGCTGCAAGGCACGCCGCTTCAAGCTCACTCATAGCCGCGTGGCCTTTTGGAAGGACACGACAGAAATCAGTGGTCAGTAGATTATAACACTGTTCCCAGAACATTTCACACAAATATTCAGATGTGTCAGCGCATTTATGGAGGACGGTTAATGATACTGGGAGAGTAGACAACAATGCGGCGGTTCTGACTCAAAGTGTGTAAGTAAGTTTTCATTTAATGATTTGCACTGATGATTCAAAGGCAAGTTTGACAGTGTAGGAAGTAGCGCTTGCAGTTTTTGTCATTTCTCAATCACAAATGCCGACATTTGGTTTATATTTACGCGGCGCGATGGCAACGCAGCACGTAAAAAGTTAGTATAAGTCATTATAATCAGTAATAGTGTCCCCACTGGATGCGACAAATGCCTTGTTTGTAATTGGTTTTATTGGTTTTGTCTGATTGTGCCGGGAGACGGCATCACAGATGATAAGGGGCGTAACGTTTCCATCACAAGATTGAGGTATTTGGCCAATCAGAGCATACCTCACTTTTCAGATCGATGAGCTTTGTAAAAATCAACGCGTTTCAGAAAGGCGGGGCATAGAGGAGAAATAAGAATGTACAGTATGTGGAAAATAATATATATTTTTTTAACCTTAAACCGCATAAACACTAGGGGTGGGAATCACCAGAGGCCCCACAATACAATATTATCATGATTCTTGTGTCACGATATAATTTTATTGCGGTTTTAAATGTATTGCGATATTCTGCGACATATTGCAATTTATTACCTTTTTCAAACTTCAAATTATGTCCCCAAAGAAAAAATTGGACAACATCTGTATTAACTAAAAAGAAACCTTTTTCAGTTTGTTTATCTCACTTCAGTTTTATTGTTGCAGTGCAAAATGGGATTGTCAAGCAGACAAACTGACCAACACTTTCATGAAAACCTGTCATAAATGTTGTATGCACCTGGCAAACTCAACTATTTGTATTACAGTTTAATCTAGTCCACCTTAATTAAATGTATACAGGTATGCACTGCTGTGCTACTACTGGTATTTTGAACAGTGCAACTTGAAATTGTTCTAAAAAGTTGTGCAGATCCTTCAGCAATTGGGGTATTTGAAAGTAAATTACTGTTAAATTTAAATGAAATTAAATAAAACATGTAGTCTTACAGGATGCACCGAAATAAAAATTCTGGGCCGAAACGGAAACCGAAAATTCTGGATGCACTTGGTCGAAAACCGAAACTGCTTTGTATTATTTAATAAAATAATAAATAATTATTACAAAGTAATTTTGTAAGACTTTTTAAATTTAACTCAATTTTAATGATACTGAATTAAAAAAAAAAACACAACCCGATAAATACCACACTTTTACTGAAAGTAACACAATAAAAATGGACAGAATTTATATTAATATTGGTAACACTTTACAATAAGGTTCATTAGTTAACATTAGTTAACTACTTTAGATAATGAACTAAGAATGAACAATAGTTCTTCAGCATTTATTAATCTTAGTTCATGTTAATTTCAACATTTACTAATGGATTATTAAAATCAAAAGTTGTGCTTGTTAACAGTTAATGCACTCTGAATTGACATGAACTAACAGTGAATAACTGTATTCTCATTAACTAACATTAAGAAAGATTAATAAATACTGTAATAAATGTATCGTTCATTGTTCGTTCATGATAGTTAATACAACATTAACTAATGGAACCTTATTGAAAAGTGTTACCTCAATATTAAATATCAATATATAATTTGTATTCACTTCTATGTAACAGAATCAGACATAAGTTGTTGTAGTTGTTGTTGTTTTTTTTTACTAATTATCCAAATAGTGTATAGTCCTACAAAGCTATTATTATCAGAGCATAGAGCATAGCGTCACTGAAAGTAGCATTATTTTAGCAGCGTTGCCCAGTACAGCTGAACTAGCCTACACCATGTTACAGCACAGTAGCGCTACTGCAAACCGGAACAAGTATACTGCATAGAAATTTCCTGTCAGCGCGTTATTTGAGCGGACTTTGCTTTTCCGGTGAGCATGAGCGGTACACGAGCGGAACGCACATTCATAGATCGGATTATTGAGCGGAGCGTCAAACCGCGCAGTGACGAGGAGAGTGAAACATGCGCGCTGAACACTGCCGGGCTTTCCTGATAACTTTCCACGATGCCACCCTCTTTATTTTACTTATTTATTTTACTAACGTTAAGGTGACCCAGCTGACCTCACCATAAAAAACTCAACACCACCATCTAGTGGATTGATTTTATTATTCTACCGAATAGTATAATAATAGATCGATACTTGGCGATACAGTATTGCCGCGGAAAATATCGCGATACTTCGCTGTATCGATTTTTCCCCCACCCCTAATAAACACATTTCATTACACCAAATTCACAAAATAATGTTCTTTTTAGCAACAACATATGACCCCTTTAAAAAAAATTCATAGAAATATTGTAAGTTACTAATTATAATGCTTATATTTCCTCAGTTATTCAAAAATCAGCTACAGAAAAGGAGCAGAGAACATTTACATTACCAAAGAACATCGTCACAAGCTCAGTCTAGTGCGAGTTTATGCACTTAAAAAAAAACACTCCCGTTATAATCAGAGAAGCTATCTACACTATATGATGAATACATCTCTTATACTTACATCGCTCGTACATCTGCACTTGTTGTTTATGATGAAAGAATTCGCGAGTCAGAATTCAGTCAGCGTGCGCTGAACAACAAAACTCCACTGTTTCAGTGATGACTCATCTGAACGCCTCTGATTGGCCATTGCATTCATAAGCTTAACATAATCGTGTGTGATTGGTGATATTGCGCAACACTGTGAAAACATGGGAAAAGAAATATAATGGAACAAATAAGCCCTAATATTAATAGGATAGTTACTAGCTGATAATAAAATAATAATAATAATAATAAAACGTCTTGCTATGTCAGTGGCATCAGCCCACAGGCGATATCGCTGACTATCGTCGATACACGATACTATCGCCTATCGGCACAACCCTACTAATAATCATTTTAGTTTTAATTGTTAGTAATTTTGTTAGGGGTAATGTCATTTTTATTTCCAGTCATTTATTTATTAATTAATTTATTTTTATTTTTATTTAGGTTAGCTTTAATTTGTATTTTTTTTATTTAACTTGTAGTGTTAGTAATTTTAGTCAAGTAAACTTATTTTATTTTATTTAGTTGCCAAAGCAACACTTCAGGTTTTCATTTGCCATTTATATTTAATTTCAGATTTATTTCAATGAATGAAAATGATTCTTAATAGTTTTAGTTAACAATTTTAATATTTCTCCTTCTTTTCCACCATAGCTCTCAAATCTTATTTGAAGTGATTTACATTCCATCTGGCTTTGTTTTACTATAGATCATGTGACGTATGAAAACTGATGGCATTTTGGCAGTGACTTTTGTGGGTCCTTGGCTGTATAAATGTGTTTGTGTCCTTTTTGGTTCTTGGCAGCAAAAATCACAACATCTTATTTTGTGGTTCACAGAATAAAGTAAATAGTATGTGGAGAAAGAAAGGTCATATGAAGTCTCTGATGGAGTAGATTTTCCGAAAAAGAATGAATTTGGATTACTATGTATCTTGTTTACTGTAAAAAAAACAAACAAACAAACAAAAAAACGATGTAACAATGGAATTGGATTTACACACTATAGAATTTTCACGATCTATTTTTTCACTACAAAATTAATTCTTAAATGTCAACCACCCATATTTAAAAATAAAGTGGCGCTCTGTGTAAGAATACTTTGTGCTTGCTCAGAACCCTGAAGTGAAGCAGTGACTTGTGTCAGAGCAGAGTCTTCTGTCAGGTCCTCTTCTGCTGCCCCTGAGAACAGAACAGGTGTTACAAGAAGTTAAAGGAGTCACATTGTCTGTGGTCTTATTCAAAATTCACCCATATTTGAGACATTTCCCCACTAGCTATCATTTTTTTAAAGCATGCACATGTATAACACTTCCTTCTACAGATGTATAATAATTTTTGTCCTGTCTTTCTGCTGTCCGCATGACGTCACTGTTGGAAGCTGAGAGACACTTTCTGGCCTGATTTGTCATAGCATCCTATGCTGCGGTAGAATGTTGTATTGCTATTTTTGTCCACATAGATGAAAGAACAGCTTTCATGTATGTAATCTTTCATGTTTGTCACTCTGACAAAAAAAGAAAATAAAAAAATTAGGTTTTAACATTTTCTGAAGAAATGTGAGTGGTGCTTGACCATTCAGACCTCACTGCCACAAAGCTGGAGCTATCATGAGTTGTTGTCAGGCTGTTGCTGTGCAGCTGATAGAGTGTTGGACTGTAGGTGGTTACTTGGGTGTTGTTAGGTGATTTTTAGTGGTTCCTGGCTGAAATCAAAAGTCTTTGGATTGCCAATAACGATGTTACCTATCACTTGTAAAGGATAAGCAAAATTTTGTAGCACTTGCATTTGTTTTGCAGGTTTAAAATTATCTACTGAAAGCTTTTTTCACACCTGGTGTGAAATGTGTAATGTAGGAAGATATGGATTTATTTATGTTACTTGATTAACTGGGTGCCGCGTGTTGTCATGCTGCATTATCTCAGTTGGCTTTGATTTCAAGTGTGTTCTTTTGCACTTTTTCTTGTAGGAATTTTAAAATTCAGATTTTCCGAGTTGAATGGAATGTGGTGATTCTGATTGCCTTGCCTTCGCAAATCCCACTGGTAATAGTGTGCTGCAGGTTTGATTCCAATAAAATGCTAAACGAGTTAGCATTTTTGAACTTCCAGATCCATCATTCTGAAACCAATGGGTTTTTTGAATGGGTTATTGGTTAAATGCCTGAAATAAAGTAGGGCCCTATGAGATCTTATTTGAAGTTTTATTTTTTCCCAAATTCTGTCTTTTATACTCTGTTTTGAAGGTTTTAATTAAAATTAGTAATCAAAAAGCCTGACTAATAATTGAAATCATGAAATTTACACAATTTAACAGCAATTTATTAAAAGTTTAATCAATTAATTAAAACTTTTAATAAAGTTTCAGTGTTCACCTCAAATTCAGTGTTATTCTGTGTTTTTTTCCCCACTGAAGCTGGAGTTTTCCTTAAAAATAAAAGCTCTACTGCCATTTCCGTCAAAATAAAAGCTTAAAAGTGCAGTATGAATTGCTGACAGCTAGCGGTTTAAATGGGTAAAGATAGTCCAAATTCAAAATATCTCTTTTAAGTGTAGAACTTAGGAAATAAGTATTGTAACTTCCCTACTGTAGTGTAAAGCAAAAATAATATACATGTGAAATATTCACAGGGCTCGCAAAAGCACTAGCCCGACACCCCGGGGCTATTGGGTTTTCCAGTCGGGCTACCAAAATGTATCACCGCCCTGCCCGACGGGCTATCTTGAACAGTGATATAAAATTCCTTCCTTGATTTGCTTTGTTCACTAGCTTGTATGTGTAAAATGGATCATAGTTGATCGTTTGCACGTGTTTCTAAGTCTTGCCGATTTAAACATTCAGTGTTTAAACCATTCACGCGCATTTGGAGCTGCGCACACTTATTCAAAGCGCGCACTGAGAGCTGCGTTTCAGACAATGCGAGTACACAGAATTAGGGCTGTCAACATTTTTTTCGAATTTCCAATATTCGTCGAATTTAAAATAAAATCACGTTCGAATGCAAAAACGTTGCATTCGAATTTTAGGTGTGCGTTAGGAGGCAGCATTATCAGTGGCGCACGAGATGTGATGACGATGTAGGTGTCGTTGCATTTTAATGTTTTTCATATCTTATCCAGTTGAACCCATTGGATGCGGCGCTGCTACGTTGTTCATTAATATATTGTGGAAAAAGAGAACATCAATGCGGAGAAGATCTTGTTTACATCAAAACCAAGCCGTTCACACAGAATGCATATTTCATGCATTTTCTAGATGGACATCTATTACTCTCGCACTCGCGTCTTGCACAAAAGAGCTGCATGTTTAGAAACCCATGTACAATTAATGTAAGTTCAACTTTTAAAAAAAAAACATATCTCGAGACTTTATGGCGTGTTTTTTCCCCATCCCACTGCATCTCATGTTTTAAATGAAAAATGTACTCTGTGTGATCGGCTTTCCGCCCTTTGTATTAAACTAAGCATACATACATGATGCTGTTTTGTTTATAGTTGTTTAAGCAACTTAATTATAATTGGTTTATAGACATTATATTAAACATTATGCACTTTTTTCGCAGATAGTCATGTTATCTTATGCTTTGAATGATGTGCCCTCTTGTGGCCTCAGAAGAGAAACCAAAAGCTTTTCTTCACCCTAACTGAAATTATGCATTTTAAATTCAAATATAATTCGAATTTTGATAATATTCAAGTACAAAATTTGAATTTAGTTTTTCAGCCATTTTGACAGCCCTAACAGAATTGATTGACCTATCACGTATCCTTGCATCTGAATGAACATATACATACAAAATTATCTCAAAATAACGGTCTCTGCAAATATTCTCGTAAACATAGTCGGTTATGTCATAAGTGAACGTAAATAGTGGTGTAAGAATTCTCAAGTGCATCATTATATTGCATTCGGTCTTAAAGGGGCAGCAGCCTATAAACACCTGCTGTTCCATAAGCGCCACCTGCTGTCTCGTTCACAAAGCTAAAGTCAGACCATTATGTTTTTGCTTCAAATTTCAAAATTAAACAGTCTAATTGCCAATCTAAATACAGTGATTTATTTAGCATCTTTGTCTTAGCAGTGGTTGCCACTTAGCAGTGGAAAAAGCACAGCCAAAGCCTTAGTTTGTTTATATGAAGAAATTTATTTTATTTGTATATATTAGATTTTTTTGATATTTGAAGTTAGTTTTATTATTTGACATATTTCAATTTCACAAAGAAATGTGCAGCATTTTGTTGGAGAAATAATAAAAGGACACCTTTTCATTTAGAATTGGTCTTAAATCTCATTTTGTTCAAAAGAAAAATTGTAAGAAAATTGTATTGTGAAATCAGTATCGTGCATCGCATCGCGAGTTGAGTGAATCGTTACATCCCTATATGCTACTAGTTTTTGCTTGATGAAATGTAATTGAGTTGAGCCAACTCAATTTGATCAAATATAGTTTAAATGAAATTGATACATTGATTAAGTGTTTTTTTATGCTTGTTGAACTCAATCTAAAAAAAATTAACTGGAACATACATTATTAGGCAGACATCCTTCTACACTCAAAAAAAAAGATAGGATTTTCTTAACTTTAGGTATTAGCCAACTTGTTAGGCATAGCCATGAGATGGTTTTGTTACGTTCATGGAATGCCCAAAGTAGTTGTTTTTTATTATTAAAACATCTTTGATTCATGTTAGCAGGTCCTCAACCCAAGCACATGCACTACACTTCACCACAATGGTAACCCCCAAAAACACTAACATACCAGAAACTGTTTTAAATACAAACATAAGAGCATTAAACATGAACAAGTCTCCCAATTTTATCATCTTAATAAAAAATGCCTAAAATAACATTTAAACATTTACTCTCCGTATCAAGCCCTTTGCAAAGCATGATGGAAAGGGGAAATCCACTTCCTAGTTACACAAGTAAAATTGTTTATGTACTCTCAACTCAAATGAATTAAGTAAAGTGGTTGTAAAGAATTGTGTTGGATTAACTAAATAAGTAAAGCATCAAATATTAGTTTTGACCAACTTAATTGAAACATGTTCTTTCAAAATGAAAATATTGAGTTGAACCTAAATGCAACTGTTTCAGGTCAGTTTTACACAATGTAATTGTTTAAATGGGAAACCTAACACAATGGTGTAAATGAAAATGTTTTTTTTTTTTTTTTTTTTTTTTTAAATAAACTGAACTGTGTTGGAGAATATTTTTGAGTGTATATGGCTATTACTGTCATAGGAATAGCAATCATATAAAATTGTTAGCATTATTATTAGGTGTGCTCCGATCAGGCTTTTTGGGGCCGATCTCCGATCACTAGAAGCTGTATCGACCGATACCGATAACCGATTACAGGGTATATTTAAAGCCTTATCATGTAGCATTATTTATTAAACTATATTTAACAACAATGTATATTAAGTATTGAAATTATGAGAAGAGAAATTTCATGAATTGACAACTGTATTTATTGGCAAGCAACATGTGCAACATATCAACTTAAAACATAGCAGCCTGTGATTGGTTAGTAATTGGGAACAGCTTAAAGCTTGACAAATACAACTTTCCTGTAGATTATATTAAAATAAAACAAAATAAAATAAAAGACAGAACAAACAGTCTTTAACTTTAGCTTTATACTACTTTAACTTTAGACTAAACACTGCAACAAAAAAGGCTACAGCCAAAATTGTTTCAAGTCAGCCCTCAGTTTTTGTAATTTAGTGCACAACAAAAATAAATAAATAAAAAATGTGAATAACAAACAACTTGCATCTCCATATCTGTAACTATCTATATCTGTCTACAAATTTAACTCACTTCTCAGGGCAGGCCTAACAAGCCATTGCAAGTTCACATCTCTTGGGATGTCAAGAAGAAAGGCGGTTAACACTACAACTGAACTACATACTGCTACAATTACAGCTGCATTATCATGATGGCTTCTGCATTATGAATCAATTATAAATTCTGAAGTAGTTACTTTTGTTTTTTCTGAGAAGCTCAGTCAGATTTTGTGGGCATTTAGAGAGGTAGAGAGAGCAAGAGTGAGGTAGAGAATGAGAAAGGCAGGATAAAGATTAGTAGCTTACTTCTTAAGCATCAATGGCAGATTTTTCTTTATAAATATAAGCATTTTTGGCTGACTGCTTGTTGCGCTTCTCATCTATAATATTTCCTGCTGTGCTAAAAAGTCGCTCGCTATCAACACTTGTGCAAGGGGCACAGAGGTAGGTTCGTGCTGCTTGTGCGAGAGCAGGAAAGCGGCTTTTATTGTTCTGCCAAAAATCAAGATGCTGTCCATTTTGTGGGATAACTGGCTCTGTATGCAACAGCACAGATAAATTATAAGAATAAAATAAGAAAAGTTCTATGATTTAATGCATTTCGAAGGTTATGCTTGGCTCTTGTTGCCTAGCATACTCCCAAAATATATGCTTATTTTTGCAGCAAATTTAATTTAACTAATTTAAATAAGGAAATACTAGCCTAAGGTATGACACAATAACACTGTATTCATTTTAGTATTAGTGCCTTTTATCAATCATTTAGAGCAAAGTTGAATGCTTGCCTACTAGAATAATCAAAAATATATATGTTCCAGTTTATATCGATTCTGAATTTAAAGGGATAGTTCACCTAAAAATGAAAATTTGATGTTTATCTGCTTACCCCCAGGGCATCCAAGATGTAGGTGACTTTGTTTCTTCAGTAGAACACATATGATGATTTTTAACTTTAAAAAAAACATGCACAGACAAATCCAAATTAAACCCTGCGGCTCGTGACGACACATTGATGTCCTAAAACATTGTAATGTGATGTTTTAATCACATTAAAACAAACCGAAACGATCGGTTTCTTGTGCCAGAAACCGAACAGTATTTATTTCATTTTTTTTATGTCTAATACACCACTATGTCCAGCTGTCTTTGGGCGCGCGCACGGCATCCGGTGCATGAGGTGTGTACGCGCTCTGGCGTAGTTAAATCATAGTCTGCTCAATTAGCATATAGGGCGCGTTTCTGTTCCAGCAGACTCTGTAACATGTATAGAGTACTGTTCCACCTGGTAGGTATATCTTGCTGTAGTCTTTTAATAGGCTGGCTCAGCTGTTTCTGAATACTTTGCAGTTGGGAGTAAGCAAGCGGGGAGTGTTTAAAATAACCGACGATGCGTCTTCCTGAGGCAATTATATCAGCGATGCTGCGTTGTGACATAACGCCATCGGCCACGGCAAGCTGGAGTGAATGCGCCATACACGGCAGGTTGGGTAGATGGTAGGCGTCCCTCATGGCCTTTACTATGTTCTTTGCATTATCCCTTAGAATAACGTGCACTTTTTCCTTCGGGATTCCCCATGCATGAAACATGTCGCTGAATGCAGCAGCAAGAGCCTGCGCGGTGTGTGACCCGGAAAACTCTTGCGAATGAAGAACAACTTTTTGTAGTTCAAAGTTTTGATTAATAAACTGCGCAGTGAGGCTTAACATGGACATGGGACATACACTCGCACTCCAAATGTCACTCGTGAAACTAATTGATGTTATGTTATCCTTCATAAAGCTGTCGACATGTGTAAACACTGTCTGGTATAACTGCGGCAGGCATACATCCGTGAAATATTTTCGCCCTGGCATGGTGTAACGTGAATCCATGTAGGACATGAGTCGCCGGAACCCCTCGTCTTCCACAATAGACAGTGGCTGATGATCAAGGCATATGAATTCCATTATTTTGTCTGATATTTCTTTATGCTTCTTACTGTCCTTGCAGTAGGGTTGCTGTCTTTGAAACATCTCTGTTACCGACAGCTGAGTGAGTGGCCCTGGAGTTACTGAATTCTCCCGCTCTCTCTTAGTGCTAGCCAACTTTGAAAACTGCTCATATTCCTCTACATGACTAACCTTCAAATGTCTGATGAGGTTCGTGGTGTTAAAATGCTTTGGGTGCTTCCCGCCTTGTGGTATCTGCTTGTTACGTAGGTTGCAGATTGCTAATGTATTGTTTTTTTCACACACCGTGTAGAATTGCCAGACCGGTGAAGTCATTTTAGCAGCGCGTAAAAAAATTGTCTCGTGAGTTTTGCGTCATCTGATCTGATCTGATCTGATCAAACTTCCCAAAGCAATTATCGTCCGATTATGATCGGCGACCATCAATCGGAGCACCCCTAATTATTATATTCTAATTTATTTGGCTTCCTAAAACACCAGTGTGAATGTAATTTAGACTGAAAAAGTATACTACAAATAAAAAGAGGGTTAAGTCCCCTTTAAAATTCAGGTACAAGCAGGGCTGTGCAAATAATCAAATGCGATTATCATGCGCATTCTGTGATTAGTAGTAAATCTCCATCACGTGCTTTCAGATGGAGCAGCATTTACTACACAGAGCCATAGTTCGCATTCCCGTCCCCCTCAGTCGGCCCTGGCTACATCCCTAGTAATAGTAGTACTATCATTACATTAAGTATTATATTTCTGTCACAGTTTCTTCAAGTTAAACCAAACTTTTATTTTGACTTGCTTTTATTGCATATTCCAATTTATTTTATTACGTATTGACTTGCTTCATTTTGAATTTCTCAAATGAAATAGTAAAATGCTCCTGAAGTGACTCTCAGTGCAGTTCTAGAGATTATGTTTACATTGTTTACATACTCATATTTTGAGGCGGCAGAGGCTGAGAACACCGCAAGCGTCATGTGCTTCAGTATGTGCGTAGTAAATGAAACATTCATTCACAGGTGAAAGATACATCATGCAAATGCGCTGGGACACAACATCAGTGATGTATCCTGGGGTCATTGGGTGTTTCGGGTCTTTCAACATCAGACACCCTCACCCAGGCAACCCAGCTAGGCTTGATCAGACCTGGCCTGAGTCCCAGCAGCAATTGCCCATGGTTCTGCCCTCTTAATCCAAAGCCACCTAGTGGCTTTCTCTGCAGCTTCAGTTGCGGATCTGATCGCCTTTCTTTTTGCCTCCCCGGTGATACCTAGAAGCGTGAATGCTTTGCAGAGTGATCACCCTGCAAAACCCCTGCAGCCCACCTCCAGAGGCTCACAACGAGTTTGCCAGTCCTGCCTCCTGTACTCTTCAACTAGCTCTTGGTATTTAGCACGCTTGCTCTCATTGGCCTTGTCCATGCGCTCTTCTCAAGGCACAGTAAGTTCCAGCTAGATCAATTGCTTGGTAGAATCTGAAACAATGATCATGTCTGGATGAAGCTGTGCAGATGTTATTCTGGTAGGGATCTTCAGCCGTTTATCAAGATCCACTTCCAGTTGCCAGTCAGTAGCAGTTGCGAGGAGACCCGACTTTACTCTCAGCTGTTGGTGGGCCTTCTCTCCAGCTCTGACAAACTTGATGGTCTTTGGCTTATGGTGGTGGCCCTTGAAGGCCTTGATGGCTGTAGCAATGCTGTCAACAAATGCCTTAAGCACCTGGTCATGGCGCCAGCGATAGCGCCCTTCTCCAAGGGATTTTGGGCAGCTGCTAAGGAAATGTTCTAGTGATTCCCTTCCTGAACAGAGGGGGCAGGACGGTGTCTCACTTTTACCCCAGACGGGGAGGTTTGCTGGACTTGGTAAGACATCGTAAACAGTTTGAACTAAGAACTTGATTCGATGGAAGTCTTTTTTCCAGATGTCAGCCCAAACAAGCCCAAGCCCTGAACGTTATCCCATTTAATCCAAGCTCCTTGCTGCCCCATTCCCACCATCCTGCCAGCCCTTACTTCCTCCACGCCTGCCCGCACTTCCCCTTGAACAAGATGTTGACGTTCTTTACCTTGAGCATTGTCAACTCTCATAACCAGGAAGTAGCCAAAGCCTGCATACCCTTTTGCTGTGGGCCCCACCAACAACACCTCGTACACCAGTAAGGGCCACAGGATCCGGGGCAGGATAGAATGCTGGTAAATCCAGGCCTTAAACCTTCCTGGAAGATCTGATTTGTCCACCTTACTAAGCCAAGTCTCCAGCTCTTTACTAGCTTTCTGGATGGAGGCAGAGTCTTTGAAGCGACAGTCAAAGAGCTTACCGAGGCTCTTGACTGGCTGCTCAGTAATGGATGGAATAGTGGCTCCGTTCAGTGAAAATCGGAACTTATCCACTTCTCCCCCTCTTTAGCACTAGCGACCTTGATTTTACTGGCTTAAAGCTCATCCTTGCCCAGTTAATGAGTTTTTCTAGCCCTTGAAGAATCCACCTACTGCGCAGGACAGATGTAGTTGTGACCGTCAGGTCAGGTCATCCATAAAGGCTCTTTTGGGGGGGCTGTCGCACTCCAGTTTTCATCACAGGGCCTCTGCACTCCACCTCTGCTGACTTGACGATCACGTTCATGGCGAGGGCAAAGAGAATGACTGAGATGGTACAACCTGTAATTATGCCTTTCTCTAGTCGATGCCAGTCTGATGTACCTGATCCAGCAGTGATTTTTAGACTGAAATTGCTGTAATAGTCCAGGATAAGGTCCATCATTTTGCTGGGAACATAATGTTGTTGGAGGGCAAGCACAATAAGATTGTGAGGTATGGATCCATATGCATTAGCAAGGCCCAACCATAATACAGTAAGGTCTCCTTTTCCTTCTCGAGCCTCCCTGATGACTTGTGTAATGACTCCCGTGTGTTCCAAACAGCCCGGCACTCCTGGAATTCCACCCTTTTGCACAGAAGTATCAATATAGTTGTTCTTCAGGAGGAATTCAGTTATTCGTTGTGACAGGATGCTGAAGAAAATCTTGCCTTCGACGCTTAGCAGTGAGATAACTTTGAACTGACTGATGTTTATTGAATTCTCTTCCTTGGGGATCTATACGCCTTCTGCACACCTCCACTACTTTTCCGCAGATGCATCTTGCTCTCGTTGTAGAATTTCCATTTGCATGGGTCGATACCATTAAGTCCGTCCTGTTGGGGTTTTCATTCTCCCCCCCTCTCGGGCTCCCCTGGTGGTATTTCTCAGAAGGCTTTTCTGTAGCAATTTTGGGTTTCTCCCTCATGGAAGATTCAAGTTGAGTGGCTGGCCCTTCCTTCCCCGAGAGCCGTCTTTCCGGCTGTCAACTGTCTTTCCAGTTGTCACCAATCTGTTCTTGGTTGCCAACCAGTCTCTTCCTGGGAGTCACTGGTTAAACCAGATATGAAGGTGAAAGATACATCATGCAGATGCACTGGGACACATCATCCACACAGAGACATGCAGAACATGCAGGATTCATATTTAAATAGTATTTTTGCAGCTTAATATTCACAGACACTAGTCCATATCATATTTTGATTTGTGTATTAACCTACTTTTGATTTATCCAAAATTTGTCAAATCTTGCGTTATACAGTAAATTCCATTTTTATTACTGGATTCTGTGATTCTGTCCATGTTTTCTACATCGCATAAATCATAGTGCCCTAAGGTCTGTGGTTACACAAGCTCAATATATTTTCACGTTTTATACTATTACATAAAATTCATCTTTAATATCCCACTGAGAAACTGTGCTAAACCGCTGACAGATGTCTTAACAGACATCGTTGACATCTCACTAAGCCAAGCAGTTGTCCCCACATGTCTCAAGTCCACCACCATCACCCCAGTACCAAAGAAGTCACCTGTGTCCTGCCTGAATGACTATCGTCCCATAGCACTGACCCCAATCATGATGAAGTGCTTTGAGAGGTTAGTCATGCACCATATCAAATCCAATCTCCCCAACACAGTTGACCCGCTCCAGTTTGCATAACGTCCACACCGCTCCACGGACGATGCTATTTCCTCCACCTGGCTCTTACCCACTTAGAAAACAAAGACTGTGTTAGAATGTAGTTCATCGACTTCAGCTCAGCATTCAACACAATAATCCCACAACAGCTCAGCAACAAACTAAACCTGCTGGGCCTAAATGCCTCCCTCTGTAATTGGATCCTGGACTTTATAACCGGAAGACCTCAGTCAGTCCGTGTCGGCCACAACACCTCCAGCACTACCACACTGAGCACAGGTGCCCCACAAGGCTGTGTGCTCAGCCCGCTGCTGACCCACGACTGCACTGCCAAGTTCAGCTCCAACCACATCATCAAGTTTGCTGATGACACAACTGTGGTAGGTCTCATCAGCAACAATGATGAAACACCCTACAGAAAGGAAATGGCACAACTGGTTGAATGGTGTGGGGCAAACAACCTGTTCCTCAATGTGAGTAAGACAAAGGAGGTTGTGATGGACTTCAGGAGAAACTCTGTTGACCACCCCCCACTGACCATCGACAGCTCGACTGTGGAGAGAGTCAGCAGCACCAAATTCCTGGGAGTGCACATAACAGAAGACCTCACCTGGACCACCAACACTACATCACTCTCCAAGAAGGCGCAACAGCAGCTCCACTTCCTGCTCTGACTTAAAAGAGCAATGTCTCGCTCCCTCCACCATCTCACCACATTCTACAGGAGAACCATTGGCAAAGCTGGTTGAATGGTGTGGCACTAACAACCTGTTCCTCAATGTGAGTAAGACAAAGGAGGTTGTGATGGACTTCAGGAGAAACTCTGTTGACCACCCCCCACTGACCATCGACAGCTCGACTGTGGAGAGAGTCAGCAGCACTAAATTCCTGGGGTGCACATAACAGAAGACCTCACCTGGACCACCAACACTACATCACTCTCCAAGAAGGCGCAACAGCAGCTCCACTTCCTGCTCTGACTTAAAAGAGCAAGTCTCCCTCCACCCATCCTCACCACATTCTACAGGAGAACCATTGAGAGCGTGCTAACCAGCTGCATCACTGTCTGGCACTGGAACTGCAGTGGTGCTGACCGCAAGACCCTACAGCGGACAGTGAACAGAGCTGCAAAGATCATCGGTGCCCCTCTCCCCTCCATTCTGGACATTTTCCTTGCACGATGCCAGTAAAGCTACCAGTATCGTGAAAGACCCCACCCATCCATCCCACAGTCTCTTCCAGCTCTTGCCATCAGTAAAATGTACCGGAGCATCATGGCCCACTCTGCAAGACTGCTCAACAGGTTTTTTCCTCCAGGCTGTGAGAGCCCTCAATTCCAATCACCTCACCCCCCTCTGAAACCTCATCCACAACCCTACCTCCTGAAACCAGGATCCTCTCTCCCCCCATCCCACCACACCACACCACATGCACCACATGAAAACTGTTGAAAACCTCAAGAACATTGTGCAGTTCTGAGTGTGCTACACACAGGTGAGTGAGCTGGACAAACCACCTGTAGAAAAACACACTCTTTCCTCTCTATATGCACCACACACTTTCTTATAAACACTCCACGTTTCAAGGAAAACATTGTGCAATTCTGGGTGTGCTACACAGGTGAGTGGGCTGGACAAACCACCTGTAGAAAAACACACTCTTTTCTCTCTATATGCACCAGACACCTTCTTATAAACACTCCATGTTACAAGGACTTAATAAGATACAGAAATGTTTACTTGTGAATGCACCACAAATCACATTGCACTACTTGCTTCTTAACCTTAAATATCTCTTTTGCACAATATCATGTACAGTTATTGTGTAAAGTACTTGTATAGTCTGTCTTAGGTTATGTGTATGAATAGTCAACTATTTATAGTATATGTATAGTTAGACTACCCGGTCAGAAAGTTAGCTATGTAGGTCTAAAAATTGTTCTTACGTCTAGTGTTGTATGTTTATATTTATGTAGCACCGTGGTCCTGCGAGACAACACATTTCATTCCACTGTATGTCCACACATGTAGTGGAATGACAATAAAGCTCGACTTGACTTGACTTGTTTTCCGCGATTCGTTGCCATGGTTGTGTATGTACGTGTGGGGCGGTGATTAGGGGTGGCACGATACCATTTTTTTCAGAACCAATCTGATCCGATACCAAAAATTCTGAGTATTGGCCAATTCTGATCCGATACCAGCACAGTTTTTTTTCCTATACCTCAGTGTGTGTTGACCTCATCATCACTCTTTTGTGTATTACACACAATCTACTAAATATAGACAACTTCATTATAAAGAAAAATAACAAATTAAAAAATATATATAATCATAATCTATTAGAAAAATACTATTATAAAATAGGTTAGTGGATAATTCAGCAGCAAAAGTTACTCTGCAAAAATTAGTTCACAATAATTTTATAAAATCTAAATATTTAGAGAAAAAACATTATTTAGTGGGGGAAAAATAAAAGTAAATAAATCTGGTCAAATGTTACACATTGCTCTTTGTATTATTGTAAAATACATTCATGAAAAACAAATAAATATATTTATATATAAATATATATCATAAATTAAATACATTTCTTTACATTTATAGCACATAATGAGCTCAACATATTTAGATAAACATAACAACAGAACAGGCTATTAACAATCTTCCTTGCGTAAAGTATTAACACGCAGCTCCAATACAGAGCGGCACGAATCTCTTATGCGCATTTCCCGCGCGCTAGAATGATGCGCTTGGAACCACACTGGGTCCACAGCTCGCAGTCGCCCTCACAGAAAATTTCAAGCACAAAAGGGAAGAGAGACTGATCGTAGTGTATTAAATTGTGCGTTAGGTTTATTGAGCCTTTTCTTTTAACAGTTTTAAATTTCAGTTACTGTGCGCGTGAAGATCAATTCATAGTGCTCTGTACTCCAGTGTAGTGAACCTCTAACAGACACCCGGTAGAAAGTAACAGTATTTAGAATTAAAGGCTATAAACCCAGCAAAAATAAAGTCCTTTTATTATGCAAAACCGCTGTTGTTTATCTCAGATCCAGATATAATGATAGGAACACTGAATTATCTTGGAGAGTTTCGTCGTCTTGACTATCGTAACTGAACACAACACGCAGTTTGAATGCTGAATGGAGGATGACTGACAGCCGCAGCAGAGAGAAGAGTTTACGAGAACTTGATTTAAATATTCATCTGTACCTCACATTCAACTATGGAACGGTCTCAGAACATTGAAATATAGTGCACGGAAACTTTATGGTGCTTTATAATGTTTTTGTGCATTTCGTGGGGTTTAACAATAACACAGAATAGTATACACACTATATCGGATTTGAATCGGTCTCGTCTGACCGATACCCCGATCCAGCAGCAAATGCCAGTATCGAAGTGATACCGATCCTGAATATCGTATCGGCGCACCCCTAGCGGAGATATCAAAATAAGGGGCGAGGTCCTGTTGGGGTATGGGCGTGTGTGTTTTGGTGCTTTCAAATATCAACATCGTTTGGCAAAAATCACTTGTAAGAATCAAACTATTGTTTGCCACAGATCTTATTTTCAGCATTAATCCAAAAGCCAGTGGAAAAATCTATTCACTTTTTGTCGATGTAACCATGGAGATGCTAACTTCCTGGGTTGACTAACAAAAATACTTCATCACTACAAATTTGAGGAATATTTACAGTGAAGCTTGCCTTTGGTTGTGTTTTGATATAACCATTAATTTTTATGGCTTTTAGTGTTTTGAAAATTATGATGGGATTTGGGGCTTAATTTGACTGAAAGATGACCATTTATTAATTTCAGATGATTAATATGCATACAGTGCAGAAATTTCCTGCTTAATTTGTAGTGCTTGTAGTTATTTTGCTTACTTCAGTAATTTTTCTAATTTCTAAGAGCGTTTTAAAATATTTTGTGAATGAGTTGTGGGCTGCTCTCCTACTCTTCTTTGCTATTTACTGGGTCTAGGGCTGTAATGGAGACCAGCTGCCAGCTATTTCAGTGATATCTGTGCAATATTCTTAAAAATATTGCTTGCTGCATTTTTAAGATGGGATAATACTGGGATAGTTCTTCTCATAACAATTATATTTCATTGTACGGTGAAAGCCATTTCAGGTTTGTAGTACCTTTCCCACAGCAGATTTTATCAGGGGAAATCAACCCAACCCTGAGCAGAAAAATAGGTAAAGTAAAAAGGGTGGTCCATCAGATCCAAAACAAGGGGCTTCTATATCGGGCTCTGTGCTAATGTTTTTCCTGTGCTGTCCTGACAGTGACAGTGAGACGGATAGAGCCAGATTGACAGTGGATATCTGCCCAAAGTGGAAGTGATCAGGGGGTCAGGAAGGTGTGCTTATAAACTCAGTCAGAGAGAGAGAGAGAGAGATTTAATGTCAAGGGGGAGAGGATGGAGAAAAAGAGAGAGAGAGCGAGAACGCCGTGTTGGTCCTCTCTCGGGACGGCAGTGCAAGGGGACAGGATTATTTACTCGCTGTGTTTGGAGTCCAAGGAGAGAATAAATTGCTATTGATTTTTGCAGTTAAGTGTCTTTCCTGCCTCCAGACGGACTGTGGGCAAAGAATAATTTGCTTTTAATATGTATCCACATTTGTCTTACCTTTTTTTTTCTCCATGTCCAAAGCGGAAAGTATCTTTGACGCAGCAGTTTTGACATATTCTCGCTGTCAGCACTCAGACCCACTGTGTGTGTGGAAGATGAAAAGTGGTTTTAAAGGATCCTGAATGCAGAACATGGGAATGGAGTCCAATGGACGAATGCTGCAGGCGTGAAATCATATACATTATATTACACTCAGATCTGTTGAAGCTGGTGCTCATAACTGAATTTGAATTTTAAATGTTAAAGTAGGCTTATATTAGGAGTGCTATTTTAGGAAGTGAGGGCCACAGAACAGCGGTGGACTCCAGCTGCATGCGTCTCTATTTGCATGCTTTTATGTTATGCAAACTTTCAATGGTGAGTTGAAAGTACATGTATTGGAATATGTAGGAAGACATTACTGTGCCAGACTAATAGAGTGGTGATACAGTTTGTTTAATTATACAGCACTTGCTGTATATACAATGAATAGTTTATTCAAATATCAGATTATCATTGTGCAATTCGCTTACATTTTGTTACATTATGTTAATAAACAAAAATATGGCTCCACTGTAACATTTAGCCTATGTTCATGACTTGCAAGAGAGTCAAAAATTTAGGGGCACAGAGGAAGTTTGGGGTTGACAAGAAATGTATACTTCTACACTGCCGTTCAAAAGTTTGGGATCAGTACGATTTTTTTTTATGTTTTTGAGTCTCTTCTGCTCATCAAGGCTGCGTTTATTTGATGAAAAATACAGAAAAAAATGTAATATTGTGAATAGGGATGTCAACGATTAATCGATGATCGATTAATTGTCGATAAGAGATGCAATCGATTAAAGCTATCGATGGTCGATTAAGCAGTTTAATTTTGGGCTGCGTGCGGCTCATGCGCAAAAAAGCAAAACAGGGTCGAGGAGGAGCTAGCGAGCGGCTGTGGTGACGGTGACGTAATAAATGAATCATCATCACTCATAATTACAACAAGGATTGAAGCTTTTAATGTGATTTAAACTTTAAAAGTACATTAAAATAGAAACAACATGGAATGCAATAGAAATGTAGTAACAGTCATTTCCCTAGATAATCATTTCATACACTCTTAAAAATAAAGGTGCTTCACGATGCCATAGAAGAACCTTTTTGTCTAAATGTTCCATAAAGAACCTTTAACATCTTAAGAACCTTTCTGTTTCACAAAAGGTTCATTGTGGTGAAAGAAGGTTCTTCAATTTATAAAAAGGTAAGAAAGAGATGGTTCTTTAAAGAACCTTTGACTGAATGGTTTCTTTGTTGAACCAAAAATGGTTCTTCTATGGCAGCGCTTGAAGAACCTTTTGAAGCACCTATATTTTTAAGAGTGTATTTGAAACGATAGGTGAAAGGTGCGAGGGCTGCGGGGACCCTGCGGTGGAAGGAGATAGGCTATCATTCCTACCAAACTTGTTAATTCGTCCTACGACCCCCTTTATTAATGGGGGCCATGTCCATCTGTTCACAGTAATTTTGTTCCTTAAATTATACCCGATTTACTAAAAATGAGGGAAAAAATTAATACAGCGAAACGCAAATCTTAATTCGATGGCCATGAAATCTTTCATTTCCATTAGCTGCATGAAAATTGAGAAAAAGGTGAAAGGGACAATAAAATAAACCTGCGAAATTCAGAGGGTTTAGACAGTGAGGTTTAGGAGAAAAAGAAATCAATGCCTACAAGTATATGCTTTGGGAAATTCCCTCAACCAAGACAAGAGCCGCATTATGTGGAATATGGGCTCGAACGGCATCCAAAAGCATGGTCGCGATGTAAGATTTTCCAGCTAACCAGTTATTCCTCTAATAAACAAAGCTTTTATACCACACTTGTCATAATCAGAGCTTAAAATTTGTAAATAAATAATCACTGGATTCAAAACAGCAATTAAAAGCGATGTGACCGACACTGACTATACGTTTTCCCAGAGCATTCAATCATGTCACTAAATGGTGATGCCACAATAAGAGCATTGTTCACACGTTTCTGCATGGACCTAACTAGCCTAGGCACAGGTTTCAAGCCCTGGGACAAAATGGGATGCTTTAAGGAAAATGTATAGCCTATGTAAGTAATAGGTCTAAAATAAAAATAACAATTTGTTTTCATAAAAAAAAAAAAAGCGAAATATTTCTAAAGGTTAACACTTTTGCGGATTATATCTTAGGCCTACTCCAAAAATTTAGTTTTTTATGTTTCAGCTGTTCAATCGCACCGGCGCCTATCGCACACACACCCCACATATTCTAGCAAATTCAAACTTACATCGCAGTCTGTTCATTATCAAAATACAATACAACCCCAAACATAAAAGGTTACACTGGTCAGTTTAATTAGACCGTAGTATACCGGTCCACTCTGCAGTCAAAGACGTTTAAGATCATGTGAAGAGGATGATCTTTTCCGTCTATATGCGAATGCGTGTAAAGTACAAGCCTAGTTTACATTATAAATAATAGTTTAACATTCAAATACATTGCGAATATGGAAACATTTGGATTTGTGCCGAATGAGACGTGAGCAATAAGCTCCAAATACATCTTGCCAAACCCGCGCTCGCTCCGTCTCGTCTGCACGCACGCATGCACTGTCACGATCTAAGGCACTGTAAATGCCGGATTTTAAAAACAAATAGGCCTACCGCAACGCAAAAATGAAAAATCTGACATTTTCCTGAACAGGATCCAGCAGGATCAAATTAAATACTGGTCATAATACTCACATAAAAACGTTCATGTTAGCAACAGTGTGTTTTGCTGCAGCAGCGCCGATGGAAGCGGTTCACTGACTGCACAGCACGGCCACACGCGCCACAGTTACGTTTGGGATCATTTTATTTTAAATGCCATAATGTCAGTTGAAAACATTGCAATTGTGTTTTAAAATACAACAACGAGCACCACGAAACCATTTAAAGAGGCGCATTCAGCGTTCTCCGTGACGGGATAGGAAACAGTCAACAAAGTAAAATGATCTCAAACGTACTCTCTTCATTTTATCAAATGATCATAATCACATCCATTCATTTTACAATCCTGCTACTAGCATTTTATTAAATTAACTAAAACCCCTTTAATTCGGGTGAGAAAGCGGGGTTTTTTTTGAGTGGCTTTTGCACATCCTGTCATGCCGGTGACTGCGTGCTGCTGCAATAGACGCATTTTGCTGCATTAAAGTTAACGATTAATTGATCATTAATTTAAACGACGATAGATCATGGAAATTATTGAAAATTGACATCCCTAATTGTGAAATATTATTACGATGCAAAATAATGGTTTCCTATTTTAATATACATGAAAATCTAATTTATTCCCGTGATGCAAAGCTGAATTTTCAGCATCAGTACACCAGTCTTAAATGTGTCACATGATCCTTCAGAAATCATTGTAATATGCTGTTATATAGAATTATCAATGTTGGGGGGGGGCAAACAGTTGTGTGCCACATATTTTTTTGGACTAACTGCTTTTTTAGGAGTTTGTTGTGAATAAAAGTAAAAAGAACAGATTTATTCCAAAATCTAAAATTTTCTAACAATATACATACTTTTGATCAATTTTTAATGCATCCTTGCTGAATAAAAGTTAAAATTTCTTACAAAAAAAGAAAGAATAAAAATTTGCTGACACAAAGTTTTTGAACGGTTGTGTATATTGTTAAAAAAAGATTTCTATTTCAAATAAATGCTCTTCTTTTTTTTTTACTTTTTATTCATCAAAGAATCCTGAAAAAAAAGTATCAAGGGTTCCAAAAAAATATTAAGACGGCACACATTTTCCAGCCACTGATACTTACATCAGCATATTAGAATGATTACTGGAGAATGGAGTAATAATGAGCTGAAAAACCAGCTTTGCATGACATGAATAAATTAGATTTGAATGTATATTAGAATAGAAAAACTTATTTTGACATAGTATAATATGCACAATATAACTTTTTTTTCGTATTTTGATCAAATAAACACAGCCTGGACAAGCATATAGAACTTTTTAACCCTTTAACTGTCACCCGTCCCCTTCATTCAAGAACATTCAAGTATATATAAAATATGTAAATAATTTTTTTTGTGATCTTCATATCTAATTGAATGTATTCTATTAAGCATTAAATAATGTATTTTTATGTTCTATGAGGTGAACATAAACTACCTCACACACACATATATATTTTTAAAGATATCTGTATGCTGGAATTTACAATTCCTGCTAAGGTGTCTGCTTTGCTCATGTATATGAAACGACGTTCTGACTTTAAAGGGGTCATATGATGCTATTTTAAAGATCATTATTTTGCGTATTTGGTGTAACAGAATATGTTGACATGCTTTAATGGTAAAAAAACACATTATTTTTCAAATAATTATACAATTATTGTAGGTCCTCTATGCCCCGCCTCTCTCAAACACTTCGTTTTCTATAAAGTCCCTCCTTCCGACAAGCGCAGTCTGCTCTGATTGGCCAGCTGACCCAGTGCATTGTGATTGGCCGAACACCGCAAGCACTTGTCGGAAATGTAACGCCCCTTACCATAATCGCAGCTTCAGCTTTCAAAGTAAATATCAAGACAGTTAATAATGTCGTTAGTTTTACCATCAGTTCAAGCCCGAAAGGGCAACAGAGTCGCGTGACAGACACAGCTGGTATGTGTTTGCAGTATACAAGCCACGGTTAAGACAGCTGACGTGCTATGATTTGACAGGCAGTTCACTCTCCTGTGATGTGACCCTGTTCCCCTCACACACACACACACAACGCGTTACTCTCCGCTGCGCAAAACTCCGCATTTGAACAGTCGATAACTAATAACAAAACATACTTACAGTCGCTGATTCAGAAGTGCCAGATTGTCATAGCAAAGTCGGAATTTACCCTTTTTTTTTTTTTTCTTTTTTTTTTTTTTTTTTTTTAGAAATAGCCTTTGTGCACAGCCAGCCTTGTACTCTTCTAGGTTAAAAAAACTGTCGTCCATAAAATGCGTTGCACAAATTCGAACATCTGGGTTGTGCTGTTCTGTTGTAAATAAATCTTAACGAATGATTCCTAATTGCATCTACTTCCGGAAGGTCAAATAAAGGGCTTTTGCCCTTCATGGCTCCCTGACATGGCTGCATCGACACTACTGCTGTTCCTGAAACCACGCCTTCTTTCTTTGCGTGCACATTTGGGCAGCATTATGCTAATATTTCCACACAGTGACGTAGACATGTGGGGGCGTGTTAGAACGAGCCGTTTTAGGTAGGCGTGGTTGACTCTTAACTTTTATAAAGAATATCTCTTTGGATTTGAGACTTTAGTCTTTGCAACTTTACAGATATTCTTTATGCACCAAGAGCTTGTAACACTTCAAAGAGAAAGGAAAACTTGAAATCGCATCATATGACCCCTTTAAGCAACTTATTGGATGACAGGGAGACATTGTGCGCTAATCAGTTGTTGAATTAAGGAATCTGGTTAAATTGTGGCTCATGAATTCTTAATTATGTTTTTGACTGGACCTGTTTTCTGACTGACCCAAGTTAACTGAACAGAAAGTTCCACTTGTCATAAAGCATAATTTGTCTATAAGGTTAGCTGAATTAGAGAGTTTTTATTTTAAGGCTATTTTCTGAGGTAATTATGATGTTATTTTTAAGTTTAATCAGGTGTCAGATGTGCAAATGTGTGCACTGTAGAGCTCTGTAATATATTATAAATGTTTTTAGATCACACAGCTTCGGTCTGTTGCGTTTATAATCACTAGTCCCACTGCTTTAATTAGAAGCCTCAAGTAATCAGGCTGGACTTTACACAAAATGATCACTCCGCTAATTAGCAACAGTTGCTAATGTAGAATCTAAGCATTTATATCAATGCCACAGACCTCCTAGCCACATTCTGTTTCAATTTGCATTTAATATTAGCATCTAGCTTAATCCATTACAATAAAAATTATGTACTATTCATTTTTAAAAATTACTGTGGCAGCAGCTGGAAAAAAGTCACAAGATGATGGTCACAAGCTCCTCAGTTGTGCAAGCCGCTGTTGGCAGTATTAACCATGATTAGCCAGCGTGTGTGCTTTGAAAACCCATTGATATCATGGACACACTAATTCTAATCTCACGCACTGTGTAGGACTTGATAGTATGTGCATCAGGAGAGAGTGTGATTGTCATGCGAGGTTTTGGGTTAAAGGTTAAAATCCAAGTGTGATAGACAATCTTCATTTTCAAACGTGAGCTATCTCTCTCTGGAGCTGAACTCTTAATATTCCTTTCATAGAACGTCGGTTCATTTCCCGCTGAACATGGAAATTACTAATTTTCCATTTACATCTTTCAACGTTTCGGAGCTTTTTATAACCCGGCGGTGACCTTTAAAGAGAACAAATTTGAGATTTAAGGCCAGACTATTTACTGCTTTTCAGGCTGCCAAGAGGGAATTCAAATAGCGTATTTTAATCACATATTAACATTCAGTAGCTCTTTTAGCGCTTTATCTGAAGCCTGATATGTCTTTTCAGTCATATTTCCGCTTATTGGTTCCACCCGAGGCTCAGAAAAAGAAGAGACTTTGAGAAATCGTAGCTTTGGCGTGTGCTGGCAGAAAGGAAATTGGTGTGTCAATCACAGGTTTTCATATCTCCAAGCGAGCTGCCATGAGAATCAGAGAAATGGATGGAGACGCTGAAAGCAAAGAGTGGCAATAAATAGCATAGGTTGGAGAAAGTGAGTAAAGGGGTAGATACCACAACAGCAGAGTGTAAGTGCTGCTATCTAATTACCCCTGCACAATCCAGAGCCTTTGGTGAAATTGAACAGGATAATGACTGTACTGCTGTCAATCAATACTAGCGCGGGGTCAGTGGATTTACACACAGATGTTTGTCGCATCGAGCTCAAAGTCTATCATTAGCCCACTTTTAAGGGTCTACAAGGTCGTTTATGTCCCGAATGCTGTCATGTGCAGTGGTTTTTATATATATATAGAATATGTGCATTATGACTGAATGTCTACAGTAAATAACACCATAATCCCGAGAGGTTACAGCTTAAACTCTTAAGCTTGAGCAATATTGTTTTCCAGAAATTAATAAGCGATGAAGATTTTTTATAAGAGAGAATTTCATTCTTTTAACGAGTATTTTTTCTTCCTCATAACATCAGAATAGTATCACCCTGACCTGTTTGACTTCATTTACCCAAATTTTTTTAAAATAATTTTAACTGAAATTAAAATCAGAAATTAAAAACATGTTCATAGAAGCATATATATACAGTGCCGTCAAAAGGTTTTTGCCCCTTCCTGTTTTTAATTTTTTTTTCATATTTGTCACTTAAAAGATTCAGATAATCAAACCAATTTTAATATTACGCAAAGATAATGCAAGTAAATACAAAATGCAGTTTTTAAATGATAATTTCATTTATTAAGGGAAAAAAGCTGTCCAAACATACCTGGCCCTACATGAAAAATTAATTGACCCCTCCTGTTAAATCATGAAAGAAACTGTGTGATGTAAGCACAGTCAGTGGAAGTGAGGTGTAAAATGTTACATAAGACACACGCGGCTTTACGGCCAGGAACATGTTGAATCAAGAATCACATGACAATGTAGAACCGGTCTGCACACAAAGTAGAACGGCATGCATTAAAGAGAAACACTATGCACAATCGATCTGAGAAAGAAATTCAAGAACAGATGCACGACACAAAATTAGTTGAACACGGGTAGCTATATGGAAGTGGTTATGAAGCAGAAAATTTTATTTTGATTATTCTAAGGCTTTGGGACTCTATGATAGGCGAACCACGGTCAGAGCCATTATAGACCCAACATTGAGTGAGACACTTGGAACAATGAAGTTGCATGAACCTTCCCTGGAGTTGCCGGCCAGAACCAGCAAATAAGTACTCCAATGAGCGCAACCGACGACTCATCCAAGGTAGGTAATAAAAGAACCCAGAAAAAATGAAAGAACTGCAGGCCCTCACTGCCTCAATTAAGGTCAGTGTCATGATTTAACAAATAAGATAAGAGAATGCGGCAAAAGGCATCCTATGGGGAGAGGTCCAAGGCACAAAGACATTCTGACAGAAAAGAACACACAGGGCTTGTCTCAACATTTCGCCAACATAATATCTTGTTTAATCCCCAAGACTTATTGGGCAAATTATTTGTGAGATGATGAGGAGCAAAAAGTTGAAACATTTTGGAAGGTGTGTGTCCCGTTTCATCTGGCGTAAAACCAACACAGCATGTCATAAAAAGAACATCATACCATCAGTAAAATATGGTGGTGGTAGTGTGGTGGTCTGGGGCTGCTTTTGCAGCTTCAGGACCTGGGTGACTTACCATAACTGATGGAACCATGAATTCTGCACTCTAACAGAAAATCCTGAAGGAGAATATCTGGCCATCAGTTTGTGACCTCAAGCACAAGCGCACTGGGTGTAGCAGCAGGGACATGATCCAAAAAAACCAGCAAGTCCACCTTTTGATGAATATATGAGAAACAACTAAATTAAGGTTTTTGGAGGGGCACAATGATCAATTACAAGTCCCAGGATTAATCCGATGAGATTGCTGTGGCTGACCATTAAAAAACAGTCAGTCATGATCAAAACCCTCCAATGGGGCTGAATGAAATCACCATTTCTGCAAAGAATGAGGGGGACCAAATATCCCACGTGAAAGTTCTCAGTTGCAAGTTATCGGCGCGACGGCTATAGACTGCCAGTTTGCTGCAGGCAAAGGGTTGGAACAGGCACAGTTATTACGATTAGGGGCAATTACTTTTGCACGTAGTGCCAGGCAGGTCTTGGACAGGTTTTTTCCCTTAAAAAATGAAATCATAAATTCACACAGCAAAAAACTGCCAGTTTGTATTTACTACCGGTTATCTAGTGTGTAATATTAAAATTGTTTGCATGACCTGGAAATCGTAAGTGTGAGACAAATATGGCAGCAAAACGCCAGACACACTTAAAAAAAAACAGGGGAGGGGCAAAAAACGTTTTGCCGACCACCACTGGTGGTCGTTGATGATTATATAGACTGAATTTTATATATTTTCATATAGAAATTATTAATTTTTATATATGGTACCAATAATTCTTATATATTATAAAGAATAAATAAATAATCGCATCATGTTGGACTTTTCATTGTGGAAACCCAGCAAAATGGAAAGGTTTTAAGAAAGATCCTAAAATTAATGTGGATGAGGACAATTATAATATGGAAAGCTTGAAAGAGTACGTTTCCATTAATTTAAATGACGAAAATGAGCATGAGAAAAAGAGCAAACCAGGGACATTCGTGTTCTTTAAAATATCACTAAGTTTGTTATTCCCACTTAGAAGAAGGAGACAAACAGGTTTGGAATGACATGAGAGAGTGAGTAAATGATGATCAGGTGACTATCCTAACATTGATGTGTCAAAATACATATTTTTGTGAGTTATTTTTTCCACCATAACATTTGAAAAAGTAATTAACATTGCAAAATATGCAATCTATATTTTCCCAGCAATCATAAAACCTTTATTCTTCTGCAGTGTCTCTAAAATACCTAATATTTGTGTATATAGTCTTGCAGCAGGTCTAATACGTTTTTTTTCCCCCCTCTTGCTCTTAGGACCCCAATCCCATTCTTGAACACCTCACTTTGATCCATTTTTCCCTGAATTAATGTTTTATTGTTTAGTCAATGATTAGACCTACGAATAATTTCATGGTTCAGTTGTGCCGGTGAGTGAACAGCCACCTGAAACACACCAGGCTCCTTCTCTGAACGCCTCACTTTATAATTAAAACTTGAGGATGGGGTCTGAAAAACAAATTCTGCCTGAAATTGGAATTGGTTACACAGGCTCTCATGCAAATGTGAGACGGCGGCGGCAGCAGCAGCCCCAGGACGCAGGTGGAAAATTTCTCACTGGAAAAATCACAAAAATAGGAAAAACTACAGTGCGTTGAAAGGATGAGGGGAGAAAACATTACAGGATATAGCGAGACCGATAGATACTGTGCCTAGATGTAAGAAATTGCCTAAGAAACTGCCTTAGATTTTTTTTGGGGGTGTTTTTATTGACTGTTTTATTGGAAGAGGTAGGCTGGTTGTGTAAACGAGCACTTGTGCAGTGCTTTTACCTCTTGGACCTCTTGGATTCAGGCAAACAGAACAATTACTGTAAAGAGACTGCAGCTTAATGCTAAATAAACAATAAATTTTTCATGTAGAGCTCTTGAACGAAATCTAGCATTTTCAAAATTTCATCCTAGCTTTTCCTTTTTTTAAACGTCTCATAATTTCTGTTTTAAGTGCTTCATCGTTTTGCATCTATCAGCTGGTTTCTAAGTGGCTGGTGGGCTGAAGTCGTTTTTGTGTGCAAATGTTTCTCGGTGGCCCCTCAGGTGCCCTGGCCCCGGTGCCACAGGCACAGGCTGAGTCTCACTACTTAATTACCATTGTTAATGATGTGCCTTTCTGCTCAACCTGTGCCTCTGTGATGGGCCGTGACAGACAGACAGTCACGCTCTTGTGTCCAAAATCATCAACACCATTTGGTCCGGCTGTCAGTTTATTGCCTCCAAGAGCAGTATATGAATTTATCTTCACAGAGATGATGTCAGTGGATGTCAAGGCGAATCAGTGATGTTCATAATCTGATTTGAGGGACCAGCCAGGGACACAGATCTCAGCTGAATGGCCTGTGACATCATTTTGGACATTTTCACACTTGCTCCTATGGCTTGGTCCAAACCAAAGTTTGATTTAACCCTTGTTTTGCCACAAAGGTCTCTCCCTTGGTACTTCTAAGTTTAAACCAACTTGGATCTGTGGACCCTCAGAGGAAGCTTTAAGGGTGTATGTGGAAAAACTAGTATAAACATGTCAAAATAAATACTTCATGATATATTAAAATAAAATCAGTATTACAATGTGGCTTAGTGGGATCGTCACATTGTACAGGATGCAGTTTAGCAACACATTTAATATATGATTTATAGATTGAAGCATGGCATTTACATGCATGTAGTTCATGAACGATACAGTGATTCTGCATCAGTGCATCATAAGAACGGCTCAACTCATTTACTGTGAATCAAGCTGTTCCGAGACTCTGATATCATGGCAAGACGTTCAGGACAGCTGACTGAGCTAGTGCTGCAGTGTCACAACTGTTTATCACTTGTAAAAAAATGTTTTAAGTCCTGTCAATTTAAACATTCAAATTATTTTAATGGTTAATTGCACAGTGTTTTCTGTGCGCAACCAAAGCTCGCACACAGGTGTGTCTCTGACAGCGTGCAAACACTGAATTCTCTTTCGCGTCTGCTTGCACTTGAACGAGCAAATACACTCAAAATTATGTCAAAATACCTGTCTTGGCAAGTATTCTTGTTTGGTTGTGTCTTACGTGAATGTGAACGATTGAGAAAGAAAATCCAGATATGCAGTACTTGGATCTGTGCATTAAAGATATCGCAGCCTATACTGTAACTGTAACTGGACTTGGTTTTGTTCTTTACTTATTGTGGCAGGGCTAGTAAAAGTTTTGGCATGCACCACAATTGAATTTAAATTTTTTTAATTATTAAATTATTTTTAATGTTCTATGTAGATACACTTTTCAACAAAATCACCCCACTAACTCTAAAATGATTTATTATTTCCAAAAAAAACTGTTCAAGTCTTAAAAGTCCATATTGCAATATATCGCAATGTCAGATTTGTGCAGTCCTAAAATAAGTTAAAATTCACCAAATTTGAAATTGTTTCATTCTTCCTGTAATGGTGCTCTCTAAAGATTGGTTGGAATTATAAGGCAAGATTTTCTAAACGGGGCAAATTATCATGAGAGCGCAATCCCATTAAAGCACTGATGGAATTGGGAAGTTCTGCAGGTGATCTACTGACAATGTGCAAATATTACACGGCGAATCGCCGAGACACAGCCGCTGTTCCGTACGACAATGCCATCTACACGAATTACAGCGCAATCACTTAGGGTGCAACACAAAGCAGATTGATTATACTCATGGCTGGTGATCTCTAACAAAACCACCACGGTTTGCCACAATGGGTGTGAATGTAAAGGCCCGTTCACACCACGGCATGAATCGATATAACCTCCACACCAATGGATGAACACATTGTGTGATATTATAAGTCATGTCTGTTGCTTTAAATGGGGAGTTTTTCTGTGGATTGGATGTCAGGGTTTTTATCATTCATCTGGTGGGGGGGGGGGGGACATCATTCATAAGTATTCAATACTGTTCTTCTGTGTAATATTGCTATAGCTGTGGTAATGTAAAGCAGTGGTACCTTTCCGGTTCTGCTGCTGTTTTTAAGCTGTAGATTTCTATGCACCTTTCTGAGGTGATTTACTGCATGTTTCCATTAGCTCTTTTCAGAGAAAATGGTGTTAATGGGAGAGGACGGATGGAGGAGGGAATATTTCCTAGTGTTAGTGGGTGCCTGATGAACGGTACTCGACGGAATCAATTTGGCCATTGGTCTGCGGATAACTTTCCTCTAAACAGAGCTGCGGGCCTCTCGTCTTTTGCTCCTGTACTCTTTCCTTTTCCTTATTCCCCCTCCACTCTCCTCTACCCCCTCCTTTCCTCTGTTTGGATGGATAGATAGCACTATAGGTAGTTCTGGATCATGACCACTGAGTTGTGGCCCAAACAACGCTGTCTATTTTTGTCTTTCCAGTCATATCACTAAATGCGAGAGGTCCCCCTCTCCCTCTTGGGGCATGCCAAGCCTCCAGTCTTGTTCTTACTTGCCTCCCCGGGCCGTTTGTGCGGGCCGCCAGCACTTTCTGTCCGTTATGGTGGGTGGAACTGTCCATGGCCAATGCGACGTTGGCAGATTGTTTTAGGGGCGGCTTTTTCAGGCCTGGTAGTGGGGTGCTTTCTGCGCAAGACCCCCACTCACGGACATCTCACTCGCCTGCCCCCCGCAGGGCCGAGGGCGCTATGCAGTGCTGTTCCCACGGGTTCTTAGTCCTCCCCCTTCTCTTTCCCTGCCCGTCCAGGCTGTGCCCCCCTGCCTATTTCCCTCGCTGAGACGGGTTTAGTCAGTCACGTAGTCAAGTGGGGTTTTTAAGAAGTCTGTGCATTAGGTCCATCCCGCCCGATCGATGGTTTCTTAGCGGGTTAGAACCCAGGAAAACATTATTATCTTAAAAAGAAAGCTGACTGGAGCCAGCACAAAAAGCTCCAAGCTATGTAATAAACTGTTTCAAACAGTTTTTACTACTCAATTTAAAGATGCATCCGGTTATCTGGCTATATACAGTCTATATGATATTGCATGATATTTCCAATCTCTATGACATATAATCCGCACAAATTATTCAAGTTTTGGCAAGTCAAGGACCCTGTGTGAGATAAAAGCGGGCCTGCATTGTACCTCTACCCCATTATTTCAGAATAAAGTAAAGGGATAGTCCACAAAAATTACCCATGATTTACACCCTCCAGCCATCCTAGTGTATATTTACATTCTTCCATTCAGACAAAGTACTTGGAGTATATTAAAACATCCTGGCTCTTCCAGCTTTATAATGGGAGTGGATGGTAGCCCAAAAATGTGCCGTCCAAAAAAAAAATGAACCAATCATTATAAAAAAAAGTCACACAGCTCCGGGGGGTTAAAAGGGGCCTTCTGAAGCAAAGCGATGCATTGTGTAAGAAAAATATCCATATTTAAAAATTTACAAACCATAATCTCTAGCTTACGCTAAGGTCTACGCACATTATGAGGGGCGGAGATGGTGATGTAGGCAAACGCGGTGATGAATGCGGAAGTGACGAACGTGGAAGCGCAGAGGAAAGCAACAAAAAAAAAAAAACACAGGTCACGAATTAGTAGTACAAAACGAGGATTTGTAAAGAAAAATGTCGGAGGATTTCAATATAAGCCAAGAGGACACTGGTTTTCCTTTGCTGTAAACAAAACTTGTTTCTCGCGAGACTAGCATATTCTCACGTACTACATCACCCACTGGACGCCACTCTCTCGTGAGCACGCATACGACAGTTAGCGGAAGTTAGAGATTACGATTTATTAAGTTGTAAATATGGAATTTATTAAACACATGCATTGGGCACTCACAAGCCTTTATTAACACCCCGGAGCCGTGTGGACTTCTTTATAATGGCTTGGTTAAATTTTTTGGACTTCAAATTTTGGGCTACCATCCACTCCCATTATAAAGTTTGGAAGAGCCAGGATGTTTTTCAATATAACTCCGATTGTATTCGTCTGAAAGAAGAATGTCATATACACCTAGGATGGCTTGAGGGTGAGTAAATCATGGGGTAATTTTCATTTTTTGGTGAACTAACCCTTTAATAGATCTGAACAATAATGGCTGCAGTGTCGAATATATAGGCTAAATATTTCATTTTTAATGCACAATCATTTCAAAAATTTGAAGACCTTCAAATGATGCATAAATAACAGGAACATTGCTCATAGCAGGCGTTTTAAAGTCTAACAGTTAATGTCTTGACATTTATTGTTGAAGTGGATCAGTTACAAAACTGATACTTTCATCTGTAGCAGCTGTGCTTTAAAGTGGATGAATTTAAAGATGCAACTTCTAAGAGAGTTTTACAGTTCTGACAGCACTGGGAGACTGTTCACAAACTGAACGTTTAGCATGCTGTCAGCACGCTAAAACCATGCCCAAAACGTTGTGCTTCTTAATTTATCCTCTTTAGTACACTGCTGCTGAAGTATTAGAAGGTACATTGCAAACAAACAAAAAATGCTGTTTTTGGTGCCTTCGGCCAATAAGCTTTGTCATGACATAATTTTGTCATGATTTTTTGATTGGCTAAAAAATGTCAGTCTGTAAAACCTAATGTTGGCGTTCCTGCACCAGCCAAGTGTTGTTGAGATGGAAATGCTAACGGATAGCTGTCCTAAAGAGTTAGTTCACCCAAAAATGGGATGGGGTCTGAAAAACAAATTCTGCCTGAAATTTTCTCATAATTTACTCACCCTTTTATGTTGCTTCACAGATAAGACTTTCATTCATCTTCAAAACACAAATTAAAATATTTTTCTGACCCTTTGAGGAGATTTACTACCTCCATGAATCAGAGGTGCTCTGTGCACCACAAGAACATGTACGTTTACCATATTTAATGTACTTTTACATTGTCTTTACAAACTTAATGAAGTGTCAGTGGATTGGACAGAAATTTCTCAAAGTTTCATTAAAAATATCTCTTTATTTGTGTTTTGAAGAGAAACAAGAACTACAAGGTGCTAATACGAGGAGTAGTGATGATAGAATTTAGATTTTTGGGCTAACTATCCCTTTAAGATTGTAGACCTCCTTGCGATAAACCAATCAGATGTTGGATGACTAATCAACTAGTTGACCTTCCTGAACAATCCTCTAGAACATTAGAAGCCAACTGTGTCCAAACTTTCAAGTCTTCTTCATCCTCTTTGGTTTCTTGTCTACATCTTTCCCTTCGTAAAACACTCTTCTGACCCTGCCTCCTTTCTGTCTCCTTCCTCCTTCGCTCTGTCTGGCTCCAGGGCTAAAGAGTCCCCAGACTCTATTTCTCTCAGAAGCTGCAGTACAGAATTAAGCCAATCTGTCTTCATATTACTGCCTGTGTGCGGCCTAGATTGATCTGGCCGCCTGCCACTCCAGGCGGACACAAATCATTGGCTGGTCATGAAACCCTGGTCACCCCTCTTTTGATTGACATCGCTCTGCCTCGTCTATCTTGCACTCTTTTATTCTCTCTGCTTTCTCGGAATTACAGTCTCGTCATGTTATCTGTAAATAACACACATTTCATTATAAGATGGCTGGCAGGTACATTTTCTTCTTCCTGATCTGCTTAGTGGAGTCGTGTTCTTTAGTCATTCAGGGAATGCATTTGCCGTTGGTTGTAGATTTGCTCATATATGTTATACAGATAATCAGACATGCTCTAAAGAAAAGACGCAGTTTCATACAAATGTAAGTTTGGTACCATCAAATAATGAGATCTTTCTGCTTTCATGACAATATTAGTAGATTGGCATGACATGCTAGCATACATTTTGTTTTGGCTAAGGGATTTAGTACTGAGTACATGTTGCTGGTTCATTAGCCTATGTTGTTGAAGCCTATAACCAGTGCTATAGTCAAGACCAGTTCATTAAAATCCGAGACCAGGCCGAGACTTGAGTAGGCTCACTCAAAATCAAGCCTGACTCCGTGTCTACACTACATACAAGTAGCGCAGTGCGACAAAATAATGTAAAAGCCATTATAATCAGTGATGCTGTCTACAGTGGATGCGGCACGACACGACAAATCCCGACAGTAAACTGATGTGTCGTTCAATTTATGACGTACTGACACAATAATATAGAACCATTCTTAATGGTCGCTTTGTCGTTTCCAGTGTAGACAGACTTTAGCTGTTACGGCGCGGCATGGTGTGAGATTAGAAAAGGTTCAAGTCTGAGTCAAGACAGAGAACTAAAGAGGGTCTGATTTAGCATGGTTTTGCATCAGTGTGACACAAGCCACAAATCGTGCTCCTGTCCAGAGACATGATAATACTGAGCAGATCTTATGCGCAGGTCGGTTCAGACCACAAAACCCATCCGAACCTATCCGCGCGGGAGTCTTTGAGTTAAAGGCCGGGACAAACCAAGCCGACTTCAAAGAACTAGCAGCGACGAAAGCCGACGGTGTTGTCGCCTTGCGTCGGCAGTATCGGACCAAAAAGCTGCTTGAACACACCACACAGAATACAGCCGACTGCAAACTAACACGTGCATTATGCGCCTGCATGAGAGGAATTAGCTGTCGATATAGGCAGCTATCAATAGTATATATTCATTTAAAATGAGAAACCGAAACAAGGATATATGAGATATAAGCAGATAAACGAAACGTAAACAAAGCAGAACTTGCTTACCATTTTGAATATCAGTTTTGTTGATAACTTTAATCATTTAGGAAATGGGTTAGAAAATATTTCCTGTGAAATGCTTGGGAAAGATCACATCACACAATGTTCTGTGCACCTCTTACTTGCTCAGTTTAATTAATTCTCGGGCACTCACTCATTCGCTAAACTGTATAAATTAATATCCAATCAGCGTTCTACTCTCCCGGATGGCCCCAGACACCAGTTCAACATGTTGAATCGGGCAAACTGCCATGGACGTGAGCCCGACGAGAGCCAGATGAGTGGAACACACCAAACAAACTAGCCCGACAGATGCTCGCCGAGGTCAGCTCGGCAGGACAGCTGCAGGACAGTGACCCGAGCAGATTTTAAATCCAACCTTAAAGGGGGTAGTTCACCCAAAACTGAATATTACTCGCGCCTCATTACTCAGTCTCTTTTTTTTTTGGCGCACAAAAAAGTATTCTCGTCGCTATAAAATGAACCACTGCTGTCACATGGACTATTTTAATGATGTCCTTTCTAGCTTTCTGGGCCTTGAGTGTTTCAGTTGTGTTGCTGTCTATGCAGGTCAGAAAGCTCTCGGATTTCATCAAGAATATCTTAATTTGTGTTCTGAAGGTCGTATGGGTTTGGATTAATGACATAATTTTCATTTTTGAGTGAAACTATCCCTTTAAATACACCTGAAGCAGCTAATCGACCATACTAGAAACTTCCTGGCAAGGGTGTTGTGGAGCTGGACGTTGGCCAGGAGCAGGATTGGACACCCCGCCCTAGTCATGACAAGACAGCAAACGAGGATAATGGTCGAGCAATTCGATGAAGTCCTGTCAAGTACGACAACATGCTTGTCACCCAGGGGTGGGCAGCTCTGGCCCCTTGAGATCCACATTTACCCTAATCGTCCTCTGCTAGGACCAAACTGTCCGCAGAGTTCAATTCCAATGGATGTGGCCCGTTTCAAGCGGCGTGCAAATTCTATTTTTTTGTCCAAAAATCTCTATCTTTTTATATGGTGTCTATGATTATTTAACTGTTCCCGATCCAGACTGAGTGTCCAACACAAATCGTAACTATCAAACTTGTTTGATATTTACAACTCTTGATCGGGTTGTCTCTGATGTGATACCCGTGATAGCCAATGAAAGCGAGCAAGCGTCACCTACCGGATGTTGCATGCTTCTATAGATGACACTTGGCAGCCACAAACATGCCATGAAAATAGACTACTTAGAAGGAATATCAGGCATATGATTTTGTTTTTGTTTCACGTTAAACAGAAACCGGGTTAGGAGAGCCAGCTGACAATGTTGGTTGTCCTCCGTGTTTTTATTCTCTTGTCACGTTTGATCTCGCCAGGCACCGTGAGGTCTTGTGTCACTGTGAAATCGTTCCTATAATCAACAAGTGTGTGGTCTCGCAGTCTGGTTGAATCATCTAGTGTGCATGTTCAGAGGATTATAAGGCTAAAAATCAGTTGAAACTGTTTTCATGTCTGTGGCCTCTCATGGATTTAAAATTAGTTAATATTTGAAAATTATCTAGTGTAGTGTCTAAACCAGAGATCTTCAACGTGAGACCTGCTGTCTTGCAAAGTTTATTTCCTGTTTCTGCACACCTGCATGTATTTTCTAGCAGTCCTACAGAACGTGATTAGCTGCTTCATGTGTGTTAGGTTAAACTTTGCAGGACAGTTGGTCTTTTTGAAGCATCTTCCATTTCGTCAAGTGGACAAGGGAGGTTTATATAGACAGGCCCTCAACCCTTTTTGACAGAGGGAGTGAGCAGTCAGTAGGGTTGGGTACCGAATTCGGTACTTTTAAGGGTACGACCGAATTGCATCGGTACTACCGAGTACCGATTCACGTTAAATCAATCGGTGCCAAATTTCGGTACCTGAGAACGCATCTGGGCACATATGCTACAGAGCGAGAAAGAGAGACCCTGTGACGTGAGATCACCCCTGCAACTCGTTCAAACAACACACAGGGCAAGCTGAAATGTTCTGAAGTGTGGTTACATTTCTAGGGCCATATGGCAGTCTCTTGGTCTGCAAAGTCCATTCATAAAAATGTAATTTACTCTATAGCGCGAAAGAAAAAGTTTGTAGGGCCATATCGTTCAAAATGTTGAAATTGAGACTTTTGGACTTATTTTTTCACTGAAATAAATGTTTTTGTAATTACACAGAGAGTAAAGGTACCGTTGGGTACCGGCCGAAATTCAGGTACCGTACCGGTTAAAATGTGAACGGTACCCAACACTAGCAGTCAGAAAAAGATTGAATTTGGGAAAATATTAATGGAAAGGCATGATCAAAGATACAAAATGTTTAGTTGAAAATCGTGGTGAGACTGAATGCAAGTTTGGAAACTACCAACAGGTTGTTGTGAAATTTAAAAATAAGCAATTCAAAAAGGTTGAGAACCACTGCTCTAAAGGCCACTTCACACCAAGATTGATAACTAGCATCCACTACTGTCGTCTTTCACTTCATGCTAAATTCTGAGTGTTTTTAAAGCACACAGGCAAAAAGCCAACAATTTTTGTAAATCGACTGGAAATTACAATCTTCTGCATCTACATCTTTGAGTTGTTTGCCTTGTTTGACCACGTCACATTGGTCCTTTTCTTAAATATGAAAGGATGACATTTCACAGTAAACCAGAATGAATTGAGGGTTTATATTCAGTAAATAAGTGTTTGATCAGTGCACTCAAAGAACTGAAGCCAAACATCTCAAAGATTCAATTTCCAGTGAGATCCTTTTAAAACCACAGGAACACATTCTGTAAGATTCAATAAGACTCTCCATCACCAGCACATTTCGTTCAGGTAGACACATTCTATATGCATCTCTCTCAATCTCTTCGCTTATTTATTTTTTTATTTTTTTTCATTTCGCCCTGCGCTCGGTTTACTCTTAACACACATTTATTTTAGATGGTTCAGGCAATTTCCACTGTCATGGTCCAATGAAACCTAGACATGAGGTCTCAGATAGTGGATGTAATGGGAGCTGCAGAACTGGGGATTAATGTTCTTGTTAGTTGTATTTAGCTTGTTGGGACCAACAGCACCAAGGTCATAGCATGGGTTTGATTTCCAGCCAGCTCCAACCAGATTTTCCATCTTACAGTGTAAATATTTGTATGCTGTGCTCAGTACAGTATACCGTGCAAACATAGCTATAATTTGCTTGTTCAAGCAGGCTGCCTTTGTCTTTTTTTGTGACTTAGTTTAGATCAGGTTTAGTTTTATGACCAGAACTCCACATTTCCCAGCAATTGTACACAGGCGTCAAACATTGCGTCAGCTTTCCAAATGAGCGCATCTGCCCTGGAGGATGAAATTTTATTGCTGCCGTCTGACTTCAGATGAAGGCAGAGCTTCAGCTGGACATTTTTGGAACTTCGATGAGATGAAAATATCCCAGCATCAGAAGATGTGCACTGAACCTTGACAGCCTTGTTTGGCTTAACATACTTCTGTGAGACAGCATTTTCCCATATGAAGATAACCGAATCCAAATACCGCTCAACCTGAACTGATGATCACCTGGATGCCTGTTTAAAACTCGCCTCAGCAGCTACTCTGCTGATTGAATTGGCCTGGCTGATTAATTTGAGTGCACGTCATCTGAATTTTGTCGTTTCTTTGAATGAAGAGTGCTTGCATCATTTTATTTGAATAAAGAAATTAGAATTTCTTAACTTAAATTTACAATGTCTCATGGAGGTCAAAAATGAGGGTCCACTTTAAAAATCTGGGATTCCAAAAATGGAATTTAATCCTGAAAACAAGCAGAATTTAATATTTTGAAAAATGTAAAATAAAGAATTTTATGACCTAAAATGAAGGTAAAATAACGATTACTTAAGGCACTAATCCAAAAAGCATAGTTTTGACATTGATCATGTGACTCTTTGTACAGATGGTCAGTTGTTCTTGCGGAACGCTGGGAAGGTGATATCTACTTTAATTGGACATATTTCCAACAGAAATGGAATATTGAATAGAGGGCGGGGTTTTATTTTAGTGTTCCTCCTCTCCATCTCTTGCTTGTAGCAAACTAGCGGTTGGAGGGGTGTGATTAAGGATACTCTGCCCAAGCCGTCAAACTGACATCATCAGAGAAGGAATGCTATTCCAGAGCGGAAGTAAATGTTCCGATTTTGATTAAAGATTATCAAGACCAACAATGTTTAAGAGGATTACTTGCAGCAGATTATGACTCACCTCCGATACGCAAGGTGCTCGAACGAAAGTATTAGTGCGATAATTTTGATTTCAGGAGTGATCTTTAAACCACCTTTGGATCATCTCAAATCATTCTGGAGAACAAGGACACCAGGTTTAGATAATAAAGGTAGCCTCTCTCCATGCAATTGTTTTTTTTCTTTTCGACTTCGTTAATTGGGTGTATGACGCAATGAACAACTTGCGCCCTTTCAATTCAGTCAATGTAATGCAAAAACAATGGCGAAATCATGGAATTCAGTCAACTATTTAATTCAAATTCTCTATTCTTGTATTATCCTCATTTGTTCAGGGAAACAAACCCAAAAACCAGTCAGTTTGAGTTAATGCATGGCAGCAAGGCTTGTCACCTGAGGGGGTCTCGTGCCAGCAACGTTTGGGCTGGAGATAGTCGCTCTGTAAGTAACTGACTTATGACCCACCACAAGTGTCCAGAGGGCAGGTTAGTTGCGGGATCCCCATTAGCTACTAACCAAGTAGGGCTATTCTCATCGGGGATCCAGCAAACTTACAGTAATCAAGCGAGGAGGGGATAATACTAACTAAGCAGAGACCAACTTCATAAAACATTGCCACCCCCACCATCAATCGCAGCAACACATCAAACTCCACAATCTTACGGGCTATATGTGCACTTCAAATCCTTACGATTTTTTCAACTGCTATTTTACTTGAAGTGATGTCGGAATGGGATCACTATTCATTCAGGCCCCGCTATCCATTCTGTGTGTACGAAATGCTTTGCGTTCGTGTTTGTCGTAGTGAACAACGCGGGCGCGAAGAAATCACCATAGATCAGGATCGAGGAGAGGCATGGCGCGGAGGAGGTGTTAAACCTTATGCCTAGCCAGGTGCCCTACAATACAGAGAAGAGACACCAGTGTGAAGTACGTCCCTTGCAGCGGACCTCCAAGTCAGACCCTGATGAGACCAGGGACCTGGGGAGTACTATCAACGCCCAAGCAGCGACGGAAGTTGGGTAGCGATGCTCAGAAGCTACATCTTTTTTTCGCGTTCCCGAGTAAGCGTGCAGCTCTATCTGGGACTAAACTGTAATTTTTCCACGTCTTTATGAGTCATCGACACCCATGGCAGTAGTTCCAAAAGTGAAGAACGTTGCTTTTTGCACAATTGAGAGATTGCAATAATGTGGTAAAAAATGTTGCAATCTCTTAATAACTGATAGCCCTCTTACCATAAACGATCTATTATTATTTCTATTCGTTGTGACACTTCAGCTTCTGCTAGCATAACTACAAGAAGTTGATTTCCTCTACTGGTCAATATGCGCAAGAGATCTTTACAGGACAAATTTATGTAGGTTTGATGTTTAAGTTAGCTTGATCCACAAACACAAACTTTGGTTGTTGTCAAATTTAGAAATTTATTGCGTTTTAGAATATTACCGTACACTTTACCACTATTGTAAGTCCTCATCTAAATCAAGAACAGGGATAATTTTCAATACTGTTGTGGTAGAGATACTGTTGTATCCAATGCGTACATAACTGTGTTTGCACGCTTTCAAACCAAAGGAAAGATCATGGTCAAAATAGAAAATGAGCAATGTCACAACAACTTGCAACTAAACAACTGACTTGAGGGAACACCACATTGGTAACTCTGTTCAGTCCGAATAACTTCCATTATACAATACACAATGCCTCCTATTAGTCAATAACTTTTAAACAATGTACAGTGTGAGAAGTAAATTTATAACATTTAAATTTTTCCAGCAATAATGTATGATCCAATACATCAAAAGCGGAGCTAAAATCTAACAATGGTGCATCCTAAATTATTATCATCAGTCTGTAGTAAACAATCATCTGTCATCTGTGTTAATGCTGTTCCTGTTGAATGTCCTTCTCGATATATGCATGCTGAAAATCAGAGAATAAATTATTATTATTATATAGAATTGAATTTGTTCACAGACTATCGTTTCAAACACTTTACTAAGAACTGGCAGTAAACTTATTGGTCGACTATTAGCACCATTAAAACTCAGTGCTGCATTTTTCTGTAGAGGAATAACCTTTGCTTCTTTCCAAGCTAAAGGAAAGATCCATATTTTAATACTGATATTAAAGATGTGGCAAACTGGTTCCGCCAAACAGCTGGCTGCTAATTTTACAAGGCGGCCATCTAAGTTATCCATTCTCGATGGTTTATCTATATTTATAGTTGATAATTTTTGTTCCACTTGTTGTACATTTACTTTGTTCAATTCAAAGCATAGGGCTGGCTTATCACTTGTTATTTTTTCAATTTGACTGTTCACTGATGGAATATTAGCAGGTTAACTTCCTCTTAGTTATGTAATTTATTTTCAAGTGCATTATTTTCTTTAGGGTTCAAGCAGGTTTCAATTGAGTTTACTCTCAATTGCTGTTTATGAACAGTGTTGATTTATAGGACTCATTTAAGCTAAGTTTTTTTTATTTTAAATAACGGTGGACCCAATCCATGTTTTCAGCGCGCACTGATCCCAGACACCAATTTTGGACGTTTGTAAAACACTAATAAACTGAGATTTGTATGGAGTAAAGGTTAGGACATGATGTATTAGTAGTACCTACAACATATTTTGAGTGTTATTAGCCGTGTTGTTGACTTCGGATTGAACTGAATGTTTGAACCTAGAAACAGTGGTACATGACTTTATATAACACTCTGCTTCAAAGCACTGTAACCACAGTCAATCTGTAGGTTAAAAAAATCTCACAGAGTAGTGAAGTTTGAATACTAGGGTTTGAAGATAGTATCGATAGTTTTGGCCTCATTGCTCTGGCAATGGACCCAGGCGCCCGGGTAATGATTGCTTCTGTCACTACTCGATGAGATGGAACAACTCTGACCGTCAGGCACATCGCGATAGGCCGACAAAGGACGCTGCGGTGATAAACATGACAAAGGGGAGGAATTTACTCATTGTTATCCTCCTGGAAGGCAGAACAAACCCAAGAGAGACCTTAGGGAAATCAGCACGACAGCACACGTCACCCTCGACCTGCCCTGACTGCGGCTATGCGCTCAGTATGGGCTTATCTTTGTCTCAACTGTCAGCGCAGTCATTGCTATTCTTAGCGTAATCAGTAGAAACAGTCCGAATGGAAATAGACCAGTTGCCCTGACATTAAAGGTATCTATTGGTATACAGGTAAGAAATATAGCAGTGATGTGTGTAATAAAGAAGGCGCGGACTAGTTTACACAAAGGCCACTGAAATGTCTTGTGATCGTAAAGGGAATAGTTTTTTTTTTTTTTGTTTTTTTTGTTTTTTTTGTTTTTTTTTTTTTTTGTTTTCTCTTTTTTTTTTCACCCCCCAAAAGTATATGTCTGTATCTTTTACTCACCTTTGTGTCGTTCCAAGCATGTATGACTACCTCTCTAGAAATAAAACAAGATAATGGGTCCTAAACAGCATTGGGTTCCAGAAATATAGCTGCAATTTCTGTGCTTCCCAAAACCATAATTTATAGAAACCATAACCACCAAGTAGTACGGTTTTGTACACATTAAAAATAGTTCCATATTGTTAAAATAGCGTAGTTTGAATGATGGATGTCACTACTACGGTTTCAGGAAACAGTTGTGACTATATACAGTAGCTGTATGAGACATGCGTCCCAGGTTTGGCACGACATGAGGGTAAATGACAACTTTTTTTTTTTTTTGGGTGAAATTACCATACTGAATACAACACTGCTTGTATTTGGTCCTCTAAACCATCCAAGTGCAGGTTTTATTTCTGTCCTTGTCCAGTCTCTCTTATATGATTTGTTGTATTTTTAGCATGCTGTTGGCTCAAGTGTCATTTGTCTTCAAATGTGGTCAACAGAATGCCTTTATTAGAGAATGTCACGCTTTAACAACAAGCAATCACTCAAACCCCTCTTAAAGAGTGTTGCAAGACCCTCAGCTTTTGTCGTTTAGTAGCAATCAGTGCAAGCGTTGCCCCCTCTGTTCTAAAGTCAACAATATCACCAGATGCAATTTCCAGGAAGAGCTATGGCCGAGTGATATTGAGTCTGCATGACCAAAATCCTTCTCTCTCACACTTTCTTTTTTGAGTATGTTTGTGTTTTTCTGGGAAAAAAACAAAATGGCTGTTTATACAGAAGCATACTATGGTTGTCGGTCCTGTTTTAAAGCTAAATATGTTTCTGTTCACACACAGTTCAGATATAAACAGGATTCTATAACCAAACTGACTTTTAATTTCTAACTGCTTGATTTGTGATGATGTGCATCAGCATGTTCCAATATACTCAAATCCAATTAGAACAAATATTTAATTGGAGCTAATTACATATGAGTGTGGAGAACAAACACCTCCACACCCTTCCTCTCTCCCTTTCCATTTTTTCTGTAATGTGCAATTTTAGTGTGGATTTTTTTTTCTTTAATATCAGTAATTTTTCCATTTCCAAGTTTATCTCTATGCCTCTGGGGGCTCTGAAAAGGTTGACTCATTTCAATTAAAATAATAAGCCTACATGATAACAAGAAAAATTCCTTCTGCGCCAAATCGCAGTCATCTTAATGAAGGGGGTTGTGTTTTTTAGGGGAGGGACGGCACAGCCTGAATGTTAACATGTCTCTTTTGTGTCTCTGTCGGTCACCTGTTTTGTCCTGGCTTTGACTCCTGTCTTTAGTCTTTTCTGTTTGTCAGTTACTTGTATGCATTGCCTTTATGCTGTCTACAGCGTTTTTGTGTTGTTTCACTGTTTTATCTCAATCGTTTTGCTTTCTGTCTGGTGTTGTATAGCCTGTTCTGTACCTGTTTTCTATTTTTTTTGCCTATTTTTTGTACTATTTTATATATACTATAGTGTCTTTTCTCTACGTTGTATCCTGTTGATACACCTAATACAGTATTCACCCATTAGCCTGTTTGGCTCGTTCACTGACGTCTGTGAAACTTACTCATGGACGATTTTATGCTAAATTGAAATGCAAGTTACTTTTTAATATTTACAAATAAGGAATAAGTGACAGGTCTCAAATGCATTAAACAGCACAAATATATATGAGTTAGTTTGAAACACTTATTGTAAAGCATGTCTCATGTTTAGGACAACTTGGATCATACTACACCCCATACTATATCCAGGTAATATATAGTCTATAGCATTTTCTATACCATTTATCTTTATAATAAATGTTGTATAACCTATACCTATTCTTTACCCCAGTGGTTCTCAAACTGTGGTACATGTATCATTGGTGGTACACAGAGTTCCCCCAAGTGGTACTTGGCATTAAAAGAAAATGTATGCCATAATACATAATTTTAATTTTGGTCTCATCTGACCAGACTATATTCTCCCAGTATTTCACAGGCTTGTCTAAATGTTGTGCAGCAAACTTTAAACAGGCTTCAACATGCTTTTTCTTCAGCAATGGAGTCTTGCATGGTGAGCGTGTATACAGGCCACGGCGGTTGAGTGCATTACTTATTGAACTTATTATTTTCTTTGAAACAATTTTACCTGCTAATTCCAGGTCTTTCTGAAGATCTCCACAAGTGGTCCTTGGCTCTTGGACAACGCTTCTGATAATTCTTTTCACTCCTCTGTCAGAAATCTTGTGAGGAGCACCTGGTCGTGGCCGGTTTATGGTGAAATGATGTTCTTTCCACTTCCGGATTATGGCCCCTACAATGCTCACTGGAACATTCAGAAGTATAGAAATCCTTCTGTAACCAATGCCATTATGTTTTGCAACAATAAGGTTGCGAAGGTCTTGAGAAAGCTCTTTGTTTTTACCCATCATGAAATGTTTCTTGTGTGATACTTTGGTCATGAGACACCTTATTATAGGCCATCGTTTGGGACTAAACCAGCTAATATTAATGTCCACTGACTAGGGGCAGGATTGCTTTATAATTACTGATAGATTTCAGCCTGTGTCTTGGCTTTCCATGCCTTTTTGCACCTCCCTTTCTTCATGTGTTCAATACTTTTTCCCTTTGTCATTCTACTTTATTACACAGAACTTAATTTCGGAAATTATTTGTATTGTTTTCTTTGTATGTATGGATTACTTGCTTGCTACCAACCTCTGGTTCTGTCAATTTTTTCCCAAATGTCAACAGCACCTTTAGAAATATATTTACTGAGAAAGATGGAGGTGTGTTCAATACTTATTTTACCCACTGTATATAAAATGTATATATAGTATTAAATAATAATATATATATATTTTTTCATTTTTAGTTGTGAGTTATTACGGCATGATACAGCTTTGTTCTTCTAAGTCACTATTGGATACTCCTTATTATTTTGGGATGTTAAGCTGCGTGCACACTGGTGTTTATGTACTGATAAGGACCACTTGCATCAGAGTATACACAGTATAATTTTAATCCACATGCAAAAAAGAGCAGCGAAAAGGAGCAGTCGATATAAAGGCAATATATTAATCTATTTGACCTCAAGGCTGGTTTCATGAAGACAAACTTTAAGAGTGGTCTGCTTTTGATTCCAAAAGTTTTCTTTACTCTATATACTGTTTAAATATAGCCTATTGAATGTCACGGGAATAAACCTGTTGTCGGTCTTTGAAAATGATCAGGATTTGACAAGATCTCTCCGATGGTCTCTTTTGTTCTCTTAGTATATGTGCGGTTTAACTCCAGACATGGGTTCCCGGTGGAACTGGAACAGGGTGCGAGTGTAGCTGAGCTGAAAGAGACGGTGGGACATTTACAGGGCGTACAGCCTGATCGACTGCGGGTCATCTTTGCTGGACGAGAGCTCTGCAATGAATCCACATTTCAGGTAAAAAGACTACTTATGGAAATAATATACTTTTTACAAACTACGAGGTCTAATACATCTGTATGTAAATTATGCTATAGCATTTGAAACATGGTTAAAGTTTACTGCCAAATGTAATGTCAAGCATTTATGGTAAACTAAAATATATGTCAGTGTCATTTCTATTCTATTTTCTATTAACTTTAAATGTAATATTGAATAACACTAGACTACAGTTAACATATAATCATGTGTAGGAATGTGATTAACCATTGGGCTAGGCGGCGGCTGAAGACCGGGGGTACGAGCAAGGAGGGGGCCCGTGATTGGCAGTGGAGTAGCTTGACGGACATCAGTAGCACCGATCGCCCCTCACTTTTTAGCTCTATTATTTAGTGGAGTTTTTCCGTAAATTCCATGCATTACCATTAGAGATTAAAATGTCACATTTGAATTTGGTTTACCAATCAAATGCATTTATTATATTTTTTACTTTTGAACGAACTGTGCACGTAGCCTATCTATCAGGTGATTGCTGTGCCTAATGTCTGCATTTACCTCTCTTCACTTCATTCTGGAGTAATCTGGAAATGGTCGCACATATAGCGCCGCACGTGCTACGAAAAAACTGGTCTGTGCGATGAATAAATTTGCCACTGTAGCACGCGTGCGATACAGATTTGTATGTTCATAGCACAGCCACTTAAAAGTGTGAAGTGATTTCGTTGTGCTTGTTTTTGTGTGTGAGATTGATTACAGCCTACTTGGTAGTTAGGGCTGTGTGAAATGATTATTAAAATGTCTCCACGATCTACTTGAGGAAATGTCATAGTATCGTGCTACAGCACACATTCTATCAGATGCAGTTCTGGCGCCTCCATCTCAATATAACGTTACTGTACAACGCCACATGCATTCACATCAAATGTTAACTCAGAAGTAGAGTTACACTCACAGGACACAGCACTTATTTCGCAATCACAAAAGTACATTAGTTGCATCTGCTTCAAAGGTTACACATTCCTTTCACCCGCTGTTCTGACCGCTGTGCTTTTTATAAGCGCATATACACTTGAAGCGCGTGCAAACTACGAACCTGTTAAACAGCACCTGATTACTAGACTAAGTTGTCTTTTGCGTCTGACTGATTTTGCGTCTAATACTGTCAAAACACACAAGGTTTACATATAAAACAATTAGTTATTGGCAAATGATAGACAATGAGAGAGAAATGGATGCGTGCAGCTCTTAAAGGGACAGTACTAAACATGCTGCCGATTGTCATTAAAGGGATGGTTCACCCTAAAATTTAATTTGTCATTATTTACTCACTCACATGTTGTCCCAAACCTGTATTAATTTCTTTCTCGTGCTGAACACAAAGAATTTGGGTAACCAAACAGTAGCTGGTCCCCACTGACTTTGACAGTAGGGGGAAAAATGGAAGTCACATAGGAACCAGCAACTGGTTGATTACCGTATTGACCCGAATATAAGACAATGTTTTTTTCTTGGAAATACATCTGAAAAAACGGTCGTCTTATATTCAGGGTCTAGATTTTGACATGTCAATAATACACCCACAATAATAGGTGGCGCCAAATACGCATAAAGTGAGTGTGCCATGAAATACGTAATGTAGTGCTTGTTGTAAAGATCGTGAGTAAAAACAATAGAACGAGAAAAGCTTACAGCTGCATGAGTCGTGACTGTCACGTTAGCCTGATGGGACCAAACTCTCTTTGTGATTTTAAACCGTAAGACAGTACCCAGATTTGAAGACTACAGTAAGATTTAAATTCAACTGTTAATAATATTTTGGTAGGCTACTATTAGATGGATAGCCTAAATGTCCTAATTCAGATGGGCTACCTGTTTTTTTTTTTTTTTTTTGGTATATCAAAAAGTGTATATTTTTTAAATGTGATTGTTGGTAATTTTACCAGTTTTTACCATACTTTCAAAAAAAAAATTAAAATAGAAAAAATATGCAATATAAAAATAATTGAACAAAATGTGTTTTACTAAGAAAAAAACAAGATTTGGTTTTTAAAAAAACCTTTTTCCAAAAGGTACATCTGGAAAAAGGGGGGTTGTCTTATTATCAGGGTCGTCTTATATTCAGGCCAATACAGTAATCTTTAAATATGTTTACGTCAACAGAAGAAAGCAACAATTCGTTTAAACCAACTTGAGAGTGAGTAAATGCTGGTAATATAAAAAATAAAACACTAGAACAACGACAGAATTGACAGACAGCAGAATTTTCATTTTCGGTGAACTATTCCTTCAATATTAATAAAACAACAAAACGCAGAGAAAAATCACTGCTCTTGACTGATGAACTTTAATACAGTTGCCTTAAAAAAAAAAAAAGGATAACTGATGTATATAGTGTTTTCGGGCCAGAGTGGAAAAAGGATTTCCCTTGGTTAATTTTTGATGCTGACCAACAGCTCTTGTTTAGAGGAATAACTCCCAAGGGTGTGTTTTGTAGCAGCTAAATGGACTTCTTCTAAAAGGGCCAGGAGACCAAATACAAAAGAGTGGCCAGCAGACATGCTAGATCGGTGACAAACACACTATGCATGCACTAAAGTAAAAAAAAAGATGCAACTGTTGAGAGTCATTAGTCTCATAGAGGAGTGTCAAGGTATAGGCTAGTTTAAAAATGTAGTGTTTTATTTAGAGTTTTTATTTATGTGATGTCTGCCTACAGATCTGTTCTACTTTGATGTGTAATGTTGAGGTGTAAGAGGTGTTATGTTTCTGCACGCTTCCATTTTTAGCAAATTAAGAAAAATTAGTCTAAAACAATTTTTGTGATGGTTTGTATTTTTTGTGCTATGGAACATCAATGCCTGTTTAAAGCACCATATGTAAGATTCTTTTTATTAAAATATCCAAAAAAACCACTAGAACAGTGTTATATATTTTGCTGACTTGTGTACTTACATTATCCCAAATGTTTCGAAGAATGTTTAAATCCAGAGAAATAAGCAATTTTAACTAGTGACACGGAGCGTGTCTATAGTGTCATTGTGTCGCCTGCCAATGACGTCATAACCCCTCGATTTCCGGTTTTGTTTTGTAGAAAACATGGAAACACCAAAGACGCTTAAATATGTTGTGCGTTTTAATAGACCACTGACGACCGCACAGAGTAGCATTATAACAGAACATTCAAATGTATCGAGTATGATAAAACAGCGCTGTTTTTCCCCCCACATACGCACGACCGGAAGGAGCGGAAGCGGTCGAGTGTGGCATAATAAAAGCTCCGCTGCTTTCGAGCCGTGTGTCACGCTCGTTCAGCGGCCTCGTTTCGCTTCGACGGTTTTCAGCCTCACCCTGCTTCATTCTACTACGTTAATAAATCATTAGCTCATCCATGAACATGATTTCTGCCCGAGTCCCATCGGATTGCATCGGCTGTGGGGATGAAGACAACTCCCATGATTCCACACTCAGTCACAGCTCATCAAACTACGCATTTGTCTCGGTTTATTTTGAATACGCGCCCTCTAGCGGCGAAAATGACATATTGTGCCTTTAAGTGATGCACTCCATTACTTGTTTTCAGTACTTGTTTGCTTTCAGACATGATAACAGATGTTTTATACTTGTGCTACAACTGTTTGGCCTGTGCTACAAAACGTTCAACCTCTGTAGCACCAGTGCTATGTGCAAAAAAAGTTAACGTACAGCCCTGAGAGGGGAAAACATGAGCGAGTCACTAAAATCCACAGCTAGTTTATTTTACTAAAGCTGACGATGGAGTGGGAGTTGTGGAACCGCAAATGGACCGGACACATGGAGCAGATAAAAACACGGCGTCATCATCCCCACAGATTTTAGGTAGTTTGATTATTAACTTGATAGATGTATATTGCTTTTTGTGTTTGAACTAATTTTATAGGCCTAGTATATTTGCTTATGGGTTGAGAAATTCATTTTGCGCGTCGTGATGTAGGGGAGAGCGGGGCACAAAGTAATACTTTTTGACTTTCTCAAATTGTGTAAATCCACATGGGGTTCAGAGTATAATTTTATATTCCACAGTAATTTCACACTTGTCTAGTACAAATATATCGCTTTGTTTCATAATTACAGTATATACATTTTTTTTTATTTACCCTCAAAAATTGGAAGTAAAGTGTGATAACATGCCCCGTAGGTGGGGTACATTTTAACATCTGAGGGGCACGTTGTAACATGACCATAAAACAGCTTAAAATGTTATCTGATCGAATAAAAAAAAAATATACAAGACAAACTAAAATATTTTGTCAATAAAATAAAATATTTATTTATTTCAAATAAAATAATAGCGTTTTTTAAGAATGAAAAATAATCTGATTTTGGAGTCTGACAATGAACACATTGCAACCATGCTTGGGACGGCCCACATAAACGAGCAAAAATGCTTTACATGTCTTGAAATAATAATTTATGACCATTAAACATTGCTGTAAGTCGTTATTCACGGGTCCTCGTCGTTTATCATAAAAAGTATGTAAGTAAATAGTGTGAATTACATCGCTAATGTCATAGAATAGCACGGCAGGGCATATTGTAACGCAGTGTTACAACATACCCCATCTGCGCAACTAGAATTTAAAATCGGTTGGTGTCTTCTGCTAGTTAGCGAAGCATTAAAAACGATCTGAACTGATAAATAACATATTGGAGATTAAAATAATAGCAGATTTGTCTAATTTGAAATGAGTAATAAAAACTGAGATGAAAAATGTACTTAAGCCAGAAATATAATTTTACTATGGTAAAAATAAATGTTCAGCGATATCTCCAAAAGATTTTTGAATTTTGGCACAGTTTTTTCTCTATATAGTGTTGACATGGCAACTAGTAAATACAGTAAATTTGGTTATGCTAGCATGTTTGGAAATATTTAAACCACGTGTGTTAAAATATTTTAACTTTGTGTTACTTTGTGCCCCGTGCTCCCCTCAGCTTTTCATTTAAACGCATTTTAAGCATTTAAACTAATTTAACTGTTCAGGGACATTTAAGCATTAGGGCAGAATTAATTTAGGCAATGATGCTTTAAGTGGTTTCCTGTACGCGTGGAGAACACTTGCTGTACCAGCGCCTGACGAAACGAAGAGTTATTTTCACGCCTGTGTTTATACGTTCGCATTAACATAGTGATGTGTCAAAATGCCTGTCTCCCTCGTCAAAACACAGTCTTGGTGTCGTAAATGAACGGTAATAGTTAACGATAAAGCATGTGCACTAGTTGGTATTATGAGATCCTGACATTATGTGAAGATTTTAAAGGAATATAGTTCACCCCAAAATTAAAATACTGTCATCATTTACTCAGTTTCAAGTTGTTCTGAACCTGTATGAATTTCTTTGGTCTCATAACTAAAATGATATTTTGAAGAATATTTGTAACCACCAGAAAGTTTCTGGTCCCCGTTGACTCCAGTAGTGTTCCAAAATATATACGTTTTGCATCAACAGCAGAAGGAAACATTCAGGTTTAGAACAACAACAGAATTTTCATTTTCGGGGGAACTATTCCTCTAAAGCAGCCTAATATAGCTGCTGTTGCTATTTGTGTACAATAATGTAAATTGAACATTAGAAAGAAAATCACTCACTGTCCTTGACCGAATCGCTTTTGTAAAATAATGCATATTGAATTTATGCAGTGAAGACTATTCAGTCTATTTGTAGTCTATTTATTTTATACAATATGATATTTCTTATTCAGTGCTTTAAGTGTTTGTAGGTCGATTTCTTTGTTCTGTTGTAATTCATGACTGTTTACTTGTCTTCAGTAAGTTTGTTTTTACTAAGGCTAGTATTTTAATTTTTTTATTTTGTGATATTGGAATTGGTAACAAGAATTGTAAAATTGCAATGCATCAAAAAATTTTATTGGATAAAAATACTATTTTAAGCTATTTATATATAATTATTGTGATGGGGGGGCCCTGCAGTAAGTCATAGCCCCGGGGCCCAGTGAGGTCTTAATGCGGCCCTGATCATGTGTGTTAGTCAACATATCAAAAAAAGTATACACAACAAAAACGTATTAAATAATGATTAATGTACTTAAAAAAAATCTAATTTGACATTATTACAAGCTGCACTTTAGTGTACTTGAGTGTTTCAAAAAATATAGCCACTTACATTTAAGTGACCTTGTATTTCATTGTTACATTATCTGAAAGTACAGATTTTAAGCACCGAAGTAAACTACAAGTGCATATTCAATATGGTTTAGCTTGCTTCTTTAATTGTGTTTGGGTAATTATTTTGCTCTTTGCTAGTAAGAGCACATCTTGTAAAGTATGCGGGTCAAACCCTGTATTAGACAGAGCAGGCAACTTGTTATTATAAAGCTTTCCATTTCTCAGTTTCCTCTATTTCTCATGCTTTCGCTTAGTCTGTCTCTCTTTCTCCCTCATTTTTTCTCAGTATTGTGAATGAGGAGGTCTCTGGGAGCTCTGTCAGAGTAAACAGAGCCAAAGGATCTCCTGAACTTTAGTCCGCTTTTAGTGCTTCATTAACCCTGACCTTCTTAATTATGCATTAAACCAGACACACAAGCTGCAGCATTTAGAGGCACTTTTTGTTGTCCACACACATTCATGCTAAAGAGGACTACAATACCTGGAGAAAGCGATCCGTTAGCATTACCATGCATCTCAATGTCAGTTGCTTGGCTGACACATATTCCTCCAACCCGAAATGCTTGAATGAATGTATCAAGTGAATCAAAGTAGTGCAGTTCATACTTTGAAGTGTGTCTACTAACAAGTTTGGCAGGGAAATATTTACATTTTGAATCTCCCTGCAGTAAATATGGAAGCTTGTGCTCTTCTGTGTATATGTCAAAGTCAAGGATTGTCGCGTTTGTGCCTCTAGAGTCTGAACAAAGCACAGTACATTCTTGTGATTCACGGTACCTCATTTTCACTGATGAAACTCCTGCTGTGTGTGAGAGCTGTAGCAGATGCTATGTGGAGCTCAGCTTCCCACCTCATAACTCCACTGAAAATCATCCGCTCATCATTTGTGGTACTAACAGTAATGTTTTAATCACGCTAGAGCTCATAAATCAGCGGAGAAACACGGAAAAGCACACACTTGGATAGTTTACACATTTTCCTGCCTGTTTCTAGTCTTACTTGAGGTTTTGATTGACAGAACTGATATTTAGAGCTGTGGTTGTCTCTACAGATGTTATCCTGCTTTATGTGCTTGCCAGGAAGTTCCTACTTATGAGTTCTGAAGTCTAATTACAGTGTGATGACCATTCAAGTCATTTAGAATAAAATTAACATTTTCATGTTTCTTTCTCCCTCTTTCACTTCCTATGTAGTATCCCTGCAACCAAACAAACAGCAGTCAATTCATAAGTATGAATTTGATGCCTTATCTGTGCTTGTGCATGCCGCGCATGCTGAGAATGATGGGAAATGTAGTTTTGTAAAAAAAAAAATGTGTTAAAGTGGCATAAGTTTGCAAAATACTGTAATTGTCAGCATTCACAAAGAAAATGCAATTATGATCAATACCAATTAGCTTTTTTTGTGATTCTTTAATTGACGACGATCCTCCAAATGCTCCCAACTCACAAAGTTTGTGCACAAAAAGTCTAACTGGTAATTACGCCATTGTGGTGCCATTAATGGCTCTCATCTCATAAATACGATCAGTTTGATGTGACTTGAAGGCATTACACTTCTCCACTGTTATTCTCTATTTATTTTCACAAAATTGAAACATGCAGAAAACAAGCCCAAACAGTTTTGTGAGTCGGTAAAGTGCGTGAGAATCCTTGTGTTGAATCCCGCTGCTCTATTCTCGAGTGGCTCTTAAGTGTTGACACCAGCAGCAGGTTGTCACCTTGCTCTTTGGAATCAATATGCTGTATATTTACTCAATTTGTTTTAATAAGCTCTCATCTTCTCTCAAAATTAATTTATATTTCTCTCATCCATATTTCCCACTGCTTCATTGTGCAGTGAATTTACTGGAGCACAGATAAAACTCGCACTAATTAAAAAGAGTTGGCCTTGTGTCTGTGTGTATTGTACTGAGTGTTTTTGGAGAATGTAACCGGGTAATAGGTTATTTGCACAGCTCATAGCTCTTGGGTCTCACGTTATATATGTTTCTCTCAATCACAGTCTGTGATGCTGTAATCAACTCATCTTTAATTTCACGTGCTCTGTGCCAGTCAGACGTTTAACACATATAAACAGACTGCTTAGCACAATTAAATATTACCGTTTTATTTTACTCAAGTATTTGCTCTTTTTAAAGTGCTGATAGTGTTTTTAGTGAAAGAACATTTTTTAGCCTTAACAGTTTGTTTTGACATCTAGGTTTTAATACCGAGTAAAACAACACTACTCACTGAGCTTTGCTTGAGTAAAATGACTGGTTGTATCTTTCTGATTTCCTCACATAAGAATGAAAAATACACATTTCACCATGCACTACTTGCCAAGTCCAGTTTTTACTCTCATTTTCTTAGTGTTAGTTTGGGAGCTTGTGGTCACCGCATGCTGTCTTGTGATGAGCTGTGAACTTGTGATCTGCCTGTGAGGCTCATTTAAGACTCAGACACAGTACTGTGTTTCCTATGCAGATTCGACCCTCAATATTTTTAGGCATCATAAATACACTCGGACACACAGGTTGGGTCGCATTGGTGTAGTAATGCTGTACAGTCCAGTGCTGTTATTGTTGCTATTAAAAAAAAAATTGTTTTCATTAATTGAAATAAAAATAAATATTAGATGGAAAACATAGTAATAAAATAAATATTAGATGAAACACTTAATGAAACTTAAACTTAATGAAAACTAGACTGCTAATTTAAATGAAATATGTTTTAGTTGAAGTACTAAAATTATTCAAAGTAAATATTTTAATTAAAATGAATAGAGTCACAAAAAAGTAAAATAACATTATTAAAACTTCAACTAAAATTAAAATAAAAGAATAAAAAAATAAAAGCATATTCAAAATATTAATACATAATATAACAGTTGATAAATAACAGTCACGGTATCAGATTCTTTGAAAAAAAAATGTTAGACGAGAAACTTAAACTCAAATAATTCAGTAAATTAAATTTATTGTACAGTAAATTTATTTTTAAAGTAAAGTTTTAGTTGAAGCAGAAGTAGGCCTACTAAAATTACTAAAACTAAAAATAAATAAATTACAGCCAAGTAGAAATATTTTAAATAAAACTAATAAAAAAGGCAAAAGTGCATAACAACATGACTGATACTTAAATTAAAAAGAAAATGGTTAATGAAAAGCGAATTCAAATTTTTAATAAATTCTATACAAATAACACACAGTAACACACATAGTCACAGTAAAGTATGTCAGATTGTGGTTGTCTGCAGCATCTGCCACAATTTAGCACTCAGAACCTGCAAGTTAGGAGCTAAACTATGTACATTGCATTCGGCACAGATTTTATTGGCTTGTTTGTGTTGTCACCTTATTTGCATAATTCTTTTTATGAATTAAACAATGTAAACAGCATGTACAAATAAACCACACTTCCAATGTCTGCAGTTCATTCTTAGTGAATTCCCTCAAGAGAGTTCATGTTGCTGTCAGTGTTTTGTCTGTGCTCTTTCCTTGTCTGTCTAGTTGATTGTCATTCTTTTGTTCTTTTGCTTCCTGTATGCATCCATTGCTCTATTCTGTTGTTTTTGTATGTCTTTTCTGTCACTCTTTTGTATTCCTCTCTGACCCATTGGCTTGCTCACTGTTATTACCTCTATTTTCCAAAGTGTTCATCTTCCCCATTTCTCTCTCTGTCTCGTCCCGCTCCTTTCAAACTCTCCACACTCTCTGAAGGAGCAATACAGATAAACGCCAGTGCTCTGAAGGTTACAACATGCATTCAGCTTCAAGGACTCTTCCTGTCTGAAAGTCATCTTCGCCCTTGCCTCCTGCCTCACCAAGGAGCCAATCACCATCTTATTTCAGCTTTGTGCCACGTGTTTGCTCGGGCCAAAAATATACTCAACGCAAGTATGCAAACGTGAATGCTTGGTCAATGCGGAGTCCCCTTGTAAATACTTAATGTGGTTCTGTGGCGGTTTCAAAGAGGATGTTGGTTTCCGGCATGTGATGTTGCTGTGCTGATGTCGTCCTAAACTTCTTAAGTAGCTTAACCAGCAGGACGCCCTTGATTTACAAGTTTCACCACTGAAAACCAGCAATAACTAGCCTGGAAATTCAGTCTGCTGTCGATCCTCCCCACTTTTGCAAAATGAAGTGCTGAGGTAGTTGAAACTCCCGGCTCATAGTCACGGTGTCCTCTCAGGCCCTGTGTCTTCAAGCCCAGCTCTCCACACCATCTGTCTACATAGGGAAGTGTCTCAGCAGAGCCAGACTCACATTGTCAGTTTTCTCCAAAGATGCTTAGTCATCTCTGATAGAACTAACGGAGTGGATTTTAACTGGCTCCCTAGTGGTGCTTTAATAGGGGATTTTATAAAATGCTAATTTGAAAGTGGGCTTTATTATATTATATTAAATTCTATTATATAGTATTACAATGTACGTTTTTCATGGTCATATCCAGTTTTGACAGACATGCCAGCAAGTTCATTGCTTGAAGGAGTAAAAATTAGAACATATTAATGTTACTCTAAACCTGTATTCTTTTCTTCCGTGGAACACAATGTTGATCTGGGTGTGTAGTGTTGTGCGCTATTTTCTTATAAGCTGTAGGTTTTATGAGCTGTAGGTTTTATGTAGGTCTCATCTTATCTGAATTTTATTTACTGAAAAACTTGGCTCTCAAATTTAATTTGCACTTTCACATACTCAGACTTAAAGATGCCTAGCATCAAAATGTGTAATCAAACCCAGCTTATTTGTATCTAGGTTGAAACCTCAGTACACTCTTAAAAATAAAGGTGCTTCACGATGCCATAGAAGAACCTTTTTGTCTAAATGGTTCCATAAAGAACCTTTAACATCTGAAGATCCTTTCTGTTTCACAAAAGGTTCTTTGTGGCGAAAGAAGGTTCTTCAGATTATAAAAAGGTAAGAAAGAGATGGTTCTTTAAAGAACTCTTGACTGAATGGTTCTTTGTGGAACCAAAAATGGTTCTTCTATAGCATCGCTTGAAGAACCTTTTGAAGCACCTTTATTTTAAGAGTGTAGGTTGAATCTGAGGACAAACAGAGACCTGTCCAAATATTGACCAAGTCTAAATGCTCCTGAGTCCACTGCAAGACCCAGACTCAAGACCGTCTCAAATACTACAACACTGCCATAGGTTGTTGCGTGATGCACCAAGTTTGAATGTGCGGAAGTACAAATGGGATAAGAGAGCTACAAGAAGGTTTTTCAGTAAATAATGGTTTAACTTAATGTATTTTTCTCACACAAAGCTTTTAGAAAACTTAAAATATAGTGCAATAAATATATGGGCTCTTTTTTGCTGCACTTCTGTCCTTTTTGGAGCTTGAGAGCTTATTACACACTTTCATTGTGATTAAAGTAGGAATGTTGTAATTGAAACCGGTTCATTTGTGTTTGAGTCCAAGCCAAGATTTGAGTAGGTTGAGTCGGAGTAAAAACAGAGGCCTGAAGAGGGTCAGAGTCCAAATGCTCCAGAGTCCATGATAAGACCATAAAAATGTGTTCTCTGACTTGAAATGGACTGAAGTGCTACAATACTGCCATAAGGTGTTGTATTATGCAACAAGTTTGATTGTATGGAAGTGCATGTGGGATCTGAAAGCTAAAAGACTAGGTTTTTAAGTAAATAATGGTTTAACTGTATGTATTTTCATCATGCAATGCTATCATAATACTTAAAATGTAGTGCACAAAATGTTTGGAACCATTTTAAGTAGGGATGCACCGATCCGATATTCGTATCGGGTATCGGCTCCGATAGTGCCATTTTTCTCGGATCGGGTATCGGTCAGAGAGGGCCGATCTAAATCCGATATTTTATTTTTTTTCTCGATTGTGCGAATTATTCTGTGTTACTTCTAAAGCCATATGATAGCTTAATCACCAGTGTGATCAGTCTTGGCTGGTCCCTGGAGCATACGATCACACCGGTGGGATTAGAACGTTCAGTGCGTCACGTCATCAACCGCTGAATTTAAATCCGCTTTTGCGCTTTGGCTGGTGCCTGAGCCTGATTGAATGCGCGGAGCGCTTGTCATATTATCACAAATATTCAGTGTTTTCAACCATATAATGCTTGTTTTAGGTTTCAGACATTTAAGTACACATAAGTACAAGCAAAACCATACATTTACAGTTTGTAAAATGCACGCTGATGTCTATGGAAACGGCAATAATGATCCTCCTTACAAATATAATCTGACGACATGTTTTTATTGATATCATATACAGATTGTGTGGATAACTATAAAGTTTACTCTGCTCTTCTCCCAGTTTACCGGAGACCTACTTTAACGTGTTTCGGGAGGAGAGGATGAATTTGCGTGTTGTAAATCCCACAGCTCGGATGCAGCGCAAACTGACATGGCGGCGCCCATCACCCGTTATAGATCAACTAACACGGTGGACATAAAAGTGTTTAAACTACCAAATAGATTTACTTGCACTTATTTCAGAATCGGAATATCAGATATTTCATAATATAGTGAGCATGTTTGTGAATATTTTGAATAAAACAGGAAAAACTAAATAACAGCGATCCATGTGTCATACAGATCTATTGTGGCTGCGTTGTGTCACATGACAAGCATGATACGTCGCCATGGAAACAATAAGGCGATACATTCTAAAATAACGGTCGCCTAAAAAAACCTCACGCTGGGGGCTCAGCTAGAATATTTTAAACTCACGCGAGAAAGGGTTAATGTGAGCTGCATATGAATATTTAAGTCCTTACATTAAAGTTCACACAAACTCTTTTCTCCGCTGTGGCTGTCAGTCAGTCGTTCCGCCTTTAAACCCTGGCACGTTCGGTTACAGCAGTCAGCTCGTTAAAGCTCTCTCCAACATCATTCTGTGTTCACATTATACTTGATTTGCAAATACATGTCTATGATTTTGCAAAAAGGACTTTATCTTCTTGCTGGAATTTAATGTTGTTTTGTTACTTGCTAGGGTGTCTGTGAGAACAAAACACGGGCGTAGAAAAGACTATAAATTGTTTTTAACGTGCACAGTAACTGAAATTTAAAACTGTTAAAAGAAAGGCTCAATAACTGTTGCCAGATATAATACACTACGCATCAAATTCTCTTCACTTTGTGCTTTGCAGTTTTTAACACGAAGGACGAAGCACTGTCCGTTTTTGGGATTGACAACTGCATTTTCTTTACAGGTGTGAGTCTCGAAATGTTCCGTTCACACAGCAACTTACAGTTGTGTTTAGAATACTGTTTGTATGAACGTGCAACTGGAGTCAAGCCCTTATTCCTTACCAGTAACCATAGCGACAGTAAAGTAAAATCAAGACCAAAGTAAAATCAAAGATGGTGACGTCCATAAAACTGAAAGTCTTATCACTTTCTGACACGACAAGAGTCCAATCGAGCCGCACGTTATTTTGTCAAATCCTCATTAACCGACAGCAGCTTTTAAATTTGGGTGGAAAGCGGAGCATTTGAATCGCGCGCAGAACACAACATTTTACGGGATCGACTCCGGTTGAAAACTGACGGGATCTAAAACTTTAAGATGACACGCAGCTCATTTCTCCGTCACTGTAAGTTAACGAAGCATTGAAAACACGTAACACACGGTAGACGCACGTTTGTGCGGCAGAGCAGCTCTCTCTCGCACTGTATGACGTGACAGACAACTAGTTGTCCAGTCCTGTTCCGTTCACACAGCGCGTGTTTTCCAAGAATGCGGTTGTGAGTCCTGAAAATGTACAGGTGTGAGTTCAGTTACAGAATGCGGTTGTCACGCCCGTAAATAAGCGAACTGTGTGTGAACGTAACCGTATTAAGGACTCAAATACAGGGCTGACAGCCGTATTCTGCTGCTGTGTGAACATAGCCATATTGAAGGCACTCTGCCAAAATGACACCTTTTGGAATATTCTACTCTATCAGTGAGTTCCAAATGGGATATATCGCCCTCCGAAGGACACTTCGGAGTGAAAACAATCATGGTCGCCATATTGAAGGGTCGTTCCAAACCCTTCAGAATGAAGGATTTCGAAGGGTATAACTGATGGACACTTCGGGCTCCCATGATCCTTTGCACAGATTCTTTGCATGATAAAGGACCCTCCGTCTGGGCACGTGATGATGACGCAGAAGGGCACTTCAAAAAACAGTTGTTTGGTCCCCTACACCCTTCAACCCTTTGAAGCTCTCACTCCGAAGGGTAAACCCTTTGAAGGGATTAGGGCATAGGGATGAGCCCTTCTGAATGGAATGCAGGGAATGATGTAATAGTGTGGGATAAGCACCGCCTCGCAGAAGAAGATCAATGAATGCTCCTGTTATAGCCCGTCCAGCGATTTGCGCATGTAGGTTACGAGACAGGCAAACGCGAGCTCTAGCAGAAAGAGCGATTTAAAGATGGCCTGTGCAGTGCGAAGCTGATGGAAAAAAAAAAGGCTTTGCGTGCCTTCCTTCTGATCCCAATGTTAGGAAAACATTTATTAACTTTATATGAAGTTCCAGACCTCATAAGTAAGAACTTGGTATTTTTTTCACTTCATTTTACCACGGATTCGTTTTCGAACAAGGCACAATTCGACACGGGATTTTCAAAAAGACTGAAACTAAAAGACAATGCTGTGCAACTATATTGGATCTGACAGTAATGTCGCAACACAAGTGTGAGTAACTGTTTTCATTACGTGGTCACTATTGCTTTGTCTTTTCTTACAGATCGTTTGATATGCATTGAGTTATTAATGCGTTTTTCACCTAAATCACAGCCGTGTCCATCTATGAGGAATGTACACTGTCAATCATACACAACTATTAGCAGTCATAGCAGTGGGCGTTTACTTCAGAATCTACAATCCTCCACGTCTATTCAAAATGAGCGTTCTGATGAGGGGGGTCAAAAAACAGGACAGAATCAGAGTCGAATCAAAACGGAGACCGAAGAAATGTAAAGTCAAAGTCTGACTGAGTCCAGCATGCTCAGAGTCCATGATAAGGACTCTGATCCAGATGCGACTCAAATGCTAGAAGACGTGCAAATGGGATTTTGAACGCCAACAAAGATTCCGGTTTTCAAAAAATAATGGTAACTTAATGTATGGCTTCAGACAAAGATTTAGAAAAAACCCAAAGTCCAATGCTCAGAGTCCATGAAAAGCTGTGACGAGAAGGCGGGGCTGGGTAGGGGAAGTAAAGCTAAGGCACGACACCTGCGCCACTCACCGGTCTCGAGTCCCACGGAGGAGCTCCGGAAGGATAAAAGGAGGAGTGATGACAGTGTTGGGGGAGAGAGGACCAGGCCTGTACTTTATTTTGTGTTTTGTGTGCGGCAATCGTCCACGAGGGGCTGCCGCTTTACATTCATTTTGTGTTTGTTTATTTTATTAAAATCTTAATGTTCGCCGGTTCCCACCTCCTTCGTCCCGAACTATGAACTTTGTTACATTGGTGCCGAAACCTGGGAGGAAGGACGGACATGCTGCCAGAGATCCCTCGCCGCTGTGGTGAATCCGCGGTGCCATCGAGCATGGCGGAGCAGTCTGCCGCTATGGAGGCTCAAGGCGGTAGGCTGGAGTGAGTTGCCGGGGGGAGCGGAAGAACTTGCTGCCGGCCGCCTGGGGATGTGGAGGGACGGCTGCCGTCCGTGAGGGAGCAAAGGAGTCGCCGCCGTTTGCCTGAGGCCGGAGCCTGCTGCCATCCACCATGATGGGGAGGAGCAGGGAACGGGGGACTCCTGCCGGCGGCCCGAACCCGGAGGAGCCATCGCCGTCCACCAAGGGCTATCCAGTGCCGCCGCCAGGCATCGCGGAAGAGTTTACCCAGCTGGTGGAGGGCCGAGCGGCAGTGTGTCTGGGAACCGGAACAAGATTTTTATTTATTTTTTTCCCCTCTCTACCCTCTGTAATCTCGGTCTCTCCTCATCGTCCGTCTCCTTTTCTCTCGCCTCTCTGTCTGTCCTTACCAAAAGTACGCCGTGGCCGCTGTGATCGGCTCCCCCGGAGGGGGGAGGGGGGGGGAGTAGAGCGCAGTCTCAGGAGTACCCCCGGCCTGCGAGGGGCGATGGGGGTATGTGACGAGAGGGGCGGGGCCGAGAGCCGTGGGAACGGAGCGAGGCCGGTGGAGTAAATGCTAATGCACGACACCTGCGCCACTCACCGGTCTCGAGTCCCATGGAGGAGCTCCGGAAGGATACGAGGAGGAGTGACGACAGTGTTGGAGGAGAGAGGACCAGGCCTGGACTTTATTTTGTGTTTTGAGTGCGGCAGTCGTCCGCGAGGGGCTGCCACTTTACTTTCGTTTTGTGTTTGTTTATTTTATTAAATTGTTTAAATGTCCGCCAGTTCCCGCCTCCTTCTTCCCGAACTAAGAACTGTGTTACAAAGACCAAGACCTGAAGCCAGGTCTCAGACTCGAGATGGACTCAAGTACTACTGTAGGTTCTTAAGTGGCGCACGAAGTTTGGATATGCGGGGTACAAATGGGATTTGAAAGCTACAAGACCAGGTTTTTCAGTAAATAATAGTTTATTGTGTATTTTCCTCACACAAATCAGAGGACTTAAAATATAGTGCACTAGGTGTAAAGACCACAATTATGGCACCTGCATGTTCTTTAGACTTTCTCTCTTTGTATTAAGTGACGTCACATGTGGCCAAGTATGGTGACCCATACTTGGAATTAGTGCTCTGCATTTAACCCATCCAAAGTGCACATACACAGCAGTGAACACACACACAGCAGTGAACACACACAGCAGTGAACACACACACGGCGCCCAGGGAGCAGTTGGGGGTTCGGTGACTTGCTCAAGGGCACCTCAGTCGTGGTATTGAAGGTGGGAGAGAGCGCTGTACATTCACTCCCCCCACCTACAATCCCTGCCGGTACGAGACTCAAACCCGCAACCTTTGGCCACGACTTCCCCCAATATGCTTACAAGTTATTAAATATGCTTACAAGTAAAATGTAATTCTTGAAAATAACTTTCAGTTTTAATTCTAAGACAAACTGTCTGCTAATCATGCAGAATTGGTATTCAGCTCACAGTCAAAGCTAATCCAGTGTCACTTTAAGATGAAATATAGATGAATATGTTGTGTCCTGATGCCAGCTATATGACCATAAATGACCTTGAGAAAGTGGTCAGACTCCCTGGGGCTGCTTATGATTCCGGACGAAAGACAAATTGATTGTCTCCGTGCTTTCAGCATTGAAATTCAGCCACTGCATATCTTTAAAGAGCCAAGTCATTGCTAATGCACAGTGTCCCTGTCTTTAAAAGACTGACTTGTTGATCAGGCTCCCCCAAGAGAATGTCTCAATTGAAAAAGGTCACATGTGTATAAAATGAAGGCACTTTCTGCTCATCAGGAATACAAGCCCCGCTCTGTCCCCAAAGTAACTGGATTTGAAACTGTAAAAAAAAATGCATAAATAAATTTTGGCGTCAAGGCGGCTGACAACATCAAGTGCACTTGCCGAGGAGACTTTATTCTTAGGTTATGGCCGATTTTCCCGTCTCTTAGTTTTGTGCTGTTTCATATTGTGTGTGTGTTTTGTTTGGATCAATGCTTTTTCTAAATGTCACAAGTTCACATCCTGGAAATTGCTTTTTATCTCAGAGTGCATTTGCAGCGTTATTTTTGCCCAAAGCTTTACCCTTTCCTCTGAGAACAGGAGTTATCAGGAAAACTGCCGGCTCCATTAATGTGAATTAGAGGTTATCGCGTGTACCGTTCGAATCAGAAGGGTCATCTCACTGTTGCGCTGTCGTTTAATATTTTTGTCATGAAATACAAATGCAAAGTCAAAAACACACTGCCGTGCAACTAAATTGATATTGACCAGCATATTTTATGTCACAGCGGTCTTTAAATCATCCATCATGTAACTAATGATCAGTGCTATTTTCCATTCCTGCATTTCTTGATAAGGATCTTGCATTGTGTTGCTATGGCCGCTTCGTTTCCCAGCATGCGGCCCATCTTTGTTAAAGCCTGTATTAGAAGTCTCCTTTATGACAGGAAAGTGTGATAAGGCTTAGCTGGTGGTTCGCTCACCTGGAGCGAGAGGGTCTTTCTTTAATTTAATGACTGCTGGGGAAAATGGACAAGATGAGATTCACATCTTTCATTTTGTCTGTCTATGTTGTTTTTGCTAACACCAAGAAATAAATACTTGTTTGAGAACCGTTTCGGACAAAAGAACCATTTTCCCTGTCAAAGAGGTTTTCTCTTAAAGGAATGTCTTTGTCTGCTTTGCGTCAAATGTTCTGCTGTTTTCCATCTAGAAATGGGTCTCTACTCAACAAATGGGGAAAAATACAAATGGTTAGAGTATTACAGTTTAACAATTGGTGTGTGAATCAAGATGATCTTAAGAAAATTTGATAAAATTGTATGAATTAAACAGTATTGCAAACTAAAGGGTAAAAAAGCAGAATATGTCTCTGGATGTTTTTAAAAAGAAATATTGTTATTTGCGTCTTGGCAGATGTGGTTACTATGAACTGTCATTGTGTAAAAAGGGTATATTGCATAAGGTTTTTCATTTTTGGGTGAACTAAGAAAAAGCATTGCGATTTTTAATAATTGGTATGTGAATTAGCATGAATTATTTTATTTAATCTTTTTTCTTTTTAACCTTGGCAGATGTGGTCACTATAAACTGTCATTGTATTAAAAACACACCAAGAAAAAGCAATGTGTGTATCGGCAGCATAAGATTTTTCATTTGATTGAACTGTTTCTTTAAATATCCACTTAAAAGTAGCAAAAATGATCCTGCTATGAATATTTCCACATCTCTATGCAAAGAGACTAAATCTTTAGTCATATCCAGAAGGGAAATTAAGGGACTATGTTTCTGAAACCAAGCGAATACCTAAGGGAATTGTACAGTATTAAAGAATGTCTCATACTGTATGATATCTTTCTCATTTTTCTGCCTTCTACAAACAATGCTGTTTTTACCTTTATCTTTCTTTTATTCTTTGAGATACAAGCTCTTTGTCATTGTCTTACAATGATTGGCATGTTTATTCTCTCTACCTGTTTTTGTTTTTTTCTGTGCTACAATCCTGCTGGTCTGCGGCATATGTGCCAGCTTGATTACTTGAATTTGTGAAGGTACTTACAACGGCAAAGTTTGATCCTTTCTTTCCTCATGCTTGAGATAGAAATGAAAGACAACAGGATGAAAAGATCCTCTCATAATGCGCTTTTTGAGACTACAGGACCATAGAATTTCTATTCATATCACTGTCGCTGTGGCTGGTCTCAGAAAAACAGGTTTTAAGCACTTCTTGTTCTGATATGGGGTTCTACATTTAGTTTTTACATTAATAATCACCATAAATGATTAATTGGTTATTATAAGGGAACCAGTGAAAACTATTACAAACTTGATTGTCATAAAATCTAATTTACATGAGGACATCGACCACCTCTACATCTAAATTATAATTAATCTACTCCGAATGGAATCCAAACCTCAAAGTGTAGATGTTTCTTCTAAAGAACATGAGAAGTGTATAGCAGATATAGTGGTGCATAATGGGTCACAAACCAAAAACGTTTGAGAATCCCTGAGGTAAAGTGGTATTAAACATGGATGAGGCTGTTGTGAAGAGTGTTGGAGTACTATCTGCTTGTCCTCTTCTGTGACAGGGCTGCGATCTCCCCGAGCAGAGCACGGTTCATGTGGTTCTGCCCCCGTCCACCTCGAGCCAGCACTCTGAGCTGGTCCAGCAGCACAGGCCAGGCAGGGGGATGGAGAGCTTGACCCGACTCGACCTCAGTGGCTCCCGTCTGACCAGCGTGTCTGAAGGCCTGGCTGTCATTCTGGAGACAGATGCGTCCAGACAAGGGAACTCCATTGGACATTCAGGTACAGGGCGTAGGTCTTTGTTTGTATTGTTTGAGTCATTGTAGATAAAATGTTTTTTAAATCCAGTGGCAGCTGATGCTTTATAATAGTGAAGAAGCACCAATGACGCTTCTTAATGGAACAATGTGTAGCTTTTTTTTTTTATCATTTGGTGTCTAAATGCTACTAAAGATGAAGTAATTAACATAGGCTCATTGAAAACAATGTGCTTCTATCTACTATACAAAAAAAAACTATGCATACAACTCACTGCAGTTTCCAACAGAACACTAGAAAGATTATCAGGTAAAGGAGTAGTTCACTTCCAGAACATAAATGTACAGATAATGTACTCACCCCCTTGTCACCCAAGATGTTCATGTCTTTCTTTCTTCAGTCGTAAAGAAATTATGTTTTTTGAGGAAAACATTTCAGGAATTATCTCCATATAGTGGACTTCTATGGTGCCCGCGAGTTTGAACTTCCAAAATGCAGTTTAAATGCAGCTTCAAAGGTTTGAAGTCGCGGGCACCATTGAAGTCCACTATATGGAGAAAATTCCTGAAATGTTTTCCTCAAAAAACTTAATTTCTTTATGACTGAAGAAGGAAAGACATGAATATCTTGGATGACAAGGGGGTGAGTACGTTATCTGTACATTTTTGTTCTGGAAGTGAACTACTACTTTAATAAAGACTTATTTTTGTACGGTTCCTTGCTCAAGACTAAGGGCCAGTTTTACTAAACGGGGCAAATTAGTGCAAGAGTGCAATTCCAAAACAGCGCCAATAGGCGTGGAAATTTCTGCGGGTGATTAACTAACAACGCAAATTAAAGAACACAAACGCAACATCTCATTTACATATCGACAAATGACATCTAACAGGCACAGCGAAATTAGCATAAGGAATATTTTCGGATTAGGATATTTGTGTTCTTCTGCATTCAAAATAAAGTAATGAGTTGGAAAAAAATTCCTCTCCCTTCTACCCACATGCTTCTGTTCTCTGCGGTGCCGCTCCTAGCAAAACAAAAATGCCCAAGCCATTTCAAGGAAAGTGCCAAAATAGCTTTAAGAATGCTGTTTTGGGGACGTTACCTAATGGCGCAAATACCAGTAATTGACAAGCAAACGGTAGAAATTGGGTTGCAAGATCCTTTTATCTTCTCCCTCATAAATGTGCGTTTGAAGGGAAAACTCCTAGAAATGCAGATTCAATAAGTCAGGTGAAACATAACGGTCCAGCATTTTCAGCTCAATTCTTCACTGCTGAGCATCTTTAGTAACTCCCGATCTTACTATTTTTAATTTTTTTGGGCCAAAAGATGGTTGTGCTGGCACAAGCTGCTAGGTAATTCGGCCCTAAGTTATGATTCAAAACATGTTTACCATTAGTGCAAGATTGATATCCAATGTTTGACACTTTGCATCACATAATTCACTTTTATTGTATTGGCTTTCTCAGATGATAAACTTGCTGGTAGCACACCTGGTACAGCATTGAACTTACGATGCAGAGCGCTCAAATATGACTCCTAAAAATGTGGCACAACATGCAAGAATCATATTGCATGCAAGAAAAATATTATATTTGTATATTAAATATATTTATTTATAATATAAATTATATGAATATATACTTGTAAATACATGTAAATATTTTCAAATATATATACTGTATGTATGTGTATTTATATATACATAATAAATATACACAGTAAACACACATATGTGACCCTGGCCCACAAAACCAGTCATAAGGGTCAATTTTCGAAATTGAGATCTATCCATCATCTGAAAGCTGAATAAATAATAAATAAGCTTTCCATTTATGTATGGTTTGTTAGGATAAGACAATATTTGGTGAGATACAACTATTTGAAAATCTGGGATCTGAGGGTGCAGAAAATTCTAAATATTGAGAAAATCGCCTTAAATTGTCCAAATGAAGTTCTTAGCAATGCATATTACAAATCAAAAATTAAGTTTTGATATATATACAGTAGGAAATTTACAAAAAATCTTCAGGAACATGATCTTTACTTAATATCCTAATGATTTTTGCCATAAAAAAAAATCGATATTTTGACCCATACAATGTATTTTGGCTATGGCTACAAATATACCCGTATACTTATGACTGGTTTTGTGCTCTGGGGTCACATATATTACATAAACAAAAACTTATATTTTGGATGAGATTAATCGTTTGACAGCACTAAAAATGTATGTTAGATGTTAAGCGGCACAGGAAGCAGTCCATATATAGTTAATATGATATATACATATATAATTATATATCATATCTATAATTATATATATATATATATATATTATTATATGGATGCTTACTGTGGCATGTCTTAAAGCAATTGCCTCAGGCTCTCTTTCTATACGATGCTTTCAGTCCCACCAAACTAGAATTCTTTTGTAGTGTGTATCCTTTCATTTACATTAGTTTGTGCACCACAAAGGCTTTGGTGACCTCCTTTTCAGCAGTAATACGCAGCTCTCAGAGAGAGTGTTTGAATGTTTTTGTAAGCGCACAGGTTGGTGAAGTGGATGCTGTCATTTGCCACAATGGCAGTGCTTTTACAAGCTGTCCTCTGCCCGCCCTTCCCTTTTCAACCTCGCTCTGGCTAGCGGCCCACTCGGCTACTTAGTCCAATCACGCCACCTCTTTTATCCAGCCCTTCTTCCTGTAAAAGCATTAGCATAATGCAGGAATCCTGCAGAAATCATAAATAATAGGGTGCCTGTCTTATAAAACCCACTCCGCTCGATTTATTGTCAGCCGTGTCAAGGTATCGTGTACCACCTCGATGCCCCATGCTTTTAGCTCTAATGAGAATGCTGCTCCCGGGTGTGTGCATGAGTGATTTAAACTGGGATGGGACAGACTGATTGGACAAGTCCTCTCTAAACTAAATCATATGCCAGGAAGATGTCTGGATCGTTTTTTCTGTCTAATTGGACCGTGGACTCTTTGTCCTGGGACCGTGGTGGCTTGCTGAAGCACTGCTGCACCTTGTTCTTATCCTCTACTCAGCGCTCTAACCAACGCACTTGCATCCCATTCAAAACACTCCACAGCTGTAAACTAAAAGAGGACAAGAAGCAAGGGAAACGAAACAAAAGCAAACAAACGCCAGTTGAAGTTCAGTTGCTCAGTTGGTCCCATTCATGCATTCTTAAATTAAGGAATGCACTGGATATATTGAAGTGTCATTTTTGGCACCAAACATAATTAAAAAATTTGTTTTTCTAAACTGGTTTCCCAAACAGTCATATTGTCTACCATTGTTAGGACAAACAGGTAATCGCTCATTAATTAATTTCGCAATGGTGGGTCAGTTAAGAAAATTTACCAGCCATAAATTCTTTTTAGCAAGAAACTGTGTAATGCATTATTTATATTAAAATTTATACTTTTGTCCCTGTGCATATTTTCTAGCATATTAGTGACAAATAGTGCAGGTCGTGTGTCACTCACAGATGAGACAGTCTCCATTTCTCCATAAAACGCCACCTGTTACAAAATATGAAGGCACATAGTGATTTTGACCACTTATTTGTGAAATATTGAAAAATATTTTAATTTTTGGTAGCTTAACGTGTGGAATATTTCACATACTGTATGTTACCACACTTACCACTGAAGTAAAAAATAGAACATTTAGACATTAGTTCCCGTCAGTAGACAATATTTGATTTAAATATCTCACATTGCTCACTCTATTTCAAGGGTAAGTGATGTAAACCATGTGTTATGTTGCAGATCTTAATAAAGTTGCTGACCAGCTGATAATAATGTGAGTTTTTACATGCTCAATGATGCCAACAAACAAATAACTTCCTGTGTACTGGGATAGGAGTAACTGTGATGGGACAGCATTTGAACACTGAAAAAAATAAATAAACCACACTGCGTTATTGCATGGTTTTTATGATGTTTATGGTTGTTTTTACAGAAGCTAAAGCCCACAGCAGTTTCTATGTGTTCTGTAAGATGGTCTGCAAGGCCATTCAGCCTGGAAAACTACGTGTTCACTGCAGAGACTGCAAACAAGGCACTCTTACTCTCAGCAGGGTATGTATATGTGCACACAGTATATGCTTCTGTGATATCTCTTAACACCTAGTCTTAACTATCCACTTTGCATAGAAACTTATTTCTTAATTCAAAGATGCCAATTTACTAGTGTCTTTTTTGTTTGGCATACAGAACCCATTTAGATACAATTAATATACAGAAGTTGATGTCACTTTTATTCTCACCTTTATTTAAACTCTTAAAAATAGTTTATTTTTTGGCTTTTGTGGTTCCATGAAGAACCTTTAACACCCATTGAACCTTTTTTTACTACACAAAAAAAAGTTATTTAGAGCAAAATGGTTCTTTAGATAATTAAAACGATCCTTAAAGTGGGAAATCCTTTAAATCCATAAATACAATTGGCCTTAAAGGGATAGTTCACCCCAAAAAATTACCCAATGATTTACTCACCCTCAAGCCATCCTAGGAGCCCTGCTGTCTTGTGAACACGTGTATGACAGTTAGTGGAAGCTAGAGATTATGGTTTATAAAGTTTTAAATATTCACTTCACTTCATTTCAAAAGGCCTTTATTAACCCCCAGAACCATATGGAGTATTTTTTTATTATGGATGGATGCACTTTTTTGGGTCTCAAAATCTCCATCCCCATTCACTGCCATTGTAAAGCTTGGAAGAGTCAGGACATATTTTAATATAACTCTGATTGTATTCGTCTGAAAGAAGAAAGTCATGTACACCTAGGATGGCTTGAGGGTAAAGGTGTAAATCATGGGGTCATTTTCGTTTTTGGGTGAACTATCCCTTGAAGGTAATCAACAGTAAAGTATTTTTCATATTTAAATTTTATTTTTTATTTAGGGTCATTGATGTGACACTAAATTCTAACTATTAATTTATTAAAATTAAATTAAACATGAATTTCATACATACAACCATTTGAATGCACCTTTTGCATGATAAGCATGTTTTTTTAATTTCTGAATTAATATTCATAATGGGGAATAATTAACATTTTTAATGTCTTAATTTTTTTAATTATTATTATTATATGTTAGAATAATATAATATTTTTTATCACGGTTTGAAAAAGATATATATTATTATTTTTATAAGTATATATTAAATTATTTTACTTACGGGGAATCAAATATTATTACAGAATTAACTGTACAATGAGTACATTTCGAAGAATTTGCGATGGGAAGAATTTCCCTTTTCTTTATTATGGATAATTGTACCATAATAGTTAGATCCTTGCAACTCTGGTTAAATCACTCGTTTTAAACGGGTTATTCTAATGCATCCTCATGCTCCAGCCACAGAAACTGCATCAATGAATGATGACTGTAGGGGAAAAGCCTGCTTATTATGCTTATTGCTGTTCTTTAGTCCACATTCATAAGTGCTTTGAGACAAAAAAAAATAAAAATACCCAGAAACATTTGCTCGGTTGCCCCAAGTCTCATAACTAACTAACAGTGACACTTCTTAGCCTAAAGTATGAATACAGAACAGCACAAACCCACGTCTCGCTGCCCCCACACGGCTGTCATAAGCCCCATCCCTCCGTAGTTCCGCCCGTGGCCTGTTTTATCTTTCGGTCCGTATGGACTTTCTGTCCCAATGCGTGGGCAGCATTCCCACCTCTCCGCATTCTGTCGCTGTTTGGGAAGGCTGACTGACACGTCGCTAAGCTGCACCTGCCTTTTCTTTCCGCTCGCGGTGGTCTTCGGCGCTGAGAATCTGTTTGTCCACTGTCTCGGTGCCAGTGCTGCCCCATTCCTTTGCCAATCTTGTGATGCGTCTGGCTCTTAACATCCTCGGGCCTGTAACAGGTTCCAGCTCTTCTCATCTAACTCTCTCCAGAGAACTTTCTCCAAATATGCTGAGGAGAAGAAGACGGCAAAGTTTACACACTCGCTGTCAGAACACTTCATTCGGACCTTTGGAGATATTGGACTTAGCAGCACTTTCAATCAAATACATTCATCTCCATCAGCAACTCCTAGCTTAAACATCCAGCTTGGGCTTTTAACAGATTTGTGTGCATGATGTAGACACTTTTACAGCAGGATCTTCAAAACCTACATCGCTGAATTAGGCCTTTAGGGGGAAAACCTGCTTGTTATTGCTGTTACGAGTTTCTTTGCGCTTTGAATATTAATAGAAAATAACCTTGGCTTACATCTCTCCAGAACACAATTATGAGAAATACAGTTTTGACTACATTGCTGGCATTATAAATATCTCAATGTGCCCTAAGGCTTTAAGTAGAAGTTTTAATTATTATGTTAGAGTTGTTCCCATAGTAATGAAACCCCCAGCCCCATAGATATTACATTACAGGCTTAGCATTTCAGATTTAATATTTGTCGTACATTGTGTATCAAGTTGAGCTATTTGGTTGTTTTTTTCCATAAAGTTCGCCTAAAAATGGAAATTATGTAACCATTTACTCACCTCATATTGTAATACATTATTATGTTGTATTTTGTCTGTGCACATAAAAGAGGACTTTTTGAAGAAAGTGCACTGTCCTTTTTTTAAATTACATCAGTTGCTTGTCAAGCTCCAAAAAGGACTATCAACACCAGAAAGGTTGTAAAAATAGTACATATGACTAGTGACACAAGTGTGATGAGTAGGCTGAAATATAAAAATGTATTCTGTGTATGCAAAAATGTATTCAAAACAATTATAGGAAAAGGTATGTTATTCAAAGTCAAAAGCAATAGTGAAGTCAAAAGAATATATGGAGCCAATGGTGGACAGTAATGAAGTATTTTTACTCCATTAACTGTACTTAAGTACTATTTTCAAGTATCTGTACTTTATCAGAGTATATATAGTTCAGTTATGACAATCTAAATGGCACAGGCTGACGGGTTGTTAACGTAACTGATGATATTCAGAGAGTTAAACGACTTGGCACAAGTTGATTGGTTCATGCTGCATATGCAGCAATGAGCTTATTGCCTTGCATTTATTTGGCTGGCTAGCATTCACTAGAGATTCTTGCAGCGCGCTTTCAAAGTTTCTCTGAAACCCTCCACCTTCCCCAGCTCCACCTGTATAGATCTGCTATCGGGTTATTTTATATGCTATTTGTGCAGCAGCAGTATGTCTTAAATAGTCATGGCATCGTATCACCATATGCATTGGCAGTAGCAAGTTCCTGTACTTGCTTGCAGCAGCATCAATAACCAACAGCAGCAGCAATTCAGCAGTATCAGCAGCTTAGCATATCTATTCCGCAAAGACCAAATACATTAACATTGTCATGTATATTACCATGCTAAAATCTTCCAAGAGTTCTCATGATTGAAATATTTTTTAATTTTAGAAGCTTTTACTTTTGCTTCACTACATTTGAAAACATAATATATACTCTTTACTAAACCTCATTTCTTAAAAACGTGTCATTTCTCATTATTTTGAACTGGAGAAATCGACATCCTCTTTAAATCAGGTCACGACTCAAGTTGTCCATGAACTAAATCTGTTGTAAAAAGGACGAGCTGTTAAAACCCGGTGTTAGAAAAGCTTGAATGCAAACATGTCCATGTGTGTATCAACGGGGTATGCTTTATGTAAAAGCAAGACATAACTTTAAAATAATGCAAATTAATGCCCATGCATCTTCCCAGCTGCCGAAGCAGTTTCAAATGATTTTCAAACTAGTATATTTGCATAGCGTTCTTCTTAAAGTTGTATACATTTTGCCTTATGTGACATCTGTTTTTACAGTATATTGTTTGTCAACACAAATTTAGTTTTTCCTCATTTTTTTTATTGCTTGATGTATTGCAACCTGATGATATTTTAATATATTTATTGTTTTGATAGTGTATGACAAGCCCCCGCCCCAGTTATTTTGAGCAAGTAGGATTACATAATATATTTATATATATAAATTAAAAGAATTAAATATAAAAGTATATATTACAAAAAAAAAACGGTAAACGATCAGTTACTTTTTTTACGCATAATACTTGAGTACGTTTAAAAATCAAAAAGTAGGATAATCAGCGGTTTTTTTGCCGTGCCTTAATGGATTTGAAATGCACGCACGGAGGCAAAGAAACCAGCCTCCGCGAAAGCATTTAAATCCTTAGAAAATGGTTAGTCCTATTCCTCATCTGATTGCGGCAGCAGCTGTGGTTATTCATGAATCAGCACGGCTATGACCGCTTCACCAAACGGTTCTGGGGATCACGGAGCAACACCTTAGCAACATAAACAACAATAATATAGATTAAAACTGTTCCGAAATTAAATGTTATGTATTAAAGAAGTATGTGCCCCTGCTTGAGTTATGTTGATCTTTCATCTTTAATGGATGAACTAATAACCGTCAACTAAACGCTTCTCGTGGGGAGATATGTTGATGTGTGTGCGCGTCTGTGTGGAAGCCCACAGTTTCCGAAGTGAGGGGGGGATATTACTGAATTTATTCGTTTTCTGTTTTAAGGTATGATTCTGATATGTCCATCAGTTTACACTGTAATGACGCTTGCAAACTCGTGCTGTGCTGCGAATCTGTCTGTTTTAAAACTAAAAGACGGAAAAACAGTTTCCTCATGCTGAGAGATAAGCAGATGTACATGTGTGAGAAAATATCATATAAGGTGTTAAAAATATAAATGACACAGCGGATGATAAGAGCTCCTATGCTCTGCTTTTATTTAAGCTCCATTAGAAGAGGCATGTTACATAGGAACATTCTCTTGCAATTTACTGTTGCTGTCAGGAACATTTTTTTAGCGGAAGGACAGCATTTAACGAACTTGCTTCGAAAAAGTAACATTCCAATATATACATTTTTGGTTTTAATATTTTTTATTGTATGGTAACTGTTTTATAAAAGCAATAAGGTACTCAAAGCATGCTATATTGTGAATAAGTCACGGCTGAAGGAGTTGCAGGCACTCCGCTTCGCGTCATGCCTAACAACGCCCTTCAGCCGTGATTTATTCACGATACAGCACAGCCTCTCGTACCTTATTGCTTACTTAATGCACGGCAAGCCGTTGATTATCCCGCTTATTCCATGGTCATTTGCCAAGTTATAGACAAGTTAAAACTAGTATTGCTCTTTGCAGTGCAATATTTGACAGAATGGGTGGGATGAAATGGTGCGGTTTTAAACATTAAAATTTATTCAATTAATACGAGAGAGAGAGAGTGAGAGAGAGAGATGACAGTTGTGTGTGCGTTACCTGCGTGCTGCGTCTGCGTGTCTCTCTCTACAAATAATTAATTACTTCAAAAACAGCGATTTTACCACCTCGTTGCTGAGGAACATAATGTAGCGATCTAGTATCTTGGCTATTTTATTAATAAAAATGATTAAAGTTGACAATGTTGGTAAGTGAGATCTGCGATCTCCAACTCTCTCTCTTTCTCTGTGTGTGTGTGTGTGTTTGTGCGTGCGTGAGTTATGTGTGGGTTTTGTGGTCATTCTAAAGCAGCGCATTAATATAGAACGGTGATTAAACTGACTTGGAACTACCTGTGCATTAAACGGTTTTACTGCATACCTGCCAGCCAATCAGAATCCAGTATTCAGACAGACCATGGAATAAAGCCTCTATAAATTGCAGAAGACAAACAGAATTTGTGGAATGTTTTTTTTTTTCTCCTCTATGAATGTCAGAATATCAAACTCTCTCTCTCTTCAATTTTGTTTAGATTTTGTTTCAGTGGCACAGCCCACATAATGATACCTTATGTGCATTATCTGGTAATCATTGGCTGCGCTTCGAAAGGTCAGCGGCAAACAGGGTCAGCTTTGAGCATCGCATTACAACGCTTCACCTGCTTGCAACACGGTGCCAGGGGTAATGCTGTGGCTTAATGCTTCGCTCCACACAGTTCAATACACTGCGAAACATTGACACAAATCACATTAAAAGGCCTTTAGAGTTGGGATTAATGGCTATTTATTACTTGGATGTTAGTAGTATTTTGTACTTTGAGAAGTACCAAATTATTCCTGGCAAATATTTCTTCAAATAGGATTTTACATTTTCCATAGTTTGGGACAGGTCTAAATACAACAGCTGTTTATAGCAGTGAACATTCATTTCACATGGAAATTAAATAGATAAATTAATGAATAAAAATAAACTAAATTAGTTATTGATAAACTTAGACTATCATTCAAAAGTTTGGGAATGTGTTTGTAAGAAGTGTCTTAAAGGGATAGTCATTAATTACTCGCCCTCATGTTGTTCCAAACCAGTTAAAGTCTTGTTCATCTTCAGAACACGAATTAAGATATTTTTGATGAATTCCGAGAGCCCGCTGCTGGCCAAATGGGTGCCCTAAGCAGAATTGTATTGTTGTGCCCCCTCCCCCAAATATTTTGGAAATAAAATAAATAAATAAAAGCACCTACTATAGGGGTCAAAATAAAACTTTAATAAAACATAAAAGTAAATAAATAAATAAATTGTTAGAATTAAAATGTGGCGCTACGCCAAAACAATACAAAACTAAAAAATTTACACACATTTAAATAAACATTTAAAAATTAAATATATCAAAATAAAGAATAAGTGAATTAAAAAAATCAATGGCAGCGGCTATTTGCACTAAGTGTAAATAGCAGTATTTTCTTAGCGATATGCTATTTAAGGCTACACCAAGTGCAAATAGCTATATATTCCATTAACACAGCAGGATTTTCTGCTATTTATACTACTTATTGCAAATAGTGGTAATTATCTGCACCTCAATATTGTAGTAAATTATAAAACAGTATGCAATAATAAGGTATGCTATGTCGTGAAATTATAATTTTCATAGTAAAAAATAGATGTCAGCTAACCGACCGATACCTGAGTTAAACTTTGCGATTACTTCCTTCATTTTTATTGAAAATGAATGCCTTTCCGATGCGATTTGAGATTTGAAAAGGGAAAGAGAAAAAAGTTTGGCAAAAGGAGGATTCGAACTCCGGTAGATCACGTCAAAACAACTACGGCACACACTTTACCATATACGCCACTGAAGCTGTTACTTGCCGTTAGTCTTTTGTAGTGTTGACCAGCCCAATCACACGTAGGTGGGCGGAGTTAATGTAAAGAGCTTCTGCCAATAGACACTCCGAAAATCAATACTGATATACGTCATCTGCTGGAGCATTCCAAATAAAAAAATTTACAAAGGCACACTCCTGCTTTTTCTGGAAGCTAAGTCGTCAATGAGCTCATCATATGATAATTAAAACATTAATTAACATTAAGAAACATTATTAACGTCAACAGCCAAAAAAGTTTAACAGGGTTATGAACGTACCTGAAAGGGATGCATGGACTTCATCTTGGGCTTTTTAACTTTTTCTTTTCTCAGCGCCGGACTGCTGATGTTTTTTTCCCGGGCATAGTTGTCCATCAGTTATGATCATTTGCAGTCAGCCGCAAACATGAGGTGAGGGCAGGCGCGGATGCGGGAATGTTGCGTCACATGTAGCCTACAGACCACTGCGTTCACCGTAAAATGCATTTTTTATAAGTATGTATATATGGTCATGTTTATATTTGTATTTATGTATATGCATATGTTAATATTAATATAGAAAGGTTTTTTTTTTGAGCAACTGGGATGGTTCCCCCAGTTGCAGAGCTCGCAAAATCGCTAACCCGACGTCCCGGGGCTATTGTGTTTTCCAGTCGGGCTACCAAAATGTTTCACCACCCTGCCCGACGAGCTATCTTGAACAGTGATATAAAATTCCTTCCTTGATTTGCATTGTTCACTAGCTTGTAGGGGTAAAACGGATCGTAGTTGATCGTTTGCACGAGTTTCTAATTCTTTAAACCATTCATGCGAATTCGGAGCTGCGCGCACTCATTCAAACAGAGCACAGAGAGCCGCGTTTCAGACAATGCACGTAGACAGAATTGATTCCTCTTTCACGTATCCTTGCATCTGAATGAACACATGCACACAAAAGTATCTCAAAATAACTGTCTCGGCAAGTATTCTCGTAAACAAAGTCGGTTATGTCTTAAGTGAACGTAAACAGTGGAGAAAGAAATCTCAAGTGCATCATTATATTGGGTCCATGCATTCGGTCTTAAAGGGGTAGCAGCCTATAAATACCTGCTGTTCCATAAGCGCCACCTGCTGTCAGAGTGACATTTGCGTCTCATTCACAAAGCTATAATCAGACCATTCTGTTTTTGCTTCAAATTTCGAAATTATACAATCTAATTGCAATCTAAATAACATGTATTTAGCATCTTCGTTTGGAGCGTGATTAAAATGCAGTGGTTGCCTCTGATTTTAAGTGGAAAAAGCACAGCATTAGTTTGTTTATATGAAGAGATTTATTTTATTTGTATTTAATTATTTAATTTGGGATTTGTTTTAAAATTTCAAGTTAGTTTTATTATTTGACATATTTCAATTTCACGAATAAATGTGCAGCATTTTGTTGGAGAAATAATAAAAGGACACATTTTCATTTTATAATTTGTCTTAAATCTCATTTAGTAAAAAAAAAATTGTGAGAAAATTGTATTGTGAAATCAGTATCGAGAATCACATCGCATCGTGAGTTGAGTGAATCGTTACATCCCTATATGCTACTAGTTTTTGCTGCGGTATCAAAAAAGTATTCTGTTATTTAAATAATAATGAAGCATATTTATTTTTTGCTCATCTGCAAAATGACCCGATCTGTTACTCAAAATCTGATATGATAATGCAATATGATCCGAGCCGTGGGTTTTGTGATCCATTGCACCCCTACTCTCTTGACTTGTTATTTGAAGAAAAAAAGCAATCACTGAAGTTTTCAGTCATGCTGATTTGGCCGCAGTGAAGTTCAGCCGATGTCTTTCTTTTTTTTTTATTATTCAGGCTACTTAAATTCAATTTGGGCTACCAAAATCTGAAGAATGTCTGCCTGAAGGGCTACCAGCGATTTCGAAATTTTGCGAGCCCTGAGTTGGTGCCCTACACAAACTGCGTACTCTGCATATAGGGAGCGGCGGTACTGCTCTGACCCTCACATAGACAGCCAGGATCCTTACATAATCAAGGTCCAGAAACAAAGCAAGGAGATCGGTAAAATAATCCATGTGACATCATGGGCTCAACCGTAATTTTACAAAGCTACGAGAACACTGAACGGTAACACAGAGTATGCTGTTCTGTGTTCTGCGCCTGGCGCAACTGACACAGAACAACATACGCTGTTTACGTTCAGTGGATACTCTCCAAAATGGCACCAGGGTGATGCGGAGGAGACAAATTGTTGAATAAAATTGTTTTTGTTTTCTTTGCACACAAAAAGTATTCTCGTAGCTTCGTAAAATACGGTTTTTGAAAACCTGAGGCAGAGATGGGCACTCGAGAGTTAGTGACTCGGACTCGAGTCGCATTTTTATAGACTTCAGATTCGACCTGAAATGACTCAAGACTTGACTGGACTCGAGGAAAAGGACTCGTGGAAATTTTAAAAGCAACTCGAGTCTTTTATCCTTAAATACTTATATAACTAATATTCAAAAGGCGGACGGTCCGCATCCCCACCCCGGCATCCATCCGGACCGCGATCCATAACACAGCACCATTTTAAGTGAGCAGTGCGTCAAAACAGCGGAGCGGATCACATAACAAGCGCTCGGGGTCGTTTATGGTAAATATCTTTCAGTGCTATATCCTCTAGTATTTTTTTTATCAAAAGCCAAATGTGCTTTATTCAAGCTCTTTCAGCTCTGTGTGCTTTCTCTCTCTCTCCGGACACGCGCCGGTGCCAAGTTTAGAGCTGCGGATGATGCGGTTATTTTAACAACAACAGAAACAACAAAACACAGCTACAAATATATAATTTTCATACTATCTATGTATCTATCTATAAACTATGGACTCTGACTGTCAAACAAGCTACATTGTTTTTAGATAATGCTTTTAAGTAGGCTATAATATTAAAATAGTATAGATTTCAGGAGGAAAACCCTGAACAGAAACAGTATTTTTTCTGTCACATGGCCTCGCATGTATCTAAATGTAAAAATGCAATACATGTAAAAAAAAAAATAAAAATTCAGACCTCTGCTTAGAGGAAAATACAGAAGTATAGATTTATACTATTTTAATATTTTAGCCTACTTAAAAGCATTATCTAGAAACAATGTAGCTTCAATAATCAAGACGTTCTCATCTGCAGAAAAGAAAGATAACTAGCAATTTCAAAGTTCTATACTAGCCAACAACAATTTTCCCAATTATAATTAAATTATTATTTTGAAATGTTCTTAGCCTACAGATTAATAATGCTAAATGTAGATCACAAACGTCTTGTCACATCTGTTTTGAACAGTCAGAGTCATAGGTTATAGATAGATAAATAGATAGTAGGAAAAATATATATTTGTAGATCACAGCACCTTGGAACTTTAATTGAATACCCCTGACTTACATAACAAAAAAATACTTTATTTGTATGGTTTTGTAATATCTGTCACATATTTCCTTGTGTGTCATGGTAGATTGGACTCTTATTATAGTTTTGAACATTGCCTATAAATAACAGGATGGATGTACATTAACCTTACATCTTAGCACCCTTTTTTTACAAAGCAGATCATATAATATATATTTTGAAACAAATTTGAAAAAACAGCTTTGTAAATAGGAAGATTTCAATACATGAGGATTCTTAATGAGATTTTTTTAGCAAGTCATTAAATGACTTGAGACTCGACTCGGACTCGTGACTAAAGACTCAAGACTTGACTCATACTCCAGCGATAAAGACTTCAGACTTGACTCGGACTCCATGTTAAAGACTCGAGACCTGACTCGGACTCCAGGTTTTTTTTTTTTTTTTTTTTTTCTCTTTTTCTCCCTTTTAGTATTTGTGTGATTTTAAATATATGTATGTGTGTGTGAGTGAGTGTTGTATATTGAAGCACATACGAAAGTTGAATAAGGCCCCCAAGGGGATTAAAAAGCTCTCTAAACTAAAAAAAAAACTAAAACTAAAGACTTCAGAATTTTGTACTGTCAGGGACGACAGGTTAAGACTGTGAACATCTCTGCCCTGATGCACAGACTGACTTTACCGATGTCCTTGCTACGTTTCTGGACCTTGATTGTGAAGGACACTTGCTGTCTATGGGACGAGAAGCGCAGCGTCGCGCCACGTCTTTAAAATTCAAATACTTTATTTTGTATGAGTGTAGGCACACTGGCGGCACCGTTCGGCGTCTGTCCGCGGCACCCAGCTACGTCGTGTTATACTTGTAAGAATTGTTCTAGACCAGCGGTTCTCAATTCCAGTCCTCGCGTACCCCCGCTATGTACATTTTGTATGTTTCTCTTTGTAACAACTGATTCGATCATCTCGTTAGAAGTGAGCTCTGTGCATGAAATGTGTTCCGATTGACATGGTCCCTACACAGTGTTTATTGCTCCCTCCTCACTGAGCAGGGGAAATCCGTTGAAGTTTACCTCACTTCGGAACATTCATTCAATTTCAGTGGGGGGGTTTGTTTTTTTTCCCCCTAGGTTTACGGCTTTGGGTTTCTGGACTCCTTTTTAATGGTTTAATTACATTTTATTAATTAAAAAGCATGTCTAATTAATTAATATCATGAAACTTAAACAATTTAACATAAATCTATTAAAAGTTTAACAAATATTACGTTTAGGGCCCTGTGAAATGTTTTATTTTTCCAACCTTATTTTTTATTGTAACCAAATTCTGTTTTATCATGTCTAATTTGAAAGCATAAAACATGTTTAATTTATTCTTACAATAGCCTTGTGATTTTTTTGCTCAGAAATTCTGTGTTGTGTATTTACATTTTTTTAAGGCATAAAACATTCATTTAATCTATCTTTTAAGTAATGAAAATTAAACAAATTAAATTTTTTGGAAAATAAAGGTCATTTAATATTACAATTAAAACATTGACGAAATATTGTATGCTTATTCCTTAAAAATAAGGTTTTAATAATTTTAGTAGTAGCATTACGTACATTCTACTGAACAATAGCAATATATTTCTGCAGCAATGTCTTCAAGTTAAACCAAACTTTTATTTTGACGGGTTGCCGGTGAATACCTTTACATTTCTGTGTGTGTATATGATATGAGGATAGTTTTTCTCAAATTAAATGGTAAAATGCTCATGAAGTGACTCTCAGAGCAGTTCTGGAGATGTTGTTCATGTATTTATGTCCTCATTAGTGATACGGCAGACGTTAATATCACCGGAAGCGTCACGAGCATTTCAGTACGAGTACTACACAAAACCGTGCATCTGCGCCGTTCATTAACACAGAGACACGCAGAATTAATATTTAAATATGAATCATTTTGCGGCTTAATATTTACAAACTAGTGGGAGAGCACACGTGTGTGTGTGTGTGTCAGGCGGAACTCCGCTGTGCGTGATACAGAGAGCGCGACCATAACGTAGAGACCGAATTGACATGCCGTCGTGTAAATAAGATAAATAACATATGGCTATTTAGTTTGCTTAATAAAAGAAGGTATATACATGTTCTATAGGAAATGTAACTTTAAATGACTTCTGTTGTGAATTTGTGATCTGGTGCTATAGAGAAAATATAATTAAATAACATTAACTTGATTTTCAAGGGGGGCGGGGGGTGCCGTTGGGGGGGGGGGGGGGGCGCCCCCCCCCCTAATATAATTGCTGGAGAAAACACTGGATTTGCAATCGCCGCTGCCTGCAGGGTCTTCCCAATAGCACCCAACTATAGAGCAGCGTTGAAGTGGACATAATTACCTCTGTAATTAGTACAATTTAAATTCCCGTTCTCGCACACTAAAGCATTTGTAGGGAACATATACGCTCCGTTCAAAAACTGAATCAGGAGTAATGGCGCGGGTAATGTCCACTTCGCAGGGCACTTAGCTACAGTCAAATATAACAAACGTATGAATCAATAAGAGAAACAACCAAAATGTACAGAGCGGGGGTACGCGAGTACTGGAAATGAGAACCGCTGTTCTAGACATGCCAAAATTTTACGCTACAGCACAGTAGCTCTTCTTCTTCGTCGTCTCGTCTGATGCTCTAACTCTGCAGCAGCACTTCTTCTTTGTCGTCTCTCTGATGCACTCACTCAAACAAGCGTTCTAACCACAACCTCGCCCCTCCCCACCCCCAACCATTCCAATTTCTGTAGGTGGGAATTATTTGTAATAATATTCCAATGAGCCGCTTTGTGATATCACATAGCCAGGGAGGGGGAAAAACAAACGCTGTAGTCCAAACGAGTTGTTCGTTGTAGTTCTTGAAAAGGGATATTTAAAAAACTAAATATCTCCCTTTGGAGTGGACTTTGAGATTTGTAACTTTCTAGAAAGTTTTTTATGCCCAAACATACACACTACACACTGACTAAAATTATAAAAGGGAAAAAGCATAATAGGACCCCTCTAATAAGTTTCATCAGCCAGAAATTTTCTGAAAGTGACTTCCAAAGATCTCGTTTCTCTGTGGATTTATCATTATAGCTGTGGTGTGGACCCTGCTATTCTTTAATATTGAGAACGATTTTTAGAACTATATCTTTATCGTTATCATCCTTGGTGTGAGCTGGCATTTATGGTCACCAAGGCTGCATTCATTTGATCAAAAATACTGTAAAATGTCAAATAGTATTCCAGTCAAATAAACTATTTTATATGTTAATAAATTTTTAAAAAAAATGATTATGTCATGGCAAAGCTGAATATTCAACATCATTACTCCAGTCTTCAGTGTCACATGGTCCATATTATTATTTTTAGTAGTAGTATTACTGACGTGTGGAAGTATGTTTTGATGATTCTTTGATGAATAGAAATTTAGTTCGAACTGAATTTATTTCAGAACATAATTTATTTGAACTAAAAATCTTTTGTAAAATGATTAATGTATATTAGTTTTATAGTTTATATACTTTATCAGACATATCTAATGGGTCTTGAAACAAAAACATGGGATGTTTCTCATAGGATAAAAATGCTCTGAAATTTTGTCAATTAAATGTCTTAATTGTGCCTATAATGTAACTGCAGTTGATATTTTAACCAAAGATGGTTTCTTATCTAAGCAGAGATTGATGTCACTGTGATTACTACACTGTTCCCTCCATGTGTTCAAACACAGAGTATTTGCGGTGTGTGCTTTAACCCTGTTTTCTCTGGATGTGTGCCATGTTTGTGTTTTTATTGACTTCAAACGTCTATAATTGAGTGCGATGAACTCGAGCGCAGTCGACCAATCAGGGCTTTGAGTTGGGTCGGTGTGTATCAGATGGGTCTCTGCTGGATACAGGAAGTAGAATCCACACAGCTGGCTCACAGACACAGCCCTGTTTGTTAAACAGTAATGTAATTAAGGCTTTGTGGGACTGCGATGTTGATTCTCCTCCATGGAGAAAAAAAAGAAACGTCCTGAGAGGGTGGGGAGGTGAGACTGATGTGAACAATGCGGGAGGTGTGTTGTTGAATAATTCATTGCCGTTTTTCTCATTAATCATTTACACTCGCAGCAGTGCATGTGTGAGCGTGCGTTTGTTTTGAGCCGACGCACCGGGGGTCTGTGTGACCTTTCCTTGCTGTCTCTAAGCAGGTGTCTTCGTGTAATCTCTGGGCTCCTCCACCACGGCACGGCGGTTTCATCCCTCCGCCCCTCCCTTCCCTTCACCCCCTCCTGCTCCCCCTGTGGGCGAGTAATGATTTTCTTAACCTTTTCTCTTGCTTATTAAGGGCCCTGTCAGAATGTTTAAATGCTTATGCTAATCGGGCACGGTTGGAGTTCGGGTGGGGGGGGGGACGTTGTCCCAAAACAATTATGGATGGAGAGAGTGTCTTAATCTGGCAGAAGGACAAGGAAGAGTGTGTGACGGAGGTGGCAGGTAGAGAAAGAGGACAGTGTGATGCTGGTGATTTTTAAAGGGATAGTCCACTCTGAAATGAAAAACTATCATTATATGGTCTTCTTTCATGTCGTTTCAAACCTGCATTGATGTTTTTTAGTAGATTTTTGCAAAAAGAAATCTCTTTACACAACACTATGTTCCACAAAAGTATTTTTGTACATGTTTTGGTTGTTTTAGGAGTTCTACAGCCATGATCACTATGAACTGTTGTTGCACATTATGACTAAGATTCTTCAGAATGTCTCTGTGTTTCAGTGGGGGAAAAAAAGTTTTGAGAGACATGAGAGTAAGTAAATAATAACTGTATAATAATAATAACTAATAATAACACTTTTTTTGGTGAAGACCATAAAATTTGGTTTGGGAAATCAGAGTTGACATATGAATTAGTGTTAGCATTTCAAGGTATTGGGTTTTCAAACCAGGCTCATCGGAAAACCACACCTGTGGTGACATTTTTGAAAAATAATATTACTGTATGTTATTCATGTTCTGTTTTATTCGAAACAGAGGAACAGGAATCTAGTTGTTTGATTGTTGCATGTATCGCTGCAGTTCGGAAATGAAATGGACAGGCAGTGAGAGGGTTCTAAAAGGTTAATGCTCTATTGCATTTGAAAATAACATACCACCTACATTAAACCTAAAGGAAGTTTAGAGCTTTGAGCTCTTTTATCATGTTTTCTGTTTCACGGTATTGTACCCGACGCTTCAAAATTGCAAGTGCAATGCTGCACCAGGTGAGCTGATGAGCAAGTTTACAATGTCAGAAAAGCCATGCATATGGAGCGGTTTATGTGATACAGCTATCAAAATGTATTAGTTTAATTCAATTCAATTTAGGGGATGCACGAAATCGAATGCGATATTGACGAGCATCTTGTCAGTAAAGCCGGTTCTGTTGATTAGTAGTAAATCTCCATCATGTGCTTTCAGATGGAGCAGCGTTTACTACACAGAGCTGTTGTTCACTGACTAGCTGCGCCAAAACACGTTCATATTCGTGCGATTTTTGGCGCAGCTAGTCAGTGAACAACGGCTCTGTGTAGTTAATGCTGCTCAATGTGAAAGCACGCCCGTGATGGAGATTTACCGCTGGGATTAAAGAACGCATTACTGGCAAGAATCGCGTTTAAATATCGCATGCGATTTAATCAGGCAGCCCAATTCAATTCAAGTTTATTTGAATAGCGCTTTTCACAATATAAATTGTTGCAAAGCAGCTTTACAGAAAATTGAAGTTTCTACATTATATTTTGTATTAGCTTATCAGTGGTGGAATATCGATTTGATGCCCATATGGCTGAAATGTACGGTAAAAAATCAAGCAGTTAGTTAATGTCATGTATTAAAACAGACGGTGAACACTATTAACAGCAAAGATTATATGTTGCAATCAAACTTGTATCAAAACTTGGTAGTTTATGTTGTTTCAGGGTTAGCATCATCTCTTCCCAGGTGTTGGACATTCTCGGCCGTTTAAAGGTGGATCCAGAGGAAGCTTGTGTTGTAATTCTCCGTTACAATGGGATGCCCAAGAGAAAAAATTAGCAATAGCTGCTGTTCCAAACTAAGCAAAAGATGTTGATGTGCATTGATAAGATTTCAGTGTATGAGATACATTGTGAATTTGGCTATAGAGATCTTTAATCCGAGATATTTAAACCGAGAGAGTGTGTCTGAACCCCAAAAGTTTTCAGGAAGGCTATTCCAGAGTTTGGTAGCCAAATGTAAAAAACCTCTACGTCCTTTTGTGGACTTTGCTATCCTAGGAACTACAAAGAGTCCAGAGTTTTGCGACCTTAGCGAACGTGATGGATTGTAGCATGATAGAAGACTAGTTACAGGAGTTAAACCATTTAGGGCCTTAAAATTAAGTAGTAATATTTTGTAACTGATAAAGAACTTAACAGGTAGCCAGTGCAGAGAATGTAAAAATGGGGTAATAAGATCATATTTTCTTGACCTGGTAAAGACACTAGCCGCTGCATTTTGGACTACCTAGCAGTGCAGAACAATAGTCCCGAGTCTAGAGGTCATGAAGCATTGCTGAACTAGGCTTTCTGCGTCAGAAACAGGTAGAATGTTCAGTTAACTTGGCAGTGTTTTCTGCAGAGGGAAGCATGTTGTTTTTGTTACATGGGAATATGATTTTCAAAAAGACAAGCTGCAGTCTAATATAAACAATGAAATTTGACTGTAGAGGAAAGTAACAGTAACAGTACATTGTCTAGAGAAATTGTAATCCTAGAGATTGTGGCCTGTTTTTGGTCCAATATAAGTAATACTCTTCTTGTCTGAATCGTATAGCGAGGAAATTGTTGGTCATCCTCTGTTCATTAGCACAATCTGTTAGTAGATACTTTAGAAGTTTAATTGGTCGGTTGAGATTATATAGTCATCAGATAACAATGGAAACTAATTTCATGTTTTCTAATAATGTTGCCAAGTGGCAACATGTATATTGAAAATAGCAGTGGGCCTAGGACAGATCCTTGTGGCACGCCATACTTTACTGATTATAATTGAGATGTTCCCCTTTTAAATAAACAAAGTGGTAGCGATTGGATAGGTAGGATCTAAACCATCTTAAAGTTTGCCCTTGAATACCTGTATAGTTTTGTTATCGATCTATGAGTATGTCATGATCTGTAGTGTCAAACGCAGCATTAAGATCAAGTAAAATTAGCAATGAGATACAGCCTTGGTCTGATTCAAGAAGCAAGTCATTTGTAATTTTATCAAGTGCAGTTTCTGTGCTATGATGGGCCCTGAAACCTAACTGAAATTCTTCATAGATATCTTTTTTTTTTTGCAGGAAGGAGCACAATCGAGCAGACACAACTTTTTCCAAAATTTTAGACATAAAAGGAAGATTTGAAATGGGTCTGTAATTTGCCAGTTCACTAGGATCTAGTTGTGGTTTTTAATAAGAGGCTTAATAACCGCCAGCTTTAATGTTTTTGGGACGTGACCTAAAGATAACGAAGAGTTAATAATATTGAGAAGCGGTTCTTCTTCAGGTAACAACTCTTTCAGTAATTTATTGGGTACAGGATCTAATAAACATGTTGTTGGTTGATCAGTGAGGACGTTTGATTGCTCTTCCTGTCTATAGTGTAAAGCATGCAGTTATCTTGGGTGCAATGAATGAAGATGAATTACAAGACGCTGTTGATTCTACATTTGTTATTGTATTTCTGATGTTATCTATTTTATCAGTGATGAAATTCATAAAGTCATTACTATTAATCTGTGAGGGAATATTTAGATCGGGTGTCGTCTGGTTATTTGTTAATCTAGCCATTGTGCTAAATAAAAACCTAGGATTGTATTGGTTATTTTCTATGAGTTTGCGGAAATGCTCAGCCCTGGCAGCTTTTAGAGCCTGTCTATAGCTGGACATACTGTTTTTCCATGCAATTCTAAAAACTTCCAAGTTAGTTTTTCTCCATTTGCGTTCAAGACTACGAGCTTCTTTCTTGAGAGAATGGGTATTGTTGTACCATGGCGCAGTACGTTTTTCTCTAAGCTTTTTTAATTTGATGGGGGCAACAGCTTTAGTTCTCGCTTAGTAGGCCCCACAGTCATGTAGTCTATTCATGTGTATTTATTGGTACACAGAGCAGTTGAGATAATTCAGGCAGGTTATTTGTGGATCTGTCTTTGGTGGTTGGAACAATAGTTCTACCCGGACGATAATGCGGAGCCATATAGTTAATATCAGTAATAGGCAGCATTCACGATACAAGGTAGTGGTCAGTAACATTGTCACTTTGAGGTACTATATCTATATAATTAACATCAATTCCATGCAATATAATTACATTTAGTGTATGATTAAAACGATGAGTGGGTCTGGTTATGTATTGTATGTCTCCAAAAGAGTTTATTAAGTCTGTAAACACAAGTCCTAACGCATCATTTATATTATCAACATGAATGTTAAAGTCTCTGACAATTAGCCCTTAATCAACATTAACCAATAGGTCTGAGAGGAAATCTGCTAATTCTTTTAGGAATTATATTAGTTTAACAAATTGTGCACTATGTAAAAAGTGTTTTGAGGTCATATTGTGCAAGGAACCATGCAAAAATATGTCATAAAAATAATTAATAAAAGCTGTTAGTGTTTAACTTCGACTAATTTTCATTTCCGCTGACCCCCGTGCCTGTCTCTCCGGTCTGTTTTTTCTGTGCAGTACCGGCATGGATTTCCCAGTGTTGGACCCTTTCGACGATGGTTTTTTCATATTCCCCCCCGAAAACCCACCCTCATTTGTGCCCCCTTTCTTCCTCCATTCCGGCTCTTCCATTGTCAATCCACACCCTTACCATAGTGCTAGTCCCCCTAATCGTCCCTCCCCGTGACTTGACCGGACCACACTGTGTGTTCAGTGTGGTGGTCCCCCCGTAGGGGCCCTGCGTGCGCGCACGGCCTGCCCTCCCTCACCGGACTTCCTGGAGCTCCACTCACCCAACATCCACCAAAGACTGTCAGCTGGCACAAACCAAAGTGCGGTGATTTACACACCTGCAACCAATTCGTATGTTGTAACCTCTAAGGTTTATTGTGCCACTTCCGAATGAACCAAGACCTTAAACCAACAAAAGATGGTCGTGGACTAGACAAGCTTGTTCGGCTGCACTATTTGATGCGGTTACCGGCCATGTGGGCACTTATCCGTGGTCAGGCTGGGCGCCGAGCTGCGGAACCAGCCTCCACACAAACCCACCCCCCCACAAAACAAGCCCCTGACAACCACCCACATGATCAAAGGTTGGCTGGCGCTGCACCAACAGACACACCCACGCCAAAGTAACAGACAAGCATCTAACTAATAGAAACCCAACGACAACCTAGCAGAACGGGAAAGGAAAACCTGGGCAACTAACACACAACCAACAACCACCGATACGACCAACCCCCCCACACACCCACCCCACACAGACCAAGCAAACCACCAAACACCAATTTTTGACAAACACCCACCACACCAGCCAAAGCATCAACCACCCCACAAACACAAAACAACCCCACCATACCCCACAGCCGAGCCCACCACACAAGCTGGCAAACAAAACCCCAAAACCCAACTACATCAACCAGAATTATATTTGTTTAACAAAGCCAATTTCAACCCAGCCTCCACACCCACCACACCATACGAAACCCACCATTTTTTTGGCACACCAGCCACTTTGTCCATCTAGCACTGTATTGCTGGGTAGACAAAAAGGACCGTCTACTGGTTGGACTAAATTGGTAACTTTATCCCAGCTGGGTCCAGTATTACCACCCTCATGCTGCAAATCCATAAAAACCACTCCAGTTGGGTTGTTTGAGACTGTTCGTGGGAGTTTGCAGGGCATGATTACATCTCATTTGTGCTTCTTGCAGGAGTTCTACCTGAAATGTGCTGCCCACCCTACCTGTGATAATGACACTTCAGCAGCACTGGACTTGATAATGCCCAACACACGCAGAGTGCCCTGCATCGCCTGCACTGACATCATGTGAGTAGCTCTTGGTTTTTCCCATGTGTCTGTAGCTAAACCCATTATAGAGGTCGAAATGTGTCTACACAACAATGAACTAATCAGACAGTTCATTACAACATTAATCTCACCACATCCTAAGCAAGCCTGATGCAATAAATCAACAAACGATAAAAGCTTTTGTCCTAACCAGCCACGATTACAAACAATGCTATTAGTTGCTTGGTTTCTATTAGGGCTGTGAATTGATTAAAACCTATAAATAAAAACCCGCAGCTACAAATATATATAGCTACACATTAAATCCCCAAATTAATGTGTACTGGAAAAAATGTTAACACTGGAGGGAAAAAAACATCAAATATTATTAGAATAGTTTTTACAATAAAATTATTTTTTGAAGAAGTATTTCAGTCTTTCTACGTTTGTGAAATTTACTATCAGTTATAAAATGTACTATCAATTTGAAAATAGTTTTTTTCAGTGTAAGGATTTTCTTTGAAACAATTTTCACACATTTCACAAACAATTACAAATAAATGACAAGTAGCGTATATTTTTTATATTTTAAAAAATATGTTACATTTTAAATAATATACTTTAAAATAATATAATTGTGACGAGTGGGGCGGGGCCGAGAGCCATGGGAACGGAGCGAGGCCGGTGGAGTAATTGCTAATGCGCGACACCTGCGCCATTCACCGGTCTCGAGTCCCACGGAGGAGCTCCAGAAGGATAAAAGAAGGAGTGACAACAGTGTTGGATGAGAGAAGTCCAGGCCTGGTCCTGCAATAACTCCACCGGCCTCGCTCCATTCCCACGGCTCTCGGCCCCGCCCCACTCGTCACACATTTGTTTATTGGGATAAAAAAAATTAACTATTGCAGAGGTGGGACCAAGTCATTGTTTTGCAAGTCACAAGTAAGTCTCGAGTCAAGACGGGCAAGTCCAAGTCAAGTTGCAAGTCCTCAACTTTAAGCTGCAAGTCCCAAACAAGTCATTAGTGCTATTTTCCCAAACGAGTGTCCAATGTATAAGTACTAGAGTAAATTTAAAGTCATTAATACTGTGGTCTATATAGTAAGTATATTTATAAAGATATAATTATTAGTGGCGTTTCATTCAGTAATGAATCATTATCTGTAAACAAATATAGGCTTAAGTGAATGAATAATTTCTTTTAAGTCCACTTTCATTTATTAATGATTCAGTCATTTTAATGAATCGATTGAGTCAAATATTTAATAACTTGCTAATATGTAATACAGATGCTGAATTATCGCCACCTACTGACATAGGTCTATAAAACCTCTATGGCAGGCTACTTCAAGTCTTAAACTGATGCATTGATACAGAATGTTAATTACTGGGCAAAGAGATACTTGAAATGAAGCAGAAAAGTAAATAACAATAGTTATAATATATAAAAATGTTAAATAAAAATAAGAAACCATCAGTGAATGGGTTTAAAAGATGGATTAGATGATGTGTTTTCTTCAACAAATATCGATAATAATTATTCAAATTTCATGCTGTCACAGAGACGAGAGCAATAATGGTTATAATGATGGTGCTGCACTGTCTTTGTTATTTTTCATTCAAAATAAAATGTTATTATTTTAGTAATTCTAGGGGTTCAGTTAATATGTCGAGTTTATGAGTTATATGTCGACCTAAGTAGCCTAAACCAAACATGTCTGGCACCACACCGTTCACTATATCAGGTTTAAGAAATGAGGCATGCAAAGTTATTCATGGCAAAACTGTAGTTATTCAGATACACAAATATAGCCTATGTAAGTAAATGTATTTTGCGTTTTAAACAAGTTCATTATGATCACAGTTGATGGCTTAGTTTAGGGGCTATTGTGCGCTATGTAGCCTAAAGCCTGTCAGATTTACAACACATGAATTCATCCATTTCTTCTGAAAGACAAGAAAGTGAGTGGCTGGTAAACAGGAAGAATAGAGTGAACTTTATATGTAGGCTACATACAGTGGGGAAAAAAAGTTATTTCGTCAGCCACCAATGTGCAAGTTACCCACTTAAAAAGAATTGATGAGAGCGGCCTGCAATTTTCACATAGATATACATCAACTATGAGGAGACAAAAGAAGGAAGAAAAAAAAAAAAAAAAAAAATCCAGAAAATCACATTGTTAGGATTTTAAAGAATTTAGTTGCAAATTATGGTGGAAAATAAGTATTTGGTCAATTACAAAATTTCATCTCAATACTTTGTTATATACCCTTTGTTGCAATGACAGAGGTCAAACGTTTTCTGTAAGTATTCACAAGGTTTTCACACACTGTTGCTGGTATTTTGGCCCATTCCTCATGCAGATCTCCTCTAGAGCAGTAAATGTTTTGGGGCTATCGCTGGGCAACACGGATTTTCAACTACCTCCAAAGATTTTCTATGGGGTTGAGGTCTGGAGACTGGCTAGGCCACTCAAGGACCTTGAAATGCTTCTTACGAAAGCCACTCCTTCGTTGCCCGGGCGGAGTGTTTGGGATCATTGTCATGCTGAAAAGACCCAGCCACGTTTCATCTTCAATGCCCTGCTGATGGAAGGAGGTTTTCACTCAATCTCCCGATACATGGCCCCATTCATTCTTCGTTTACACGGATCAGTCGTCCTGGTCCCTTTGCAGAAAAAACAGCCCCAAAGCATGATGTTTAAACCCCCATGCTTCACAGTAGGTATGGTGTTTTTGGATGCAACTCAGCATTCTTTCTCCTTAAGTTGAGTTTTTACCAAAAAGTTATATTTTGGTTTCATGTGACCATATGACATTTTCCCAGTCCTCTTCTGGATCATCCAAAAGCTCTCTAGCAAACTTCAGACGGGCGTGGACATGTACTGGCTTAAGCAGGGGGACACGTCTGGCAATGCAGTATTTGAGTCCCTGGCGGCGCAGTGTGTTAATGATGGTAGCCTTTGTTACTTTGGTCCCAGCTCTCTGCAGGTCATTCACTAGGTCCCCCGTGTGGTTCTGGGATTTTTGCTCACAGTTCTTGTGATCATTTTGACACCACGGGGTGAGATCTTGCGTGGAGCCCAGATCGAGGGAGATTATCAGTGGTTTGTATGTCTTCCATTTTCTAATAATTGCTCACACAGTTGATTTCTTCACACCAAGCTACTAACCTATTGCAGATTCAGTCTTCCCAACCTGGTGCAGGTCTACAATTTTGTTTCTGGTGTCCTTTGACAGTTCTTTGGTCTTGGCCATGGTGGAGTTTTGGAGTGTGACTGTTTGAGGTTGTGGCCAGGTGTCTTTTATACTGATAACAAGTTCAAAAAGATGCCATTAATACAGGTAACCAGTAGAGGACAGAGGAGCCTCTTAAAGAAGAAATTACAGGTCTGTGAGAGCCAGAAATCATGCTTGTTTGTAGGTGACTAAATACTTATTTTACTGAGGAATTTACCAATGTAATTCTTTAAAAACCTACAATGTGATTTTCTGGATTTTTTTCTCATTTTGTATCTCATAGTTGAGGTATAACTATGATGAAAATTACAGGCCTCTCTCATCTTTTTAATGGGAGAACTTGCACAATTTGGTGGCTGACTAAATACTTTTTTCACCCACCGGTAAAGCAGTTTCACATGCAACAAAAATTAATATGTTTGAAAGGTTGTAGGCTAGTATTAGGCTACTGCCTTGTGTCAATATGCATCAGTTTATTCTTCTTCCTGCTTCGTCTTTTCTTTTTTTTTTTTTTACCCCCCCATTTTTTTGTTTGTTTTTTAAATCTTTTTAAAGTAGGATACATTTACATTTAAATGTAGTCATTTAGCAGACGCTTTTATCCAAAGCATCTTAAAAATGAGGACAATAAAAGCAGTTAAAACTAACAAAAGAGAAACAATATATAAGTGCAAACGACAAGTCTCAGTTAGCCTAACGCAGCACACATAGCAAGGTTGTTATATACAGTATATATATATATATACACACACAAACACAAACAAAGGAAAACAAGTAGATAGAATAGAAAAAATAGAAAGCTAGTGTTTTTTTGTTTTTTTTTTATAAAAAAAGAAGATAAATATAGATAAAGTAGAATTAAAATAGAATAGAAAGTGCTAGAGTTATGGGGTAAATAACAAGGAGAATAGTGTATGTAGTATATAGTGATTGTTATTTCAATATGTGTATTTATCATGCGACGCAAGTCCACACTCTGGCTTAATTGCAAACTGAATGTGTGTTTTGACCTTCCAAAGTAATTCCAATTAATTAAATGGATATATTTTACAGGTATATAAATCTATTAGGCTGAATTTTTAGATGCCTTTTTGATTGACTTATGTACATTTTTATACTCTGTCATTTTATAAGTACTTCTATTATTTTTGAACTATAGTTTAAGTGTATGATAAACTAAAGTATACTTTAATTTCATTTATACTGAAACTTGCATATGATGTATTTAAATATATTTGTAATTACACATTTACTATGATGCAATGGGATTGCAATTCAGTTGCAATTCAGTACATATATTAACTTTAAAAGCAATAATATTTATGCGCATTTTGGAATATTACATAAAAAAAGCTGGATGGAAACACCAAGGTGTGGATAAATTCTAAAAACGTGCATAAAAAAACTTGGAGATAAACTTTTTGAGTAGGATAAACTTTTTATCCGATAAAAAAAAAAAAGTGCATAAACTACGATGGAAACACATTAAATTACGGAATAAATTCCACCAAGCGCATCAAAAAAGTCATGTGACTTTGCACAATGGGACGGGATAACTTGACTAACCAGCAGACTGATCTCGTTGCACAGCATCTGAAATGTTGTTTTGATTTGTTTGAAATGATCCCTGACGAATAATTTGACTGTCACCAAAGTATTTCTGTATAATTGTCTTACATGACAAACACCAGACATCCACCTCCGAAAGCAATGACAGCATTTATTGTGTTTCGTTTGCTTGCTCTGAGGCACAAGTAATTCATCTTATATGAAAATTATTATATTCAGTGGCTTCTCCTACTTTTATTAGTTGATATTTAGTGCCAGTTTATCAGGAAGTGACGATTTTGTTCTTTTTGACGAATTGGATGGAAACCTGGTGATTACTCGCAAATGTTTGAACGAATTTCAGTTGTGCGCAGTAGTTAAAAGTCACCAATCTTTGGATGGAAACATAGCAGACACATGTCTGATGGAAAAAAAAAGTAACTTTCTAAACAAGTTCAAAACAAACAAAGTTTGACAGCGCAGTTTGGAGACTTTATGATTGATCCATCAGTTAGAAAAGATGAAATACATGCAACACATTGTACAAGGAAACTAAAGATTGATAGAAATATTCTGAAAGACATGCTGCTCGTTACTCTGCCACATGCGCCCTCCTGCTGTGCGGCTTCAATCACAGTGGCCGTTGCCGGAAAGAATGGACGTTTAAAGTCCCCATGAAATCAAAATTAATATCAATATGTTAGTCTTAAGGCAGTGTGCTCCAAAACAGTGACAAAATCAGCATTTAGAAGATATAAGCATTCAAAGCTTGCAGTTCGTCACTTCCGCCAAACGGCTCAACGATTTTTATGACATAACATTGTACTTCAGCTTCTCATCAAACTTTCTGTCCAATCAAATGCTCTCTAGAATCCGAAGCGCCCGCCCCCTATACACTATAAAATAGATGCTGAAATCGGTCACTTGTCCACAGAATTAGTATTTTCTGTACAGTGAATGGCACGTAGTGCACTATATAGGGGACAGGGAATGATTCAAACAGTGTAAATATGCTTTCCATTGAGGAAAAAAAGAAGTCTGGTTTGGCGCTGTGTCATACTAACCACCGCACTGCACACACTGCTCTGGTCCAGAGACACGATAGAACAAAGCGGATCACATGCGCGAGTCGGCGCAGACCACAAAAAAAACGGAGCTATTTGAATTCTACACAGAATGCTATATTTTATAGCTATATGGATGAGATTGTGGCTGGCATACCCTGTCAAATGCAGCTTTACGGAGCTCAACGGCTCTAAACGGCTCTAGCCCAAGCTATGATATAAATGAACGTTATTGGCTATTTTAAAAAGGAGGCGGGGCTGCTTGATATGTCCCGCCCTGTCATCCTGTTTTAGTTAAAATTACGTTAACACATAGAGTAACGCTGCGTGTTTCTAAGCATTTCAGGGGACCTTTAAGTGTGTCCTGCCAATGAATGTCAGCTATCAGCGCGGAGGTTCTGCAGAAACGCTCCTACCTGCTGCTCTCGCACGGAGGGTCGGGCGGGCAGGCGCCAAGCGCCTGGAGAAACCAGACAATGGAGCCCAATCACCAACAACCACTATTCAAATCAAGGACTGATTGAAGTAGCGCTGCAATTACCTTCCTGAGTAGAGCATTGTTTTTCCACTGTCCTCCACTCCACTCTTCTTCCTCCTCCGAGATCTCCTCCGTTTGTTTAAAAGGGCACCGACAAGGACATGGCCAGTCTCTTACAATAGAAGCAGGAAAGAGGGGTCAGAGAGGTGGAACATGGTGTTAGCAAGTTGACTTCCAGTCAAGTGAGTCTGTGTTTGAGAGTGAAAGGGGACTTCTGGAGAAATGGAAAGAAAATTGTCATGAGATTTCAGACGGCTGTTTCTTTGCTTACTACACTAAAGTATCAAGGGTCTTTGAGATTATTTGAAGTTTTCTGAAGGTATTGAACAGCGACATATCTAAACAAGCTCTCTATCCGCCTCCATTTTCCCTGAAGCCCTCTCCTCATCAGAATCTCATGAAAACCCTCTAGATCATATTTCACCCCAAAATCTAAATCAGAAAGACTATAAAACTCTTATTTTGGACCATTACATTTAATTACATTGTGCCATTATTTTCATGACTGTTTAGCATGTTCCCTTCAAAAATTCTCATTGCCATAATGCAAAAAAAATAATAAAAAATCTTTAAATTGTTAAATTACATCGTGAATTGTGGTAGGTTTTTTATTGGTAGTTGACTTTTTTTATTGGTAGATTTTTAGTTAAAATGGTTATGAATGTTTAAGAAGTGTATTCACCATTTTTGCTTTTTTGCCATCACCAGGTCATTTTAAATGGTCTTGCAATGTGATTAAAGATTTTCTTTTTTAGTACAAGTGTGAGTATTCCATGTCATGAGCCCATATTCTTAGTTTAAGTTTTTTTGTGGTAAAATGTGACCTGGACATGTTTTTTTGTGACAAATTTCTTGTGGCAAATTTCTGCTTTTCCATAAGTGTTTCCTGCTGTCAGAGAGTGAATCTGCATTTTCATTCAGCCCGTCTGCTGTTTTTATTCAGACCAGTGTGAAACTCGTCCAATATTTTTTTATGCGTCAATGCAACATACATGTTAACCAGGCTTTTATTGCTCATATAGTGTGATATGAAGCTCATACTCTCATACTCAAGGAGGAAAATAAACCTCAGTTTTATTCAGAGGCCCAAACTGTGCAAAAATATGCAATTTGGTGGAGATGCTGATATTTATATGGCCAATAAATAAGATGTAGCATGTAATCATTGAGATATTTACAGTATAACAGACTTGCATAAAATGCATATAAATATCAGTTGTCAATCTTTCCCATTATTATGTCTTAGTAAGATGATATTTAAGTGTCTGCTCAACAGATATGTTCTAATTGGCTGTGTGATTGTATAACAGGAGGTGAACATCACAGCATTGTTGCTGTCCACACTGAAAGCAACAATGCTGTGATGTTATACAATCACATCACACTGAAAGCAACAATGCTGTGATGTGATTGTATAACATCACAGCATTGTTGCTTTCAGTGTGGACAGGCATTATTGCTGGAAACTAGTAGTACTTCTCCTGTAAACACTTTTATAATATGATGAGGAGTTGTGCAACTGTAGACTGTAAGTGTGACTCAGGCCTCACCATGTCTTCCAGGACTCCAGTGCTGGTGTTTCAGTGTGCCGAGCGTCACGTGATCTGCCTGGAGTGCTTCCACCTGTACTGTGTGACCAGACTCAATGAGCGACAGTTTATCCAGGAGCCGCTGGTAGGCTACTCTCTGCCCTGCGCAGGTAAACATACCGAAAGTGTTCTCCGATTTGAATGGCTATTAGTGTGTGTGTGTGCACAGGCTGCTGTGTTTGGCAGTGATTGATGGTAGTGTGTTGGTGGCTGCAGTGAAGAGGAGATACTATCAAATTGTTCTCCTTCACTCTCTCACATACACATACTCTCTCTGGGCCCTCGCCGTGCCCCTGTTGGCCCACCACATCCGTTAATGCCACCTGCTAATGGGGCTCCGGGGAGAAGCATTGACCCCCTATCAGCCAGAACACCCCACCAATCTCTCACACGCTGTATTTCTCTGTATCTTCCGCTGTCTTGCCCTTGCACTCCTTCATTTGTTTCGCTGCTTTCTCCTCCTTTCGTTTTCTGTTTCACTGATATTTTTTGTCTCATTTTGTGCTCTCAGTACAGTCTTGCTTTGGCTGCAGCCGATAAAGACCGAATGTGCACATCTCACTCTGGGTAGAAATTAGAGGTCGACCGATAGTGGATTTTGCCGATACCGATAGCTAGGTTGGACCACACTGGACGATACCGATTAATTAACCGATAGTTTTAAAATTGATACTGAACAAAAACTAAAATAGTGCTTTATTAACAAAAACAGTACTGAACCATACTAGTAGTAGTAGTAAAAAAATAATAATAATAGTAATAGTAAAAGTTGAAATTAACACACTCTAACAAGGAACAATACTTATACAGCTTTCATTAATCTTAATGCTACAAATGGACTCTTATTTTAAAGTGTTACCATTTAATTTCAACTGTCATGCTTAAAGATGCACATCTTTAAATATATACACAAAGGCTATAGCATTAAATTATATACATATGGATATTGTATGTATACTCTCACACTTTAACTTCTTCTATTCTTGAACACTTGAAGCGCGACCTATATTATAGCTCTATAAATGAAGCACACAGACTTTATTAGAGCCACAGAAAGATAAAGTTTTGCTGAAAATGCACAATACACTATGTACATTTAACAACGATTCGGGACCAATATAATGAAAACTATGTGAATGGCGCTCTGTGGCGCGGCAGGATTTTCTGTCGGCTGCATTTAAATCCGCGTCTGAAGTTTCTCGCTCTGTTCACCGTGCAGTATCACGTGTCTAAACAAATAACACATGCTGTCAATGATTTCAACCACTAGAGGCCACTCTCACACTGTATAATAGCAGCAGACCCTTCTCAGCCGCTCCAGCAACGGACGCAACCCGGAAAACTATCGGCATTGGATTTTTGTCGATAACCGATAGTTCCAGCAATCAAATATCGGTGCCGATTAATCAGCAAAACCGATACATCGGTCAAATCTCGTGAAATGTAGAATGGGAGTCTTTGAGACTTTAGTAATTCAGGTTCTGATTCCAAATCCACCTAATAATTGCAGGTACTTGTGCTTTAAAAAAAATGTTTTTAATTAGAATAATTAATTCTGGTGATTTTTTTTTTCTTCTAACATTATAATAATCAAAAATACTACACATACGTTTTGGTAACATTTTAGTGCTTTAGATTTTACATTTTTGGAGTACAGCGAGCACTAGACCCGACCAGCTCCGTGGCACATCCTACGACGATCCACATGGAGCAAAAAACAACTATGCACTCGATTAACCGCATTTGAACAGGCCGTTGGGTCCGGTGGTTTCTCAACATATTGACAGGCTGTGGAACCACAGGCCCCGGTGGAATTCATTGAATGATGGGTAACTGTGCACTAACACACACCCAGTGACCATGGGCAAGCCACGCCATCTCAGCGTTTGACGCTCCTGCATAGTATCCGGAGTGCGGTACAGTTGATTGTAGGACACTCTGGGTTGTGCTTCAGTGGCTACTTTATTACACCGATGGTACCTTCAAGCGAACCGAGCCTTCCATCTTTATAACATCCTCGACGACACGCATTGAGAACCGGAGAAGCAGCTTAACATGAACAGTGTGTACTTATGACGACCCTTGTTATTAACCTTTGTCGCATTCTGGCACCATTGTTATTTAAAGCTAAGTGTTCTTATGAGATTATACACTGCAGCTGCAAATAGTGGGATCAGTATGTTTTTGATAGTTTTTTGAAGGAAAGACCCCGTGCGCTGGCCCGATTGCTCATCACACACGTGGAGGGCTGCAATTTATTTTGAGTCCAAAACTACACAGAAACAAAGAAAAGCACACACGCTAAGTATTGGTGATGAATATTGCTGTACAATGTTAAAATACACCTGTATGTCTATGCGCAAGTGTACTTACACACAGTGATAACTGTTGTTTCCGGTGGTGAGTAGAGGGGTGGGAAGCTGCCTGGCACGAGGTCCTTCTCAGCGATCACTCGTGACCTACAGTCTTGCAGTGTGCACAGACTCCTGAATCCGCTCATGGAAATCTAGTTCTATCAGTGTGTAATTTACAATGGATTGATGATAGCTAACAGTCGGTGCCTGCTTAAATTGGTTGGATATCCCTTCTGTGTCACGGATTTATTGCATGGAATAAAAAGTTAAAAGAGCAGCATTTATTAAAAATAGAAATCTTATGTAACAATAGAAGTCTTTCTTTACTATCATTTTGTATCAATTTAGCACATCCTTACTGAATAAAAGTATTAATTTATTTTTTTTTAAAAGAAAGAAGAAAATGTACTGACCCCAAACTTTTGAACGGTAGTGTATATTGTTACAAAAGATTTGTTTTTTGAAAAAATGCTGGTCTTTTTAACTTTTTATTCATCAAAGAAATCCTGACAAAAGTGTCACAGGTACCAAAAAATATTAAGCAGCACAGCTGTTTCCATCGCAGGAGGATTATAATTCAGCATATTAGAATGATTTCTTAAGATCATGTGACACTGAAGACTGGAGTAATGATGCTGAAACGTCAGCTTTGCATCATAGGAATAAATTACATTTTAAAATGTATTAAAGTAGAAATCTGTTCTTTTAAATTGTAATAATATTTCACAATAAGTATTCAAACAGTTTTTACTGTGTCAAATAAAGGCAGCCTAGATACGACAGACAAACAGAAGATAGATAGATAGATAGATAGATAGAAGAGAGATAGAATAGATAGATAGATAGATAGATAGATATAGACTCAGGCATATGTACTGTGTGTGTGTGTGTGTGTGGGTGTGTGTGTGTGTGTCTGTCTGTCTGTCTGTCTGTCTGTGTGTATGTGTTTGTTTGTGTGTGTGTGTATTTGTGTTATTGTTGTGACGGCGTGTTTTTGTGGCCATCTATCTCTGTGTGTGTTGCTGCAGACTGGAGATTGTGTAGAAAGGTCAGACATCATCCTCAAATGCCATTTCCACTTTTAAACAACTTTCAACAGTCCAGCCAAAACACGCTTGTCCAGAAGGCGCAGATGAAAGAGACCAGTCACATCCACGAAATGTGAAGGAATGATCGTCTGCTTCCGATAAACACAATTGTGTGAGCTCAAGAAGCTTTTTCTCTAAAAATCCAGCGGAAGCCAGCACACCTATAACCTTCTTTTGAAATGAGCTTTAACATAACACCATATTACAAGCTGACCTCAAAGGCACAAAATCTCTGCTTAACATTTAGTCACACACCTTCAATGGAGGAGAGCGCATAGCATCCTGTGCAGGGTGCGAGATCTTCTCCTCTTCTGTTGGGCTGTGTGAATCATTAGCATTAAGAACAAGTTGAATTTTTCTGATGCAAATGTGCTGGAAATTACAGCAGTAATTTGGGCGGTAATGTACCGACGCTTGCTGCTAAACTGAATCATGCCATTATGTTGAATGGGTCACACTGTAGCGTGACAAATCAAATTTTCTGTGATCTTTTGAAACAAGAGTTAGTTGTACTATGTAAACATGCTCTACTGAAATATACAGAAACTCAAAACGTCCTCAAATTCCAAAAAAAAAAAAAAAAAACTGCAAAAATGTTCTTTCTCAGTTTTATTTTTCCAAAGGTCCCCAATCGTTTCAGCCTGATCTTAACTATTTAAGTGGATCATTTCAGCAGATTGTTTTATAAACCTGTCACAATGACTACAGGTTTGCAAAGAGTTAATAAATTAAAAACTGATGTAAACACTGTAAAAAAAAAAAAAACATAAGTAATATAATAATATATAATAACCACATTTTTCACGTTTGTGTGCTGTCAGATTTAGGTTTTAGAAACAGTCTATCAGCGTTATTCTGTCATGATTTTTAGTAAAGTTGTTTATTTGGCTAATTATACTCATTGACTTAAAATAAAGAATTGTCAGTGTCATTCTAGCTCCCGTTTCAAGAATCAGTTGACTCTCAACAGGATGACATTGGAGAAGGTAATCTTTTTCTTGGCCATTACAAGTTGATTGAAAGTATATAAACAAGGCTTCCACCTCACTCTGCCGCCCGTTCTCCATTCCAGCAAAAACACTAAATAAAGTGCAACCAAACACCCCAATTTCTATATACATCCACTGCTATCTTGCTCTGTTTATTAAAAGTTATATATGCGGGTGGGTTTTGAACCTGTTTACATCAAAAGCATGAATCACCATATATATTTCTGTGATGTAACCCTTAAAATGTGTTTTGTTTGTACAAATGTATGTATTTATGTTGTACGCTTGGCTCTCAATCTAAAAAATTATCTAACATCTATAACACATCTATATAAAATTACAAAACAGTATCATAAATGTAGTTCAATTCAATACAAGTTTATCTGTATAGTGCTTTTCACGATACAAATCGTTGCAAAGCAACTTTACAGAAAATTAAGTTACTAAAATATTTAGTAGTAGCTTATCAGTGGTGACTGTCAGTAAATGTACATATGGCAGAAATGTACGGAAAAATCAATTAAAGACATAATCAAACAGATGATGAACACTATTAACAAAAAATATTATATGTTGCAATCAAACTTATAGCAAAATTTGTTAGTTCTGTATGTTGTTTCAAGGTTGCATCATCTGAGGTCCTCTGAGGGATTGCATCATCTCTTCTCAGGTGTTCTGGATCCAGACTGAAGCTTGTGTAAATCCTAGAAACAGATAAACAGATAAGATACATAATTAGAGTAGCTGCTGCTCCAACCAAGCAAAATTGATTTGTTTAACCCAAGCTAAAAAATAATAATGCGCATTTGATCAGATATAACTGCAGTACAAGATTATGAGATGCATTATTTGAATGCTTGGCCAAAGAGATGTGTCTTTATCTAGATTTAAACAGAGAGAGTGTGAACCCCGAACGTTATCAGGAAGGCTATTCTAGAGTTTGGGAGCCAAATGTGAAAAAAGCTCTAGTCTTTGTGGACTTTGCTATCCTAGGTACTACCAAAAGTCCAGAGGTTTGTGACCTTAGGGAGCGTGATGGATTGTAGCGTGGTAGAAGACTAGTTAGGTACGCAGGAGCTAACCCATTAAGGGCCTTATAGGCAAGTAAAAATATTTTGTAACTGATACGAAATTTAATAGGTAGCCAGTGCAGAGACTGTTAAATTGGAGTAATATGATCATATTTTCATGACCTGGTAAAGACTCTAGCCGCTGCATTTTGGACTACCAGCTAGCAGTGCATTACAATAGTACAGTCTAGAGGTCATGAATGCCAAAAGTCGGAGGGTCGGCTTAGGAAATAGCTTTTCTGCATCAGAAACAGATAACATGTTCAGTAGCTTGGCAGTGTTTCTAAGATGGAAGAGTGCTGTTTTGTAACATGGGAAATATGATTTTCAAAAGACAAGTTGCTGTCCAATATAACACCCAGATTTTTGACTGAAAAAGGAAGTAGCAGTACATCCGTCTAGTTGCAAACTGTAATCAAAGAGATTCTGCGTACTGCTTTTTGGTCCAATAAGTAATATATCTTTTGTCTTATCCAAATTTAATAGGAGAAAAATATTGGTAGTCCAATCTTTTACATTTTTAACACATTCTGTTAGCTTGGATAATTTAGAAGTTTCATTTGGTCTTGTTGAGTTATATAGTTGAGTATCATCAGCATAATGAATTAGTTAGTGGAAACTAATCCCGTATTTTCTAGTTATATTACCAAGGGGCAACATGTATATGAAAATAGCAGAGGACCTAGGACAGTTCCTTGTGGCACTCCATATTTTACTGAAGATAATTGAGATGACTCCCCATTTAAAATGAACAAAATGGTAGCGATTGGACATGTAGGATCTAAACCATCTTAAAGCCTAACCTTGAATACCCATATGGTTTTGTAATCGATCTACGAGTATGTCATGATCATTTGTGTCGAACGCAGCACTAAGGTCAAGTAAAACAAGCAATGAGATTCAGCCTTGGTCTGAAGCAAGAAGCAAGTAATTTGTAATTTTAACAAGTGCCGTTTCTTTGCTATGGTTGGGCCTGAAACCTGAATGAAATTATTCATAGAGATTTTTTTTTTGCAGGAAGGAGCACAATTGAGCAGACACAACTTTTTCAAAAATGTACTTTTCTATTAGTTTGTGGATATGATCGGCCCTGGCAGCTTTTAGAGCCTGCCTATTGCTGGACATACTGTTTTTCCACGCTATTCTAAAAACTTCCAAGTTAGTTTTCTCCATTTGCACTCAAGACTACAAGTTTCTTTCTTGACAGAATGGGTATTACTGCCTTCTGGCAACAGCTTCATGTATTAGAGAAGATTTTAGATGCCATATGCTAGTAATTTCGTCTAGTTCAGGTGTAGTTATGGTACGAATAGAAGCGGAGGATAACTAAGGCAGGTTAATTTGTGATCTGGCTTTGGGGCTGGAACAATTAGTTTGCCCGGACGTAACGAAGAGCAAATACAGTTAATATCAGTATAAGCAGCAGACACGATACAAGGAAATGATCGTAAACATTCAGTACTTTGAGGTACGAAATCTATATCAGTAAGATCAATTCCATAAGATACAATTAAATCTAGCGTATGATTAAAACAATGAATGGGCCCAGTTTTGCTTGACTCCAAAAGAGTTTAATAGGTCAGTAAACGCAAGTCCTAATGCATAATTTTTATTATCAACATGAATGTTAAAATCTCAGACAATTAGCGCTTTCTCAACAGTAACCAATAGGTCTGAGAGAAAATCTGCAAATTATTTTAGGAAATCTCTATATGGCCCTGGTGGTCTATACACAATAGCCAGAGCAAGAAATACGATAGATTTCTTTTGCATATCTGACAGTGTAACATGAAGCAGAAGTATTTCGATTGAGTTAAACCTGTATCCTGTCTTCTAAATAACATTGAGAATATCACTATATATTATTGCAACACCGCCACCACGACCAGTCAGACGGGGCTCATGCTTATGCCAATCTGTCGTTACAAAATTGGCTTTTCAAACTCAACATGACAAAAAAATTTGCTATAAAATTTTTTATATATCTATTCAGATATATATATATATTATATAAGCTAAAAGTAGCACAAATTCGCTCTCGACAACTAAAAATGCCCAACAACAAAAGACGAACATTCTGTATAAACGAATGACAACAGTGTATTATAAAATTAATCTACAAATGGCTCTGAAAACTTAACAAGAGGGAAGACACAAAAAACGGGTGTAAAATGACAAAATGGTATTATAAAAGTAGTTCACAAGTTGGCTCTTAAACTCAAAAATGACCCAAAAAGATTCTCTAAATGACCACACAAGGGCCAAAAGTCTATGAAAAGTAGTTCCACCAAATGCTGGACAAACTAAAAAATGGAAAAAACGAGCCAGATCTGTATAAAAATTGTGCAGAGTGTACATAGCTTACACAAATCTAAAATGTCACGCGATTCATGAGAGCACACACTACAGTCAAATTGACACACGACACACGCACTTGTAGTGGACCCTTGACTGGTACCACACGCTTCTGACAGGAGACGCCGTCGACAGATCATTTTGTGTGAGGAAAAGACTGAAATATAAGTTCCAATAAGTTCCTATTTGTGAACAATTAATTTACTTGAGTTGGATCTTCTTAATGATTTGCTCACAAATCAGATGGATCCTGTTCTCAAGTTCACTTCCTTTTTTATTGTATGGAAAGGAAAAATGCCAAATTCCCTTGGAACAACATGACATTAACTTTTGGATGAACTGAAGTTCTTTAAGGTGGTATGGCAATTTAAAATGTATCTATTTACTAAATGCGATTCATGTATACTTACATGTTGCTTATTCCGTCGCAACTTTAAACTGAAGATATGTGTCCGCTATACTGTATGAAAGTTTATCTCATTTTAGATGAAATTACAGTTGTTATATCTTTTACATCTACATACATTATTATTCCTGTCATTATTTCAGGTATGGGTAGATGGCCGCCTCCCACGAAAAAATTCACAGGGATGCCCTCTATTACCTGCGGGTCCAGATTTGAGAGTTAACAAAATCTGATCATCCTACTTCTAAAGAAACCACGCTCTCTCTCTAATCCTGCTCTCTCTCTTCTCTTGCTCGCCTCTCTCTCTCTCTCTCTCTATATCACACCTCACAACCACACCACAAAGCACACAGCACACACACAAAAACACCACACTTACCAATTCCAATTTGAGTAAAGGTGACTAGTAGAGGGTTGGCGATGTCTCTGTAGCTGGGCACACTTATCAGACAGTGAATAGAGCGAGTGCATGTTAACTGGGCTCAGCCGCGAGCGCTAGGTGCCGACGCTAGTAACGGTGGAATTGCTGCAACAACGGTGGAGGCAACTTGACAGGTTATCATATCAGCAAAAAATATCCTTTAAATACCAGACTGCCTGCAGCACTCTAACAACAGTCAGAGAGTCAACGCGCGGGAACGAAGAAAAAAATCCAACCTGAAACGTCTTTGCGCTCTGCTTGGATCTGGGGACGAGTGATATGGTCCTTAGGGATATATATATATAGATATATATATTATATATATTATTAATATATATATATAGAATGTGTATATGTTGTAAACTGATTATACTTCCGAAGGACGGTGCATTGAGTTCGGAGATTATCATGGAAATCATGCTTATGGCCTTTATTAGTATTCCATAGGACAATGTCTTTTGTCGTATAAATATCAATGGTAGATGATATCCCCTTATAGAATAATACTAGAACTTTGTGCACGGTACATCAGTATTCCTGTACGGATGGCGTGATCTAGTGTAAATTTATAGGCCTGTTGGGATTTTTATCAGCTCTTTGCTCTATCTGTAAGTCTGTATGTCTCTGTAAAGGCCTGTGCTGGTCCAGGTGTTCTGGAAGATTTTCTGCAAAGATTAATTTCCCTTCTTACAAAGGGAACAGTGTCGTGAAAATAAAATAAACAATAAAAGTGTCACTCCTTGGATGAAGGAGGGTGGCATTAGAAGGGAATCAAGAAGATAAGGCAAGGGAGAAACACAAGGGGGTCAAGGTTTGGCTGGTTAGCGTGGGCTACTTGGCTCCTTTCAGGGCCTTTGACAAGCATTCACAAGAATCTGTGTATTCTTTATACAGAGGAAGTGTAGCTAATATTTCACAAATATTTCAGTATAGTAGATGTTTTAGCAGTGCCTTTTTTGTGAAGCATATACAGTTTTTTATTTTTTTGCAATGTTTAGATTAAAAAAAAAATTATAGTACATGTTTTAGTGGTAACTGTTTGCTGTATTTGATGTCACTAGTGAAAAGTCTGGCTCTGTGTTTTTGTTTTGTTTTCTCCTGTCTGTTGTATTTGATGTCACTAGTGAAGAGTTTGGGACTGTTCATGTTTTGTTTTTTGTTGTAAGCCAGTGCTAAGGTTTTCGTGTTTTTTTTTTTGCTTTGCTTTTTGTTTTGTTTTTCCCTCTGCTGTATTTGATGTTATTAGTGAAGCGTTTGGGACTGTGTATTGTTTTTTGTTTTGTTTTAGTTGTGCCAGGTTTAGTTTAGTTGTGTTTTTGTTTTGTTTTGTTTTTGTAGCCTAGATGTTTTATCAGTGCCAGATATTTTTGTTTTGTGTTTTGTTTAGTTTTGTTGTATTGTAAGACCTGGATTCTTGTGGTGCCTTCAGCGAATCCACATCATGGTACCATTTTCCTGCACTTCCAGAGTGATTAGTGATTAGATGAATGGGAATACTAATGGATAGTAATCGGACATATTCTAAACTCTGTTGGACAGTGGCATTCTAGGAGCAGGTTTGGACACCCCTGTTCTAGAGAGAAGCACATTTTATTCTGGCCAAGGACTGTGTACAGTATGTAGACAAAAATAGAAGTGAAGCGACCAGACAGTCCATTTGGTTTCAACTGGACATTTAGGGGCAGGTTAATTTGTTTAATACAGTACTGCATTTATGTTAGTACTGTACATATGATACTACGGTAACGTACATTGTATGCATGGTTCTGATGTTAATTAGTCTGTAGTCCTCCTTCTTGCTAAGGACACCTTTATGTGTTGCTATAACTTGAACAGCAAAGCATGGCAATAACAACATATTTAAAGCAATAACAACATATTTAAAGAAGGATTTAAATTGAGGAGAGTCTGTGAGGATCCCAAACCCACCAAAAGTCCCTAAAAAATAACATGGGAGAAACTAGAATGCTATAAACATAAAACTACATTTTTAATTGATCTATAACACAATGAGATGTTGTTGGTTATTTGTCCCAGATTTATATGGAATGCTACTTCTGAAAGCTCATGTAAGTGCGCCACATACTGTCTTGCAAATTAATTTACATAGAGCCACTGTGTGACACTGGCAAAGTGGATCCTCATTTTCACCCCACTATAATATTTACTTTATTGTGTTATGTTAGTATGGTTAACATATTTTCTGTGGATATGCAAAAGTAAATAAGTATGAAAGTAGTAATAATAATAATCAATCAGTTAATCAGTCATTCTTTAAGTTAACGTGGGGGCCCAAAATACTTGACACAATCCGAACATTGACACCGAATATTGACACAAGGTCATGGGTTTGATTCCTATGTTTTATTTAATATTATTTGCTCCACCAAAATTTGAATCATGTGTGCAATAGCATAAAATACTTGACAAAACAATATAAGGACTGCATCATTTCAGTGTCTTTCAACACTTTTATGTTCCAGTTTTGTGTACAGTTTAGTATTCAGACAGCTGAGTAGCACAAGACAGGAAAGAACCAAATTCATACGGGAAATATCATGAGAGTAGATGGAGTGGAAAATTGCTGACTTTAATTAGTGATATCTTTCTTCTACAACGATTCTCTTGCTCTCACTCTCTTTCTCAGTAGGGCTAGCTGTCAAAATACTGATCTTCTTGATTCAAACATTCACTGTATACATTTCCACAGTGCATGGTATGGGCTTTGATACAAACAAACCCTAGAATTGCAGCCGTGCTCAGGTACGCCCCTGTTGGCTGAAGGCAAAAGGTTACAGTTTGGCATTGAATAATAAACTTTCTCCCTTCAGACAAATGAGTTACAGTGCTCCGTCAAGGCTTTTCAGCCGTCTTTCTCTCAGTTATACACACACCCACATGGCTCTGTAGGTCGACTGACTTTGAACTTGTGAAGCTCAAAGCCTGGCCTCTGTGGCAGTGGGTGCTTGTTCTTTGTGCTTTATGTATAATGTGATAAAGCGAGCAGGGTTTTGAGGGGCAAACCCAACCGCTGAATAATAGAATACAAAAAATTCTTAGACTTCCCCGAAATCCATGCCAGTAAGAAAAGTAGCTCTTTTATATGATACCTTGGCTCTCTGACTAGCAGCCAGTCATCCAGCTCATGCTGGATTCACACAGATATCGAGGTGACAATGTGACACACTAACATAAGTGAAACACATGCTCATACAGGGCTGTGATATTATCATGATATTCTCCAATATGGCCTATTTGAAGAAATAAAAAGGGTTGCAGATTTTTGAACAGAATGTAATGTTGAGTGACAATGATATAGGCTTGTATCGCCCCTGTGAATAAGTAAACGCCCCTTATACCTGGTTGGACAACATTTACTGTAGCAGCAATAACTCCAATTAACACCTAGAGTTTGATTTGATCGGCATATCACTTCTCATATCACAAGTCACACTTGCTTTGATGACAAGTCAATCAGGTCAGTGGCAGCAAGGCATCCTCATATACTCACTGACCACCTGATTAACTGTTTGTTAATGCAAATATCTAAGCAGCCAATCACAGGGCAGCAACTAAATGCATTTAGGTATGTAGACATGGTCAAGACAATATATCAAACCAAGTGGCTTTTATTCAAAATAATTGAATTATAATTTTTAAATTACAAAACAACAACTTTTTTCTGGTTGTTAAATACACCAACGATGAATTCAAGCTATTCCTGCTTAATCTTTTCAATTTCCAGCTATAACAATATTGCATTGACTGCCGCATAGTAGGTGTCTTATAATTAGAGTAAATCACTGTTAGCTTACCAGGTGTCAACAAACTCCAAACAAATTGCGGAAGATAGATGATGCTATGTGAAGCTAGCATTTGGTCTGCAGGTGTACGATTATCAACAGAGATGATCATTTATCTTTTTACACACACCTGCTGCTTCAAATGTCTTCTAAATAGGTGTATTATCAGTCTAAAGTTGATGGTTTTGATGGTTTTTATTTGCTTCTTAATTATCGTTATCTATCTACATCTCCCTGGGTGCGAACATGTTTGCTTCACGTCATACATCCACAATCTGACTTCAAGTTGCGTTTATTTACTTTTTACTAAAACAGACGTTATAAATTTCAACATTCCAGCATTAGCAGAACATATTTATAAAACCAACACCACCTTAACACCTTGAAATGAGTTTTGAGACAAACTAGCTTCATTTGTTTGCAGATGCCCTTAGTTTGATATTTTGTTTAGAGCCCTGCACGGGCCTCAAATTTAGGCCCTAGCCTGGCCCTAGCCCGTCCTGTGTCCGACAGCTTATCAGAATTACCGACCCGAGCCAATCTTTTTTTTTTCCCTTCTCCCAAAAGCTTATACTACTGTTTCAGCTATTAAAATGGGAAAAATGTGTGGGAATGGGGGGGCAGCACTGTTTTATCATACTAGATACATTAAACAACCGGTCTATTAAAACACACAACATATTAAAATAGTAAAAAGCGTCTTTGTTGTTTCCATGTTTTCTACAAAACAAAATCGGAAATCGAGGGGTTATGAACATTAATAACGTTCATTGGCAGTAAACAATGACAGTTTAATAGACAGACCTCCGTGTCACTAGTTAAAATTGCCTTATTTCCTCTGATTTAAAAACTTTCTAGTTTCTTCTTTCGAAATATTTGGGATAATGTAAGTAGTACACAAGCCAGCAAAATATATAAAATTTTTAGTGGTTTTTGGATATTTTCATAAAAAAATCTTACATATTGTGCCTTTAAACCTAGATAAATGTGCGCTTTATCCAATAATTTGTGTGAAGAATGGAAGCTAAAGTGCGCTTTGCAGGACACGGAGGCGCCAGCGCAATCACATGCTTTTTTTTCAGTGGAAACAACTTAAAATACTCATAAGAGTAATACATAATTCGGAACTGTAAAGAATCTACTTTTATTTGTGTACACTCACAATATCAACACAACATTGTGCTTTTATAAAATAAAGAAAACAAACATGATCCGCTTTCTGCCGTCTCAGTCCTTGTGGAAGAAAAAACAGGAGCGCTTCAAACAAAAATGACCAAAACTCAACAGACATACAAATATATCTATGAAAGCATTAATTAACTACTTACAACTGAAAACAAAAATCTTTCAATTATAATTCATAATCTTAAATATGCAATTTCTCTCTAAAGGAGAGAATGTCCAATGAGATACGGCGAGTCAGGATCGGCGGGGCAACTTCATCCTTGCGACAACACGAACTCCCGAAAAACAAACAACACGTATTTTATTATAAATAATTCAACATCTCCTTACTATTTTCCCCTGACCACATTCTGATATACTTTTTTGTTGTTGCCGGTGCTTTGCTGCAAGCTTAAGCCTATTGTGTGCATTTGAATGTAGAACTGTTCAGCTGCGCTGACGGCACGCACCATTCATGCTGCTGCTGGACACTAAACACCTTCGAGCCGCTCTTGACAGTCACGGCATCACGGTCTTGTGTTGTTTCCACCAGCGCGGCAATTTTTTTCATCAATAATTGATGGATGTGTAAAATATAAAAATAAGGAGAAGCCTAAAACAGGCCCTAGGCCCGGCCCGTGTCTGAACTATGATGTGAAAATTGGCCTGAAGCCCGGCAATAGGGGTGTATAGGGGCCCGGGCTGAAATGCAGGGCTTTAATTTTGTTATCTGTAATGCAATGACAGTAGAACATTTGAAAATGTGGCTTAAAGAAATAGTTCACCTAAATATGAAAATTTGCTTAAAATGTACTCGCTCTCAGGGGCACATTTCAGATTAGATGTAGCTTGTTCTTTTAACCAATCATGTCAGAACAGATTTGGAGAAATTTAGCGTCACATCACTTGCTCACCAATGGATCCTCTGCAGTGGAATGTGGTGCCCGTCAGAGTCCAAACACTGATAAAAACATTACAATAATCCACACTCCAGTCCACCAATTAAATTCTTGTAAATCAAAAGGCTTGTAAGAAACAAATCTATCAAGATGTTTTAACTTGAAGCCATTGTTTCCTGCCAAGTCCATAATAACGCTTCCTCCAGTGTCAAAATCCACCAGCTCATTTGTTTAGAACAGTTTTGGACTGTTTTTGCTTGTAAATGGTGCTTGATCTGTGAATATTTCTCACCTGACTCAGGAGAGACAACTTTTTCACTGGAGAAAGCAATATAGAGGACTCGTTTTCTTAGCCAGAAGCAACATCTTAATCATTAATTTGTTTCTTACAAACACTGCTTTTCGCTTCACAAAACATTAATTGATAGACTGGAGTCCTGTGGATTATTGTGATGTTTTTATCAGCTGTTTGGACCCATTCACTGCAGAGGATCCATTGGTGAGCAAGTGATGCAATGCTAAATTTCTCCAAATATGTTACAGTGAAGAAGCAAACTCATCTATTTCTTGGATGGCCCGAGAATGAGTAAATTTTCAGCAAATGTTTGTTTTTGGGTGAATTTTGGGGCCACTCTGCACTGACAAACACAAACATATCAGGGAAGGAACCAATCCAGAACCCTTCCACCAGCATCCTGACAGCAGGCTTCTGAGGAACATGAGATTAATGTTAAAGTGTATGTCGGGCTCCCAACAGTACAGTATGACATTTCAGTTATGCAAGGCTGGTAAGGTTAAAATAGAGACACCAGAAAGACGATTAGTTTGGAAATGGTTTCATCCCAATCAGTTCTGTTACTCTTTCTCTATAGAGCAGATGTTGAGATTGCTGAACTTTGAAGCACCTTATTAGGACACAATGGAAACTGTTTCAACATTAATATGAAGGAAGTGACAATAGGGTTTTCAGTACAGTCTCTTAAACACCAACTCAGGGCCCAATTACTGACAAAAACGAAGCTGACTCACTGACAGCAGGGCATTATGGGCCAGCTAATATAGAGCTGTTGACGTGGAGCTTGCAACTGACACTGAAAACCTGATACTCTAATGTGTAGCACTTTCTGAAACCCGCCACATTATGCAGAAACGCTGCTGCTAATGTGCTTCTTGTGACACGAGGGATTTTGAAAGCCTAATTTCAAGAATAATGTTGAATAGTTTTGTTAAAAGACATGACTGAACTGAAACAAAGCCTTTTTTATAAACTCTGATACCTTTGGAATATGTCCAGGAGCTTTGATTATTTGTATCCTGAGCAATAATCGGTTTTCAACCTTTTGGTAATAGTCAGTGTATATCTTATGTATTGGGTCTGAAATTGTTTATTTATTATCGTTTTTGGATTATGTTTTTGTTTCAGTCAGAGGAACATAATTTCAACCATGCAACCATTGTTTATTCAAAATGATTTTTGCAGGAAGCAATATGCAGCACAAATCTATTTAAAATACTTGTTTTCATGCTGTTTTTCACTAAATTAAGACAACAAAATATGATTGATGTTCACTTATATGCACCAATATAACAATCTTAAGATACAAAAATGCCATATTTATTTAAACATAGATTACAATTTAAAAGATTAGAGTTTTTAATATTTTAAGTCTCTTATGTTCACCAAGGCTGCATTTATTTGAGCATAAATACAGTAAAAAAATTTTGTGAAATATTAATACAATTTAAAAATGTAATTTTATTCCTGTGATGACAAAGCTGAATTTTCAGCATCATTAATCCAGTCTTCAGTGTCACATGCTCCTTCAGAAATCAGTCTAATATGCTGATTTGCTGCTCAAGAAGCATTTCTTATTATAAGTATCAATGTTGAAAACAATTTTTTAATATGGTGGAATTGTTATGGCATTCTTTTTTCATGATTCCCTTCTTTGAATTCATAGAAAAAGCTCAAATAAATGCATTTTTTCGAAATAAAAATCTTGCATGAAATAAAAATATTTTAATGTCTTTACTGTAACTTGATAACTTTAATGCATCATTGCTGAATAAAAGTAGGCTATTAATTTATTAAAAACATTACTAGATACTTTGATGATCATTTTTGATGGGAGATACAAACAAATTAAATTGAAATTGATAGTTTGAGCTGACTCACTAAAATTATTTAAATTTACTCACTCTAATTAAACAATTTAAAATTACTCCTCTCTTTTTAAAAAATTTAATATATTTTAAAATGTAATTTATTTTCCTTTTTGGTTTTGGGGCAGTCCATTATTTTTTCCCAGTCTTTCAGTGTCACGTGATCAGTAACAATCAGTTGTTACTAAAGTTTAAATCACAAATGATATTACAACAGTCACAATCTTAAAATGAATCTTACTTGGCCAAATAAATTATTCAAAATATTGCTGTATATTGCAATATAATTAATTTTGTAGTAAGATACAAGCAAGATTATATGTTTCCCATATTAGCAAAGATAAATTAGTTTGATTCTGTAATTTTATGCTTTTAATCATCTTAAATCTGAATGTGTACAAGCGTAATGCACAGTGGCATCATTGTTACATCAGTCAGTGGAACAACAGCTCCATTAATCCTCATCACAGTGACTGTCACATTTACACACACACCCTCTCTCTCCTTAATCAAAGAGATAATTAGGAGATAATTAGTGGGTTGGAAATTTGGGCAAGGAATAGAAAAAAGACAAAGCAGTTTTACTTCCTCCATCAGAGGCCAGATTGAGGCACAATCTGTCTGGGAGTCAGTCTCAGTTTCGGGGGAATTGGGAAGGTGTGGAGGTATATGTGTGCGTTCACCTCCACATGACTGGGAAAACAACCCGTCTTTCATCACAATGAAGGGACGAGGGAAAAAAAAAAGATCATAAACAATGTGTTAAAGTAGCTTCAGTTATTTAAAAACGAAACAAACGGTGATTGGTTGCTTTATATGTCAGTCAAACATGTTAGTTCTCGACTAGAAAAAGCAAGTTGGTCCAAATCTGGTTATACTAAACTGAATTCATGCTAACTATCACAAGTGTAGCGACAGCTAGATATAATTGTCAGTAAAGGTCATTGCACATTGAGTCCGAAAATTTTGTCTGAAATTTTTGCACGTTAAAAAATAAATACGACCTCACGTTATGTCAATCACGTTTACATACTGCCTCCGAAATTTTTGTCCATCATAAAAAAATTGGGATCGGGTTCAATTTTTTAATTTTTAGCATCCGTTGCAAGTATTTTGAGAGGTGTTTTGACAATTCAGAGCCACCGTACAAGCGAACGCTAAGATCCAGAATGGCGATTGTCAAGTTCATCCACTTCGTCTCGCAGCACAAAGCACCGTAAAGATCCTTGCACACTGAGTTCACAGAAATTGGTGGTCATCTTTTTAACATGTGGCTCTAGTATCGCTAGCAAAGCATCAAACTGAGCCACTGACATCCTGAAGTAAACTTTGAATCGCCTGCTCCTGAGGGGGATCTCTCCTCTCTATATCTCAGGATTGGATGGACCCAATATTTCCTCTCTTTTTCTCTTTTTTGTTTTTCTTGCCATTTTTTCCTCTCTTTTTCTCTTTTTAATAAGCGAGAAGACAACAAAATCATCCTCACTGCTTGAAGACTCCATTTAGTGCTGTTTTGCAACGGGATTACTTAAATAACGCGATCGTACAATCAGTGTGCCAAGTTTCGGTTTCTGTGCGTGACGAATTTTTAGGATTTCGAATACGAAAAAACGCAAACGAAAATTTCGGACTCTGTGTGCAGGGACCTTAACAGTGGAGGAGGACTCATAAACGCAGTCTATTGAATCATAATGTTGTCCATTAGAGCAAAATCTAGTATATTAAATCATAATTTAGTCCATTTGAAGAAGGAGTAGCTCGCATTAGATTGTTGTTATCTCTAATGGAGAGTGTAAGGCTTGAATTTTAATTCAGACTCTTATGTTCTTTCTCATTATTCTCATGCTAAATGCAACCGCTCGGCCCTTTTGTCTGGTCAGTTGCCCTTCATGCTGGAGAAGGACATTAAAAATGAGATTTGGAGGCCCCTTTATCACTGCTGGACGGGACGGCCAGCGAGGAGGCCCGGTGAAATATAGCTCGTCTATCTGCTGAGGAGACACTAACCACGCTTTTATATGGGTATTGATTCACTGGCCCCTCTCTTTATGAAAAAGCCACTTTTTTGTTATCTGTTTCAGCAAGTTATTAAAGAGGAAATTGAGGTATAATTCTGATGGATTTTTGTAGCATGTTTGGGCCCATTTTGCGCTTTTTTTTTGTCCTCATTTCTGTCTCTCTTTCTCTCTGTCTCACCTAATCCATTCGTTTGCATGTCTTTATATTATTTCTCACAGTTATTTCGACCCACGTGTCATGTGGTTAAGTAATGCAAGCTTCTTAATTAATAGGCAATTTTAACATCTCAATTCACATATTAAATCTGATAGACAATATGCAAGCAAAATACCCTAATACATTTTAGGGCTGCACGATAAATCGCATGCGATATTTAATGCGCATCTTGTCAGAAAGCCGGTTCTGTAATCAGCGGTAAATCTCCATCAGGTGTGTGCTTTCACATTGAGCAGCATTTACTACACCGAGCCGTTTGTTCACTGACGAGCTGCGCAAAAATCGCGCGAATATACGGGTTATGAAATATCGCTTGGCGCGTTAAATATAATCGCATGCGATGTATCGTGGCAGGACCCCTAATACATTTTTAGTCCAGAAAAAAGTAAAACCTTGATTTTTAACATACTGAAGTAAACTGTATTGATACAGTGGTGGCCAAAATGATTAGAAATCTAGTAGATTCAGCAGCTAAAAAATGGTTTTAAGTCAGTTATTTCTATCTTTTGCTGTAGTGTGTCAGTAGGGAATATCAGTTTACGTTTCCAAACATTCATTTTGCCATTAATTGTAATAATCCAGTGAGATTTTTGTTTGCACAAGGATTCTGACCACAGTCAGTGCTCACACAGAGATCTGATCCCATCATCATCCAGTCTGTCCTTGAATGACAATGAGAACAGAACAACTGAGACACAGAAGCCTAAATTAAAAGCACTGTGGCCACGTCTCCAAGATGCTTTCAAGAAACTCTACCTGGCAAAGCTTCCTGAAAAAACCTGCGCGAAAGTGCCGCCGAGGGGCAACAAGCTGCTTTCAAAATGCAACCGGACGCTCACACCAAATGTTGATTTAATTTAGTTAATAGAAGTTAATTGATAAAGAAAATCTATTTATGCCATTATTTTTGACGGCATCCTCATTTTACAGCATTTTTACACAAGTGCCTAAAACGTTTAACGTTTCAACACTTAAATTCAGTAACACTAAAATAGTAACTTTTCCATGGGTCTCACACACAACACAACTCAAAAACATCAACACCAACATCCGTCCCGTGGCCACAGCTTATTTTTTCTTTCTAGGGACTAATTACATTTAACCAGTTAAAATCAATTCAGTCAAAAATACTATATACTGATACCAATAAAATTGTAGCAGCATTAACAAACCAGCAATTCATTACAGGGCAGAACTGCAATGTAATGACAAATAATTTATTTTGATTATTGCTGTTGATTGTAATGATGATGGTTTATTGCTTATTATGCATCAGAAAACCAAGATTTTACTTTGTTTATCTTAGTAAAAGAAGAAAACAGTTATTCAAACTGGGAATAAATTATATGTAGAAAAGCAAGCAAAGAACGTTCCCCATCACTGAAACTGTCAGTAGCTGCGTTTCCATTACCCTTCAAATTGCGCAAATTGAAATTGCGAATTGAAAATACACAAAATTGAAATGCGTCAATTTCGCAAAAACGCCCATATATCGCAAAAAAGTTTTTACGCTCGCATGAGGTGGTTTTTCAGTCAATTCGAAAAAGGAATATTTCACAAAACTACAATGGAAAAGTTTTTTTCGCATTAACAGGTCACATGGCATACGTAAAAAGTCATATGATCATTCCTCAATGTACTATAACCTCCAAGAAACACTTTCATTATGTGCTGCTCTCAATATAAGGGGCTTTCCCTGCCATTAATGCTTAGACTTTACACTGCACACGTCTGCGGCACGTTACGGCTCCGAAACGGCCACCGGCGCTGATCACGGCCACTCTAGTCAACGTGTTACCAGTCGCGCCACAGCATGTCTCAGAAGCTGCTCTCCGCACTGCTTCTGTCAAGATACACGCATACGCCTCCTTCGATTAAATATAATGGCTAGTGTAGCCAAAATCCCATCAAAGTCCGTTGCCATGACTTATCGCGAGAGATGTAGTAGAAAATGTAGTTTTAGTCGCATAACATCGGTTAATGGAAACACCGTCATTTCTTAATACTTTTTTTATCGACATTTATAAAATATCGCCAAAGTCTGTAATGGAAACGCGCCTACGGACTGACTGAAGCTGTCAAGTTCACCAAATTCTGCAATCTCATGTTATAAACACTGCAGCTGTCGACACTACCAAAGGAATCTCTTACTTGCATCCTATCTGCACTTTGTTGTTCATGCTGAAAGAATTTCAGATTGAGTGCAGAATTAAGTCAGTTCAGACTTGCAGTGAATAAAAGTCCGCCGTTTTCAGCTGTGAGCATTTTTTGCCCTCTTATCTTGAATTTGGGGGGTTATTATTGTTCATTTTGGTGGCATTTTTGCCCCAAGCCTCCACAGGTGAACAAGTAAATACAACAAGACTGTGCTCTTACAATGTGTTGAGAAGTATTTTTCTGGCCTTATGTTACCTCAAGCCATTTACCAGAGTTTTCATAAGACACAGTTCTTGTTACAGTTGTGGATAGTATCATGATGAGCAGAGTTTAACTCACCAACAAAGGTATCAAGGAGAGAGAGTGTATCCTGTCAGCACAAGGTAAAGTCTGCGCTGGCTTTGTGTTTGGCCTGATGAGCTGGGCGTTTTCTGCGCAGGAAGCGGCCGTGAAAGTAATGCTTGGTAAAGGGTTTTGCCATCAGGAGAGGAGATAAGGTGTTCTCTCACTTTCTCTCTCTCAATCGTCCATCTCCCTCTTTCCTCACCTCCCATCATCTCAAGCTCTCTCTTCTCAAAGGAAATCCCGACCACCCTCTCGATCATCTTCCCTCATCCACAAGCACACCTAACTCTTATCATATCCTCCCTCTCACCCGTCCTCTAACCTCGTCTCTCACTCCTCTCGCTCCTCCATCGCCTCTCATCTCCGTCCTCCTCCCCGACCTCTTTCTCCCTCTCTCTCTTCATCAGTCTCTCGACCGCTCACACACTCCTCATCTCTCTCTCTCTCTCTCTCGGGCTGCAGCTCTTTTAAGTGGTTCAGCCTTTGAAGTGGAGGCAATTGGTTCTTGCTGCATGTATTGCCATGGAAACGATTAGACTCTGCCATCCACAAAGAGCCCCCTGTAATATGAGAGCATCTTTGGAAGCCAGTCGGGGTCTCTTTGTGTTTCGTGGAAGACTGAAAGCCATCCATCTCTATTTCTTTGCTCTCTGTTTTTTGTCATAAACATATCCCTCCGAAATCTGAGGATGTTTTCCAACAAAGCACAAATCAACTCATAATGTCGTATTCCCTCTCAAAGGTACTTCTGACTTTTGTTTCTGTGTATCTCTGGTCTTGAAAGCCGACAAGTAGATTTTCCACTCAGCCAGGCACGTGCGCCAAAGTGCTCACGTTTGTTCTGCACCTATTTCCTCCAGAAATAATCTCATTTTGTAGCTGGCTGGTGTTTGGCAGTTTCTACACTCTCGTCCCAGGAGCCTCTCACTCTTCGCTGTCTTTCGACAGCAGACGGGCTTGATTTGATAAAACCACCGCAGAAACATCCTCCGTGCTCGCTTGTTTACCTCCACTGACTCGGTCGCTGCTTCAAATCCGGTGTAGACAACGTTGGGAACTGGGGAACTAGTGTGAGCGTTTGTGATCTCGTCCTGTCAGTGTTTCTGTTCGCTGCTGTTTGTGTGTGTTCGAGATTAACTGATGGCCGTGGATGGGCTTTCTGAAGCTTCGCTGGTTTTAGTTTGAGTCAGGAGGGAGATGTGGGTGTAATTGAGGTCGTTTGTCAAAGTCTTGACCTTGTCTAGACCGGCCTCTGTCTGTTGAACAAAACATAATGTTGGTTTTTATATATAGAAAAGGTGGAATTGATGTTTACCAGGCCAGAATCCCATGTAAGGAGGTTTTTATATAAACCTCTCACATAGAGTTCCTATAATGCAACTTTTAGAACATACAAACCCCCTTCTGAATTGTAATTATTGAAGTTAGACGCTTCACATAAAGGCTCTGATATCCTCAAGGCAAGTTAGTTTTTGTTCCTCGCTTTCAATAACAGAATAAACCGTGTGAAAACAGCAGTTAAGAAAGCATCTGATCAAAGCAATATGGATATGTTTGCACCAGCTCTGCAATCTAGCACTCCAGTCGAATCACGTCAACTCAAGTTTATTTACAGTATATAGCACTTTATATAATAGACTGATTTAACATTTAAAATGTACAATTTTATTTTGACCCTCTAACACTTGCACTCTATTCATTTTCCAACTGCTTGTTTTCTTTAAAAAAAGGCCTCTAACACTAGCTTTCTCAATTCTTTTGCTGTTCTATGTACTTTTTTCTTTTTATTTATTATATAAAAAAATAAAAATAAAAACCTGCGTTAAGCTAACCGAAACTTGTCATAGCACTTGCATATTATTGCTCTTTTGTGGATTTTGATTGCTTCTATTGTCTTCATTTGTAAGCCGCTTTGGATAAAAGTGTCTGCTAAATGACTAAATGTAATGTAAATGTAAAGCAAGCAGCTTTACAGTATTAAACATGAAAAACAGTTTGAATTCCAACTTCAGATTCTACTATGAAGCATCTCGACTGTTCATGTTTTTACTCTCATTTGTCTTTAATGGACTGAACAACAGAAACGAACCAGAGATTTCCACCTCAAAGAAGACAGAGCTTCAGAGCACACCTACCTATTACATAATTGCCTTGGACCAATGGTAGTTTTACTGTGTTTACCAGCCGGAGAAAATATTTTTCAGAAAGTTTGCTTTGGCTAGGTATTTCAAACTCCTGGGAAAAAAATTATAATAAAAAATTATTTTGTTTGTAATGACGTCACAACAGAAAATGCTCAAATGAGCTGGTACAGCTTAGATGTTAAAGACCACCTGAAATAGTTTTACGAGGAGTTTTATTTCCAGTAACTGTGCGTTTCTTATTGAAAGAGGAAGTTGGAGCGGATATATTGAAGGGTTTTCTATTTTTAAGTGGCATATTTTAGTGGCCAAAAAAGAGGCACATCACACCCATGATTTACTATGATAGTCAAACTTATAATTTAGTGGGTGAGGACATTTTCATTTTAGATAGCATTTTATTGGTCAAAAAATCACCCTTGTGAACAAGATGAGTGGTTATGGTCAACTTTTAGTAGTAATACACTAGAATAGATGGATCAAAGCTAGTAGACATGGACTGAAAGCCACAAAATGTTGTAGCAAATCAGCTCATGGAAAATATGAATAATTAACCATAACTAGTTATAATTAACTATTCATATTTTAGATCCACTGTAGATATTTAGCTGACCACTCAGGGTCAACCGTCTTGTCAATTCTAAGAACGTTAATTTCCTGGTTAAAGAATAATTTTCTTACTGTACAATTCTATAAGTTTGTAAAGTAAATCTGCATGATTATTGACTATTCTACATACTTCTCCGTTTATGAGCAAACAATGAACAACGTTAAGTGTGATACAAGTAAGGTTTTATTTAACTACATAAACACTTCAACTAGTCTAACATACTACATAAACACCTTAAGCCGGTCTAACATACACATACAAACACACACACACACGAAAACACACACAGTTTGTATAGGAAAGGGTTAAAGTTTAACTCAGCATAGAAAGAGGCATAAAGAATGGATTTTATGGAACACTTTGCATGTATATTCAACAGATCAAAGCCTTCAGGGATACGTCAGATTCTGAGTTCAAACACACCTTTGTAAAAAGGTGTAACTGATACTTAATGTATCAATTAATAAGACTAAGTTTGATACTTAGCGAGTTTCGGCGGTCTGAAAGAGATTCCTGATGTAAATCTTAAAGCTTCCCGTAGATCTTGCTGAATTCGGGTCGATGAGAAGAAACAGTTTGAGTCAGTGTCACTTGATGAATAGAAAGGACTAGGCCGAAGCCTGGCACAAGCTTAGGACGTTCCGGGAGGCGTTTTTCTCACATCTTCTTAGCTTATGACCGAACCACTGACTGGGGCGGGTCACATGGAGTGTGTCCTTTAAAGCCTGCAGAGATTCACGCCTCTCAAGATGGGCTTGCCCAATGGGGAAGTCCTGAATCTCAAGTGGGAGTTCTGCGTTTTTATGGCACTTTGTCTGTAAGCCTGGTATTTTGCAAATGTAATTCGCTGGAGTGTTGAGGCACAAACTAGTACCGATTCTTAGAACATCAATACGTTGCATAGGTATCAGCATATAATATACACACTTGTTTCGATCATAAGAAGGCGAATTTATAGATACTAGACATGAAATAGGTGAGTTTATATTAACTAGTGGTCTATGATAACTTGAATAAAACAGCATACACTACAACATACAATATACAAGACAGTAATGGTATAAACAATGACCAAAGGATATGGGTATTCAATCAAAGAGAAGGTTTTTCCTATGAATTAATTAGAGAACAGTCCCTTTCTCTGGGCATTGTGTGTCTTTCTCATGAGTAAAATGAGGGAGTTTCTCCCCTACATTCCTTTTAGGCCATAAAACCAGTGATATCATGATTAGTTGTCATGGTGATCAAGGTGGGGGATGGTGTTCAGCAGACATCCTGGCATCCAGTTTTTTGGGTGAGGGGACTGTGACGATTTGTAAATCTAATGAATAATTGATTTGTTAAATCAAATAAAATTAGTGTGTCAGATTGGTCGAGATGCTACATTTCCCCCCTTTCGAGCGTTGTTGTCCGTGGAATAGACAACAACGAGCGATGTCAAGGTGTAGAACAATCGAACACACACCTGGCACTCACGGCTGGGAGCCAGTGGTGGTTTTTTGGCTGTTGGTGCCGTGTTGGATGCTGTCTGGTGGTGTGCTGTGGTGATGTAGGCTGTAGCAAGGTGTGGGTCCTCGAGCTTATGCAGCAGGTGTCGAGGCTGTGTCACCTGTCATCCTGAATTGAGTTGGTCTGGGTAAGATGGTTGTTTTGGGTGTTGTTAGCCAATAGGCTATCTGTGGTACCTGTGTTTTGGAACAGCTGGGTTGGACTCTCACTGGTTAGAGTGCAGGTGGTTCCAGGGATTGCTGGTAATTGTTATGGAGATTTTGTAGTTTGCAGAGAGTTTCAGACTGACCTAGTGTTGATGGCAGGAGAGCAGCAGGTGGTTGCTAGCTCTCTGTTCTCCCGAACGTCACTAGAAATCCGATGTTTGCGGTGTCGCCCCAGCTTGGCTCTTGTGGCGGCACCGACTTTAGCTTGCCTGAGTTGTGTTGGTAGAGCTTTCGCTGTTGTGCATGTGGGCCCGTTGCTCAATCCAACGTGTCTTGCTGCTTTCTGCTTCTGGGGGTGTCGACCGTTTTCAAGGGATGCTCCTCCCTTGGAGGGGCCTGATTCTGTGTTGCAGCAGGCAAGGAGTCAGAGGTTTGTCCTTCTCAATACTCCGTAGTTGAGTTTTGTTCAAGGAGCTCTTTTGTTAGTGTCAGCAGCTCCTGTAACTCAGATGTAGGCGTGTCCAGCTGTCCTTGTGTTGCCTCCGTTGTGTGGAGGAGGATGTTTTGGTGGACTGCTGTTGGACATACCGTTGTGTTTGCAGGATGAGGATGCCTTTTTCTATGGCTTTTCCCAGTGGTTGGTCTGGGACTTGTGTCTGTTGCCATGGTGATGGCTCTGTTCTCTTCTGGCTAGGGGCTTTCTGTAGGAGGGTTTTGTATTGTGGCAATGCTGGGTGCCTTCTGTTGCCCGCTTTGGATTCTGAGTTGTGAATTTCAGAATCAGTGGGGTTTGACAAACAGCTTTAGTGGAGGCCTTGCTGCTTGTTAAAGGCCTTCTGTGTCGGGTTACGCAGCTGTTGATTAGGCATTGTGCGGAAGGCCCTAATGCCTAGGTGCCTTCTTTCAGCTGGTGTCCTCCGCCATCCCAGGTTAATTGCGAGCTCCGAAGTAAGCTTGTCGAAGTCTGTGGTAGTAAACATGGGGAGTTTCACGCCGGCCCTGCTTGGTGTCTGGGGAAGCGATCAGTCCGTGTTCAGACTCTGGGTCTGAGAGTTTTTAGGTTGCCAGATGTGTTGTCTCTGGCTAGCTCGTTGGGGTCTGTGGGGCCACATGGTTTGTGTGTCTGCAGTGATCCTCTGGAAAGTTCCCTGCCCCACCCCCTTGTGGCTGCCGGTTGGTGACGTGTGAACAGTGGCTCACGCCCCCCCCTCGCAGGTTCAAACTCTCGGCTGAGGGGGTGGGCCTGCTGGCCAAGGGAAGTTCTGTTTCGTGTTTTCCCAATCTGTTCGCCTTGTGGTCTGCAAGCAAATTTCAGTTCATTTGTGAACACTGGATCACCGCCCACATCGTTGCGTTGCTCGGTGTTTCGCCATCGAAATTTTTTTTTTTTTCAGCTGCAGAGGTTTTCAGGGGGCTGATTTGTGAAGTGTCAAGCAGAAGGTTTTGGCTCCCTTTCCCCCCTTTCGTATCTGTGCACAGGCGTGGAGGGCTTGCATTGCTGGCGACCGATATTCAGCCGGCTTTCTTTTGCTTAAGTCTATGCGCAGTCCGTAGGACTGTTTAAATTCTTTCTGAACCAAGTCAAGCTCCTTGCTAATTGCTGAGTCAGGGTTTGGGCCTCAGCTCTGGCTGTATGCAGCTGGTCTTGTAAGGCCTTAGATGTGGTGTCTTTCTCATTTAGTTCCTCATATGTTGTTTTTAAGAGTGACTTTTTGTGAAACAGTTCTCTTTTCAAGTCCTTTGTGATGGCTTTTTCCAGCGGCGCTTTGTGTCTAGCAGCTGTTAGAGCCTCCTTAAGACTGGTGATTTCCTTCTGTTGCAGCATTATGTAAGGTTCCTTGCATCTGTTCTGTGTTTTCTCTCGTTGAGCAGGTGTCAGTTCTCGGCAGAATTCTGTGACTTGCAGTTTCAGCTCATATACCTCCTGTCTGAGGCCCTTGAGGGTGTGGGCCGAGGAGAGGATGATGCTGTTCAAGTGTTCGCTTATGTCGCAGTCTCGCTGTTCCTTTCTCTGTCATTGCAGGTCGTTGGCTGTTTTGAGCTGAAGGATGTCCATTACAGTGTTCTGCTGGGTTTCCAGGTGGTCCTGGTTAGCTGGCAGGGCTGGATGTCTGTGGATTGTCTGCGACATACTGGCACACTTGTTGGAACACCAGAGAGAGAGAGACACAAGGCAAATGGAGGTACGTACAGAGGTGTTAAACTATCTCTAAGGTGAACGGCTGTGTAGGCCGTGTAAGGTATGACTAGCTGGTGGGAGGCAGCTAGTGAGGTAGGGTGCTATGTTTTTGTGTTCGTGAACACAAAGGGAGAGTTTGAGTAACTTTGTTGAGGGGGGCCGTAAGCAGGGGTCAGCTGATGATCGGGCTATACTACTGATGGTTCACGGTTTTGGTCACTATGACGAAACTGAAATAAATAAGATGAACTCAAAAAAAAAAAAAAAAAAAGGAACTTTTCAAACCATATTTTAGTTTTTGTTCTAAGAGATATGGCTAAGCAGGTTTCAAACGGTTCACACTTGTGTTGATGCTGGCAATAGACTTCATAACCCTAGGGTTAGGGTGTTAGCTAAACTAGCAGGGACCCACGAAATACCTCGTCAAAAGAAAAAAGAAACAGTGGGAATTGTTTCTAGTGTTATGTTAGCCTACATTGTGTTGCAATGTTAGCTGCCCTTCAACGTATTAGGCCTTGCACTGAGGCGTGAGGAGAAGTAGAGTGGAAACAGGGATTATGCTACTAATAAACTGTATAACTCGTTAAGGAAACGACATTTGCTAGAACTACTGTAATCCTATCCAGAAGCGACGATGGTGATGGTGAAAATAATAAAAAAAGGTAAAAGTAAAACACAACAACAAAAACAAAAATTTAAATAAATAAAATAAAAAAAGGGGGTCCTAAGAGCTGTAGGAAATAAAGGAATAGTAAATAAAAAAATAAAATAAAAATAAAAACTTAAAAATAAAAAAATAAACAAAAATTTTTTGCTTTAAAATATTAAATCTCCAATTTAATAACAATCAAGTTCCGCTGATTGGTAACTTTGTGCTAACAAATGTAAATAAAAAATGCAATAAAATTAAAAAAGGAGGTATAGAATAAAGTCAAACAAAAATAAGAGAGAGAGGGAGAGAGGAGAGAGGGAGGATGGGTGTGTTAGAAAAGTTACACTTTACAGGCCTATCAAAGTGTTAGGTCAGATGCTAACAGCTTAGCAGTTGAAAGTAAAGGTCTTAAGCTTAAGAGTTAGGCGTTAGTTACACCGCAATTCTTTGTTGACACACAGGTCTGTGAATTGAATGCTGTTGTCAGATTAACCGGAAGAGTCTGCTCATACTTCCGGGGTCACGTGTTGCTAGGATACCAATGCAAGCTCACAACAGGTGCAAAGTGGAGCAGACTTGCACTGCTGTGATCATGCATGGGAAACTCATGCATGTCCGTACAAATTCATTCATTACTCAAACAAGCACATTCAGTTCACAGGCAATGGTGGATTCGTAGTTAGCTTCGCTAGAATAACACCATTAATTTTACATAAAATGTTTCACATGAGCGAGTCAAAAATGAAATACAATGATACGTAACAAATAATAAGGCCTTAAATTAATGAAATGAGGAGAATAGCTCAGATCACCTACACAGTGCTGAAAAAGGGTATTTCTTCGCCCAAGATCAGACCGATTTTTTCTGGTACCATTTATATGAGCTGCTATTCTTGAGATTTCGTCGTCAGGATAAAGACCTATGCTCCACTAACACAGAGATTAGGATTTCTCTTCCTCTTTTCTTCGGTAAAATCAGGTTTGTTTCTTATCGTACGATTTAAAAACATTATAGCATTGAAACTTTCTAATACCTGTAGGAAGACACCTTCAAGCTATAGTTTTATCTGATTAAATTCAGAACCTGGTGCGCGCATGTATAAGAGTTTCGTAAATGTTTCACATGAGTGGGTCGATATGATTACAATGATACATAACACATAATAAGGGCTTAAATCAGTGAAATGAGGAGCATCGCTCAGATAACCTACACAGTACTGAAGAAGGGGATTTCTTCGCCCAAACTCAGACCGATTTATTCTGGTACCATTTATATGGGTTGCTAATCTGAGATTTCTTCGTCAGAAAAGGCATACTCTCTACTAACAACAGAATTTAGGATTTCTTCGCTAAAGTCAGGTTATTTTCTTATCGTACGATTTAAACACATATAGCACTGAAAACTTCTTACGCTTCGCAGGAAGCGCATTCAAATATAATTAACTCTGTTTTGATCAGGAACTGGTTATGCGCGATGGAGAAAGAAGTACTAACTTTTATGAGACCCAGACACATAATATTGATTCTACTACTGGCTCTGCTTGCAAGCAATGTTTAAAACGACTCCTCCGTTCTAAATTACTGCTCGTACTGCTTAAAGTAGGAAACTATTGTTTCCCCATCAATGTGAATGCCGGGATTTTTCTGGTTAGCTTGTCAAAGTTTCTGGGGGTCAAATCATGCGCTGCTGCTGGGATGCTTGGAAGTATTACAGTTCTTTTTCTGTCAGTTGTTAAGCAGAAAGTGTTTGCTCTCCCCTTCGTAGCTTGTTGCATTTGAGGGAGTTTGCACGGCTGAATGAGGGTGCGGGAGTAGGGTGTCTCTCCCACTTCGTCTCTTTTCGCCGCCTGTAGGAGTACCTGAGTCCTCTTTGGACCATGTCAAGTTTGTCTTGAGTGTTGTTCAGCTGCTGAATCAGAGTCTCAATTCTAGCAACTTTGACTAAGAGCTCAGAATTTGCTGCTTTAAATAGTAATTTTGTGTGGGTGTTTCCTTTCCAGGTCCTTTCTTTCCCCACCTGGCTACCTTTTTCCAGGTGCTCTTGCTGTTCAGCAGCTGTCAGAGCATTTTGAAGTCTGTTGATTTCCTCCTGTAACTCCATTCTGCTTGGGTCCTTGTGGGATACCGTCGTGATCTGTTGCTTGAGATCATTTAACTCCTGTTTCAATCCCATGAGGTTGTGAGCCAGGAAGATAATGACCTTGGCGAGCTTTTTGTAGCCAAAACTCTCGCCCGAGTCCTGAGTCTGAGACACACTTCCCTCTCTGTGTCCAGTTGCTTTCGGCTCAGTAGGTGGTCGTCGGCCCTGGGTAAAGGGGGTGTTCCTCACGACGCCTGGCCAGCCCTCTCTGTTCTGCATTCTGTGCAGTTAGTCTGAGCATCTGCAACTTTTTTGGCAAACTTGTGTTGAGAGTAATGGCTAGAGACTACTACAAGATCAAACAGAGTGTGAATTCTAAAATAGTTTTGGGTCAGCATATGTTTTGCTGAAAGGGCGTAAACAGGATTTTGATTGTTGACTTAAGACTACTGTCAAATTATTTTCAAATTATCACTCAGAATTTGCTGATGGTTCCCCAAACAGGCTTAATCTCTGATGTATGAAGGAGAAAAGGGAAAAGCAGTAGGAAAAGGAGAGCATTTCTATTCAGTTTATGCTGATTATTTTTGAAAATAAACCAATCAAAAATAGAAATGTCTCTGGTTCCTTTTGAGGTTCAGGGAGAACATCAAGGGGGCATAACATGTAAATGGATTTAAAGTTAGCTGACTGCTATTATTAAACAGGGTAATCAATCTGATATTAGGAACAAATCAGTAGCACTCGTGATTAACTGATTTGTGTTGGGCAACACGCCATGTCTGGTCACAGCTGCTGCGTGTTCAGCTCCCATGCCGTTGCCATGCCATGGGTGTGCCCTGCCCTCCGTAGCGCTTTATTCACTGTGCCACTAAAAACACCAAATAACTTAATGATTCATCTCTAGATGGACAGTTAAAATGTAATTAAATTTAGGTTTAATTAACTAGTAACTGAGCAATAGCATTCAAGAAGGATACATCTAAGATAGTTAAATAGTTCGCTGAGACGAATTGAAGATTGAGATACATAGAAAAAGAAGAAAAAGAAGGATGAGAAATGGAAAAATCAGAAACGAGGTATTAGGTTAAATTCAAATTGCTTCACGCTGCACACACACATCTGTATTTAAAAAGCTTCACATAAAGAGTGTTAACCCCTAATTGTTAAAGCTATTTGGTAGCTTAGCCTAAAATGAAACTATGCTAAGTCGTGTTAGCTTAGCTGCTTCAAATGGTTTGTTTACAACATGGCGTGTTGTGCTATGTGAAATTAGCGCTTCCTGTGACAAGTCATTGTCACAGTAACCAATGCATGCCAGTGCAATTAACACAGTTTAATGTCTGTCTATGTTAAACAGTCACAGTTTTTAGAACGTGGTGCTTTCAGCCTTCAAGACTTGTTGCATTACATTAGCACTTCTGTGAGTGCTTCTCTAATGTGACAGTAAACTTCTTGCACTTGTTTAAAGAATTACAAAACGGGTTTACTGTAAGTTAAAACCGGTTTAAACATATATGTAGTTATGTTTGCCTCACATATGAGTACTAAAGTACAGTATTACACCTTTAATTTCACTCAGCGAGTGAAACACAGTAATTACCACCAGGTTGCTCGGCTTATATATTTACAGTCAAAGTGTAGATGAATTGCTTCAATCTAATTATAAACTATAAGTCCTTTATGCTGTAGAAAGGGGAGCATCATTCAAATCTACCTTGATATAACTGTAATGAGATTTTTTCTTCAAAGAAACAATTTAAACAATACTGCAATTTTGTGATTTCTTCACTAAAGCATATTACATTATGGTACAGTTTGGACATGCCGCTGAGCTGAGATTCAGACTTACGCTTTGTCAAGACAGATTTATGCTTTAATACTGAAATTAGGGTTTCTTTGCTAAAAATCAGATTAACCTTACACTGATAACATTAAGCATGAAATACATAAAGACTACCAATTATAATAGCGGTACCAATTAAAACCCCCACTTTATCTTCATCTAAACAAGCCAGCAAATAGGGACACAACAGGGCATCTGAAGTCACGTCCTTTTTAACCTGGGCTATCAAGCACACACTTTTAAGTTGCCTGTGTTTAAACTCATAACTTTCGTTTTATCATGCCCGCATTTTCTCCACCAAAATCTGTAGCAAATCAGCTCATGGAAAATATGAATAATTAACCATAACTAGTTATAATTAACTATTCATATTTTAGATCCACTGTAGATATTTAGCTGACCACTCAGGGTCAACTGTCTTGTTAATTCTAAGAACGTTAATTTCCTGTTAAAGGAAATAAACTTCTTACTGTACAATTCTATAAGTTTTTAACGTAAATCCGCATGATTATTGACTCCGGTTATGAGTAAACACTGAACATGTCAAGTGTGATACGAGTAAGGTTTTATTAACTACATAAAACCTTAAACTAGTCTAACATACTACATAAACAATACTACAATTTTTTTTTTTTTAACCCGGTCTAACATACACATACACACACACACACACAATTTGTATACAGTTGGTATAGGAAAGGGTTAAGTTTAACTCAAGCATAGACAGAGGCATAAAGAATGGATTTTATGGAACACTTTGCATGTATATTCAACAGATCAAAGCCTTCAGGGATACGTCAGATTCTGAGTTCAAACACACCTTTGTAAAAAGGTGTAACTGATACTTAATGTATCATTTAATAAGACTAAGTTTGATACTTGTGAGTCTCGGCGGTCTGAAAGAGATTCTTGATGCAAATCTTAAAGCTTCCCGTAAATCTTTGCTGAATTCGGGTCGATGAGAAGAACCAGTTTGAGTCAGTGTTACTTGATGAATGTAAAGGACTAGGCCGGAGCCTGGCACGAGCTTTGTTATCCTGGAGCGTTTCTCACATCTTCTCAGAATTCCAACAAACCACCGACACAGGGGCGGGTCACATGGAGTGTGGCCTTTAAAGCCTGCAGAGATTCACGCCTCTCAAGATGGGCTTGCCCAATGGGGAAGTCCGGAATCTCAAGTGGGAGTTCTGCGTTTTTATGGCCCTTTGTTTCTAAGCGTGGTATTTCGCATATGTAGTTCGCTTGGGTGTTGATGCACAAATTAGATTCTTAGGACATCAATATGTTGCATAGGTATTAGCATGTAATATGCACTCTCAGTTAGTTCATCCGAAGATGAATTCATAGAGACTAAACATGGTATAGTTGAGGTTATATTAACTAGTGGTCTATGTTAACATGAATAAAACAGCATACACTACAACAGACAATATACAAGACAGTAATGGTATACACAATGACCAAAGGATATGGGTATTCAATCAAAGAAAGGTTTTCCTATGAATTAATTAGAGAACAGTCCATTTCTCTGGGCATTGTGTGTCTTTCTCATGAGTAAAATGAGGGAGTTTCTCCCCTGCATTCCTTTTAGGCCATAAAACCAGTGATATCATGATTAGTTGTCATGGGATTCAAGGTGGGGGTGGTGTTCAAAAGCGAAGCCTGGCATCCAGTATGTTTATTGGGTGAGGGGTCTGTGAATGTTTTTTTAATCTAATGAATAATTGATTTGTTAAATCAAATAAAAATTAGTGTGTCAGATTGGTCGAGACGCTACAATGTATTGACTTTATGGGGTCCATAAAGGTTAAAACCCCACATGGGACAATCTTTCAATTGATAGTGATCACAGTTGTGCCCTTGAGCAAGACACTTAAACTCAGGTTCCTCCAGGGGGGAATGTCCTTGAGACTAAACATCCTCCATTCTCTAGAGTCTTTTGTGTGTCTTAATGTATGAGTATATAGATTTCAGTCCATTGTCTTCTTATATACATACAGTATACAGTATTTTTCATGCCCTTGTCATAAAAGTTCTAATGTGCTGGATAAAACATGAAATATACACTACCGTTCAAAAGGTTGGGGGCGTCAGAATTTTTTTGCATTTTTTTGAAGGTCTTTTATATTCCCCAATCCTCCATTTATTTGATTTAAAATACAGTAAATAAAAATAAACCATAATATTGAGAAATATTATTGCAATTTAAATAACCGACAATATCAAAAGTAAATAGTTAGGATTATTATTTTTTACTCACGTCTTGTCCATTTGCTTATCGTTGTGTAAATAATCAAGTTGTAATTAATAAAGTTGTTAAAAATTACCAAAGCTTGACCAGAGCATGTTTCTGAAAGTCAGCTGTAGCCGTTTTATAGAAAACCTGCCTTAAAGCACAGAGAAGTATATTTATTTTTAAAAAGTTACCGAGTTCAAACGGTTCTGCAGAACATGAATGAGCCATGTGTTATCTGTGGGAACTGATTAGTCTTGTCTCATTGTTTCCGCTCATGCAGTCTGGTTTACACGAGACTTCTCTGCCTGAAAGCGTATTAACGGGTCTATTGGGTCATTACTGATCTGCTGGAACATCGCTCTCTTCCTGTAATCTCATGCTTTCTCTTTATCTCGCTCATATTCCCTTTTCATAATTCTGTCTTTTTAAGCCACCGGCAGAGCTCTGTAGTACTGCAGCTGTATCATCAGGCTTACCTGAGTGTGAGCGTGAGAGACACTGTTAGCTTGAGGCGATTAAACCCTTCCTCTTAAAGTTCTCTGTGGTGTCTTTCTTTGCTATCACAAAAGAACAGCATGCAGGGCAGCGTCCCAGTGATCAGATACACATCAGGTTTGGGTATCGACAGCTAAACACCTGTCATGCTAATCAGACGTCTTATGCCTAAAGAAACCTTAAAGAGTCATTTGAAGGGTAACATCACCTCAGAGAAGCTTTATATCTCTGATTGATTCAGTCACACCTTTAAACTCAGATTGAAAAAAAAATATGGTAGAAGAAATGCAGAGTTCTGGCATAGGTTTAACTCAATATGACCTAATGACATCATTATCACATGGCAGCTGATTGGTTCTCTCCTGTATCGGTAGCCAATGAGCTCAGCATTCAAATATATGACTAGTGCTTACCGTTAGCAGTTGCAGCTTGCTTCAGAAACCCTTCACCTTCCCTAGCTCCACCTGTATAGATCTGCTACGAGGTAATTCATGTATGCTATATGGGGGTTATTTCATGTATGTTATATTTGCAGCAGCAGCAATATTTCTTACTTGCTCACAGCAGCATGTTGTGGATGTATTGGCAGTAGGTCTCGGTACTTGCTCTGCAGCAGCAGCAGCGTAGCAGATCTATTCCGCCAAGACCAAATACATTAACATTGTCATGTACATTACCATGCCAATCCCTCCGAGAGTTGTCATGACAGAAACAGTAATATTCTGAAATATTATTACAATTTAAAATTGCTTTTAATATATTTTAAAAAGTGATATATTGCTGAATTCTCAGCATCATTCACTCTTCAGTGTCACATGATCCTTCAGAATTCATTCTAATATGCTGATTTGCTGCTCAAGAAACATTTCTTATTGTCACATTTGAAAACATGAAAAAAGAGAGATTTGTGACTTGACTAAAATCGTTAAGAAATTCTCACTGGCAATAGTGATACTGACAGTTAATTTATTTATAAGTAACAGATTTATTTATTTTTGTTATATGAAATACACAAAACAACTTACTTGGAAACATTTAGAATCCTTCACCGTTTATATTTGTTGCTTTTCAGATACCTATTTTGGATAGAATTGATTATTTCACCCTGGTCCCATGCAGGCCCAGACTTTCAATCTAATCTTACAAATATGATAAATCAACCAAAGAGTATAAAGAAAAGCTTATTTCGGTATTTGTCTCTGATACGCTATGCACTATATACACTATAACATAAATGCTTTTATTCGGAAAGGATGCATTAAATTAATCAGAAGTGACAGTAAATACTTTTATATTGTTACAAAAAATTTCTATTTCAAATAAGTGCTGTTCTTTTGAACTTTCTATTAAAATAATCCTGAAAAAATAAAATGTATCACAGTTTCCACAAAAAAATATGAAGCAGCACATTTTTCAACATTGATAATAATAACAATTGTTTTTTGAGCAGCAAATCTGCATATTAGAATGATTTCTGAAGGATCATGTGACACTGAAGACTGGAGTAATGATGCTGAAAATGTAGCTTTGCATCACAGGAATAATTTACATTTTAAAATATATACCTCTTTTTGCTGCATTTTTTTAATCAAATAAATCAGCCTTTGTTGAGGCAATTAATGACTTCTCAAAAAAACATCTTACAATATCTATCAAACATATATAAAAAAAAAAAATTCATATTTTTTATTTTTTATTGATTTTTATTTTTTTTGGAGTGACGTTGTTTTCTGCAAGTGTTGTACATGGACGAGTGTTTCAAATGAGCATAGCCCTGGTACTAAAAACCCTGCACACAAACTGAATTTGTTATCAATCTCTGGGCCTCGATTTTTTTTGTTTTTTTTTTGGGGCCATCATAGCGGTGACTGTGGGGCAGTTTGATGTTTTTAGAAAAGAGCAGGAGAAGAAGCTGGCGATGTCTGCATTGCTTATTTCATCTCTTTTATTGTAAAGTCATGGGTTTCACCGGGTGGTGGGGGAGTTTGGGTGGGTATTGATTATCTACATAATTAAGCATTCTTTAAGTACTTGGCTTTTGATTGGGCTTTCAAATGCTAATTCTGACCGCTTGTCTCAGAGCACGGCACAATCGGAGCTTGATTTGTTGGGATAAAGTTGATGTTAACGGAGTATGGCAGAATTGCAGGGGTGACCTCTTGCATTTTAGCCAGTTTCCAAAAATTAGAGAGAGAAATGGTAATGCAACAAAGGCCTGTCAGATGTGAGGTGTCAGACACGGACCCCGCTACATCAATGACCTTGGCCCCTGTGCCAGGCTATCAAAGGTTATGAGGCTGTAGGCCAGAGATGATAGAGACTAGTTTATGAGCCTTTGTCAGGGGTCCAAGCTTTCTCTCCTGAGTGTAAAATCTCCAAAAGAGCTCAACAGCCCACATTTTGATAGATGAAGGAAAGGGTTGCAAATACCTGAGGAGGTATTCAAATATGTGTTTCTGTTTACTGCCATTAAAAGTATATTCCTACTATAATTTGCTATAGTCTACTATTTACTTGTCCCATTTGTCATTTGATTTTTGTAGAACGTGTAAAAAAAAAAAACTTTTGTTATAATTTGTACTCTTAAAGTTTCATTAATGTAGAATAACTAAAAAATATATATTTTCTTATAAATTGAAATAATATTGACTAATATTTGTTTAACTGTTATAATGTTTGAAATGCAATTTTATTTGTGGAATTATTAAATAGTAAAGAATTTGCATAATTTCTAATCAGATTGATCTATCTAATCTATTTATGCAAAATGTTGACATTTCGGAGAAAAGAAAATGCTTCAGATTAGTAGCAATGCACATTAAAGTTTGCTTACACATAATCATCCAACACCGTCTCATGGTTCGTAACTATTTTACATTTTGACGAATTATTCATATACATTTGACCCTCTAGCAATCTCTATTCTAATTCTATTCTTAAAACAAACGTGCCCCTCTTAGACTTGCACTCTATTAATTTACTAACTGCTTGTTTTCTTAAAAAAAATAACACTAGATTGCTCTATTCTTTTTCTATTCTATCCGTTTTCTTTTTATTTATTATATCATAAAAAAAAACCAAAAAAAACCTTGCATACTGGAACTAGATGACGTTAAACTAACTGAGACTTGTTATAGCACTTCATACAACGCCAACTTATAAAATAGCTCAATTTTCCTGTGAGATTAGGTTGTAATCATCATTATAGTAAAAAAAGTGTTGTATAAATTAATATTCATGAAATTAATATTCAGTCGTGGTTGTGTCATTGCATCACACACAACCCACCTACAGTGGAGATCAAAATATATAGAACACCATATCATTTTCTAAATGTCAAAGTCACTGCTAAGTCCTATTTGAAGTTATCCTAACAGAAGTAAAAGCACTGTTTTTTAAGCATATTTCATAAATTGAGATTGTATTCCTGAAACACTACAAAAAAACTTAATGGGATTCTGAAAAATACCTTACAGTATACCTCCAGTTATTGGTTTTAATAATTCTGGCACCTGGTGTACCTTTTCTTATGATTTGACAAACCCTATTTACGGTCAGCGTTCCTCTAAATTTTTCCCCCCTGGACTGACAGATAATTAGCAGGTCGCTCATAAGTTTACCTGAACTAACTCTGCAAAAGGGATGACCCTTTCAGGCACTGCAAGAGAAGCTGGTCTTTCCAAATCTGTGATCGAATATTGCAGGTTTACAATGACACTAATTAAATTCAATCCCCCAAAAAAAGACTGTTGGTCCCCGTAAGCAAATGCATGAGAGGACAGGATAATGCGGAGAATCGCAAATGCGGATCAGTTTTCAAACACTGCGCGGAATTTTGCTCTGATAGTTCAGCTTCTTGAATAGGGCAGTGCTCTGTCTCGGGGGCACTTTTAAGAGAAGTCGGACTGAAAGTGCACCCTGCAGTCACAAGGCCTCTCATCAGCCGAAAGAATTACAAGGCTAAGCTCACCTTTGCGGAGAAGCATGTTTTGTAGACAGAGGAGAACTGGTCCAAAGTTCACTTTAGAGATGTGAGCAAGTTTAATTTATTTGGGTCAGATGGGAAACATTTAGTTTAGCATCAAACTGAGGAAAGACTGATGCCCAAAGTGTGTGAAGAAGTCAGTGAAAGGTGGAGGAGGACTTGTCATGGTTTGAGGGATGTTTTCGGTTGCAGGAGTTGGGCCTCTTATACAGCTAGATGTAAGGTGAATGCAAATGTTTATCAGAGCCTCCTTCAGCAAAATGCAGTTCCTTCCCTGCAAGCATCTTTCAATCAGCCTGCAATTTTCAATGCCCCCGTCACACAGCAAAACAGGTAAAGCAGTTCCTTGAAGCTAAGAATATTGAAATTATAAGATTGGCCTGGCCAATGTCCTGATATAAACCTGATTGAAAATCTCTGGAAAATCCTTGGTCACAAAGTTATGGCTAAGAAACCCACTACAGTCATCGAACTGTGGAAGAGACTGGAAGAAGAGTGGACCAAGATCACACCAGCGCAGTGTGAGAGACAAGTGATGTTCTGCCCGCCGCAGATGTGCTGAAGTCATTCAAAGCAAGGGCCTCTACACATCCTACCAATTTTTGACTGCTGTAGCCTTCAGAAATTTTTGTTGTAATCTTTCTTTGTGCTACAGTCATTGCTGTTCTCTAATTTTGATCTCCACTCTACGTCCACATCGATTTGCTAGCATATCTGTAAATGTGTGTTTTTGCAAACCAGACATGAAAAACACTTCTTATAGCTCTGTAAAAAAAAAAAAACATAGCTTTTGCCGTTATTTGAACAATCAAAACAAATAGAACAAAGCCAGTTTCATCATCTAAGGTAATATTATTTTTGACTGAATTCCCCAAGGCAAGCACAACCAAGAAAATCTTCTTACAGCTCAAAGAGAAACAGTAGATTGCATTTAAGACCGCGATCACACGGGGAATAATGCAACCCAGAATGTATCCGTGTCTCTCTGCGTCCCTGAAATGAAAATGTCTGTGTGCCTGTGTGCTCTGGTCATTTCTGCGCAGCTCTAGCAAATTTCACTCCTAGACTGACTCAAGGGTCACGACTAAGAGGTGGATCATTGCGGATCCAGACACGTGGGTCAAGGCTTCTTCAGGGTCTTCCGTCCGCCTCACACATGACACATTATGATGTCACCAACCTCTTTAGGGTCGAGTCATATTATCATGCATTCATAAAATCTCACGTAATAAGGATTCATGCAAGTGAATTCACTCTTTATTTGACATACAGTAAAACAGGGGGGGGGGGGGGGGGGGGTGGGTACGGAAAGTATTCAGACCCCCTTAAATATTTCACTCTTTGTTATATTGCAGCCATTTGCTAAAATCATTTAAGTTATTTTTTTTCCTCATTAATGTACACACAGCACCCCATATTGACAGAAAAACACAGAATTGTTGACATTTTTTGCAGATTTATTAAAAAAGAAAAACTGAAATATCACATGGTCCTAAGTATTCAGACCCTTTGCTCAGTATTTAGTAGAAGCACCCTTTTGATCTAATACAGCCATGAGTCTTTTTGGGAAAGATGCAACAAGTTTTTCACACCTTGATTTGGGGATCCTCTACCATTCCTCCTTGCAAGATCCTCTCCGGTTCTGTCAGGTTGGATGTAAACGTTTGTGGACAGCCATTTTTAGGTCTCTCCGGAGATGCTCAATTGGGTTTAAGTCAGGGCTCTGGCTGGGCCATTCAAGAACAGTCACAGAGTTGTTGTGAAGCCACTCCTTCGTTATTTTAGCTGTGTGCTTAGGGTCATTTTCTTGTTGGAAGGTAAACCTTCGGCCAGTCTGAGGTCCTGAGCCACGTTCTGGAGAAGGTTTTCGTCCAGTATATCCCTGTACTTGGCCAGCCTTCCTCTTTCCCTCGATTGCCACCAGTCGTCCTGTCCCTGCAGCTGAAAAACACCCCCACAGCATGCTGCCTTTGAGCCAATAAAAAAAATTAAAAAAAAAAAACAAAAAAAAACGAAAAAAAAAAAAAAAACAACCACATGCTTCACACTGTTGGGACTGATTGACATGTGATGAGCAGTGTCCTGGTTTTCTCCCGCCTTCCCCACCTTTCCTCTCCACACATACCGCTTAGAATTAGGCCAAAAAGTTCTATCTTGGTCTCAACAGACCAGAGAATCTTATTTCCCTGTCTCACCATCTTGGAGTCCTTTTAGGGGTGTTTTTTAGGCAAACGACCTATCCATGCGGGTTTGTTCATGTTCGTCTTGCACGAGAGAGGCTTTCCGGGTCGGCAACTGTCTTAGCATAACGCCCCCCGCTGGTGGAGGCTGCAGGAGTGATGGTTGACTTTCTACAAGAACTTTCCTCGCCATCTCCCCGACTCGTTCTGCATCTGATCTCCTGGATGCGTCCAGCCACAGGATCTTTGGGTTTTTTCTTGTTACCTCTCGCAACCAAGGCTCTCTTTCTCCCCCGATAGCTCGTTTGGCACGGACGGCCATGTCTAGGAAGGGTTCTGGTCGTCCAAACATCTTCCATTTAAAGATTATGGAGCCCACTGTGCTCTTAGGAACCTTAAGTACAGCACAAATTTTTTTGTAACCTTGGCCAGATCTGTGCCTTGCCACAATTCTGTCTCTGAGATCTTCAGGCAGTTCCTTTGACCTCATGATTCTCATTTGCTCTGACATGCACTGTGAGCTGTAAGGTCTTATATAGACAGGTGTGTGGCTTCCCTGATCAAGTCCAATCAGTATAATCAAACACAGCTGGACTCAAATGAAGGTGTAGAAACACCTCAAGGATGATCAGAAGAAATGGACAAGCACCTGAGTTAAATATATGAGTGTCACAGCAAAGGGTCTGAATACTTAGGACCATGTGATATTTCAGTTTTTCTTTTTTAATAAATCTGCAAAAATGTCACCAATTCTGTGTTTTTCTGTCAATATGGGGTGCTGTGTGACATTGAGGAAAAAAAAATAACTTAAATGATTTTAGCAAATGGCTGCAATATAACAAAGAGTGAAAAATTTAAGGGGGTCTGAATACTTTCCGTAGCCACTGTATATGCTATACACCTATATGTCGTTTCCATCCCTAATGACTTTCTCTCTTTTAACACAAAAGGAGATGTTTTGAAGAGTATTCATGCTGCTCTTTTACATACAGTGAAAGCATACAGTGACCAAGGGCTTCAAAAAGAGCTACTTGTGTGCTATATCACAACTCTTCTGAATCCATATGATAGCTTTTTGTGGTAGACTTGTTCCATCCGTCATTTTTTAAGGAATGTTAAAAAAATATTGGATAATGTGTACTGTTACTTTAAATTACTAAATGGCAAGGAAATTTAGCATATATTTATGTAAAAAGCTGTCATATAATGTCTTAATGACAGTGTTGTAAATAATTTTCCAGAATTTCTAATCGTATATATTGATTCAACAGTTTGACATACTCACGTGAAAATTTGAAATCAATGTGAAATGTCATTCGCAGCCTATTGACTTTTTTTATCTGATCAATTTCTGAATGAAACAGAATGTTCAGCAAGGAAAAGATATCCATTAGAAATAGAATTAATTATGAAAAGTGGGCTTTACATAGTTCACCCAAAGAGTAAAACTAATGCCATAATTTATTCATCATCATGCCGTTCAAAACATGCATTAATTTGTTTCTTCTGTAAGAAGACATTTTGAGAAAAAAGTTAATTTCTTTATTCATTAATTCCTTCATTCATTCATTAATAAAGTAGAAGTCAATGTTCAAAATAATATTTCAAAATATCTTCTTTTCTTTTTTTTTGCAAAAGAAAGGTCAGTCATATAGATTCGGAATGACAAGAAGGTGACTAAATACTTTTTATTTTAGGTTGGAATTTCCCTTAAAGTCAATTCTGAGAATTGTTTCTGAATGCATTATAAATGTTACAAATGTATTGCTGAAACACATTACAAAGACTTTGAACTATGAAGTATTGAATAGTGGAGTTAAACCGTTAAACAGTTTTTCACTATTTTTGTGTTCAGGATTTTTTTGGGTGGGGCTGAAATCATGTCTCAGCACTGGAGACACTGAGCATGGCCCCTCCCCTAACACTATAACTAGAGCACATTCTCATGAGTTCACCCGCTCAATCGCGAGTTGTCAGTACCGTTAATAGCACACAGCCTACACACACACAGCTAGCTAGCTATGCCTTTGTCACAGAAATGCGTATTTCCTGGTTGCGATAACATACAAAACAGCTCGGTGTCATTATTTAAATGTCCTAATAATGATCATATTAAAAAGAGTTGGATTAATTTTGTGAAGAGCCACCTTGATGGAGAGCTGAGGATCACCACCAAAACCCACCTCTGCAGTGATCATTTTACACCGGATAAATTTATAAACTTTCATCGGAGACAACTGGAATTCACTGATAATCCGCTGTTACTGGTAAATGAGGCCGAACCGACTATTTCCCGCCTCGGCCTTCATCCTCCCATCCCGCCGACAACTGGCGCCATCGTCGGCAGTACGTGCCCACCATTGAGTGTAATAAGTTAACTTGTGTGCTTGTGTGGTTTCAGCGCAAAAAGCGGACATGCCCCCAGCGTTTGAGAGCACCGCCCATTTTTTCAAGATTTTGATTACTTATTTTAATTATTTTTATTTTTGTGTGGTTAATAATACATTTTTTTGTGCTGTGACAAACTCAGAACACATATTTAATATTGCCTTTACAGGGACTTTAAATCTATCCCAGAGCATGTTTTTGATTTTAATTGAACATTTATACAGAAGACAAAAGATTGTTTTTCAGATCAGAAACATGCATTAAAACAAGAAAATAGGGCCAGTTTAGATTTCACGTAGGCTTTAAGTCATTATGAAAATCTCCCACTCCATCATGTCAAATATCATTTGCATATTCACATTTATATGTGTTGCAGTATGCTCAGCAAATCAGACTTTAAATAAGACATATGTTTTTCAATTTTCCATCTTTTTTCTTCCCGTTACTTTGTAATTGTTTGTGAAATTTACTAGCAATTTCTGAGTAAAGTAATCTTTCTGAGTAAGTAGTTTATTCACCAAACTCTTTTGCAGTGTTTAAGGCATGAAGATATTAAGATATTATAAACATTGACATCTTGGAATGAAAACCACTGTGCAAATAAAATGAGCTTGACCGGCGTCAAGTTTGACGTCAAAAACACAAAGCCAAATATGACTTAGCAATTTGAACATGCGGCTTTACCATACTTTACAATTTCTTTTTATGTGTTTGACAGAAGAAAACAAGTCATACATGTTTAACATGAGAGGGTGAGTAAATAATTGTCTTTATTTTTAATAAAAATTTTGGCTGAACTAACCTTTTAATATGAAAAAGGCAAAAGAAGGTAAACCCATGGTCAAGTTTGAAACATTCGTTGGCTGATTATCTCCTGTGGAGGGAACCGCTATTGTATTTGTAACACACGCTTTTTATCTGGATTGCAGTGTGCTGGAACCATAAGATCCACATTAAGTAGCTAACTAACCCCTGCGGTTGGATTAAATTTAGAGTTGCTGTGGACCCGCTGGTTTCATTTCCTAAAACATTTCTCGAGCGTGACTCAAAAACAGCTGCGTCAGTCAGCGGGAGGCACTATACATTAAGCCGCCTCCCTGCCGGCAAACTGCGAATAGTAATTAAGCTGTGGAAGTAGCTAAATGAGGCTTTAACAATCGTGCCAGGCTTATGATGGCTTCTTTGTAACTCTGTGTGAGCGAGTTGGTTGCCACGCAGAGGTGTTTTGGTACAGATCAAAAAGAAAGGTGGGAGTTAAACTGTGATCGTGCTTTTCTTCTTTGCGTCTTTTGATTCCTCCCAAACGGCCCGTACACAGGAGAAACAGTTTTTGAGCTCTGAGGATTTGAAGTGCTCTGTACTTCGACTTTGTCAATTGTCATGACACCACACGTTTACACGCCGAACAAAAGATGTCTGTTTTGAGGCAAAGGCGGTCATTAGCGGGTGTCTGTATTGATTTCATTATGTTGTAATACATTTTCTTTTGTAAGTCAAATTGAATTGTACAACACAGCACAACTGATCAATTTAATTGCACAGGAGGCTAAACAGATATTGACCAGCCTAGCATGAGATGTACAGGCTTTTGTTGCTGTTTCTTTGGCATCAGTTTTATCATAGTTGTGCCTGGCAGATGGTGGATCCTCCAGCATGACAAAATAAAATCAATAGAAGTTTCTTTGTCTCCCTGTATGACTTTTCCCCTCATTGCGGTGTATCACTTCAACTTTCATTTGCCGTTTCAGGTCTTACTGTGCTGCATGATACTGAGCTGACCATGTCAAATGAATGGTACTGTATACCATTAACATAACTGCTTTTGCCAGGTGCCTGCAGCATTAGCTCAGTACTTCACTACATCCCAGAGCATCTGTTTTTGCTATACGCTAGCTTTTCTTGTAGGACTATCAGAACCCTTTTTTATGCAGTGGCAGTTCTGGCTGACTGGCAGACTTTCTGATGCTGTAATAATAATATAATAAGCCTCTTGCAAGGAACCCTCCCATTAAAATTTAAATCCAGCTAATTTTAATTTATAAAGATGTATAAAAAAAGATTACCTGGAAAATATTGACTTGCTATTAAGTTGACGCTGTATGTTTTTTGGTATCTTATCTGTCGATGGAACTAAATATTTGTGGATGTTTTGTAAACAATGCTAGAAAAATATGATAATGCTTTTTAACCTTGAGGAGTAGTGATTAATTTATTGGTTTCCAACTAGTGATTATTTATGCATGCATGCATGTATGCATGTATTTATTTACTTACTTTACTTATTGTTGCTGTTATTTATATATTTTTTTATAAACCAAGCAGAATTGCTACAAAACTTTACATTAGGTGATTATCATGCTTTTGCACTAACAAAAAGTTTGAAAGTTTGGGCTCATTAAGATTTGGTTTGTTTGCTTTAAAAAGGAGTCTTTTATGCTCACCAAGGAAGCATTTATTTGATAAAAAATATGTATAAAATAGAGTAAAAACAGTCATTTATTTTAGTATACAGTGGGGAAAAAAAGTATTTAGTCAGCCACCAATTGTGCAAGTTCTCCCACTTAAAAAGATGAGAGAGGCCTGTAATTTTCATCATAGGTATACCTCAACTATGAGAGACAAAATGAGAAAAAGAAATCCAGAAAATCACATTGTAGGATTTTTAAAGAATTTATTTGCAAATTATAGTGGAAAATAAGTATTTGGTCAATAACAAAATTTCATCTCAATACTTTGTTATATACCCTTTGTTGGCAATGACAGAGGTCAAACGTTTTATGTAAGTCTTCACAAGGTTTTCACACACGGTTGCTGGTATTTTGGCCCATTCCTCCATGCAAGATCTCCTCTAGAGCAGTAATGTTTTGGGGCTGTCGCTGGGCAACACGGATTTTCAACTCCCTCCAAAGATTTTCTATGGGGTTGAGATCTGGAGACTGGCTAGGCCACTCCAGGACCTTGAAATGCTTCTTACGAAGCCACTCCTTCGTTGCCCGGGCGGTGTGTTGGGATCATTGTCATGCTGAAAGACCCAGCAACGTTTCATCTTCAATGCCCTTGCTGATAGGAGGTTTTCACTCAAAATCTCACGATACATGGACCCATTCATTCTTTCATTTACACGGATCAATCGTCCTGGTCCCTTTGCAGAAAAACAGCCCCAAAGCATGAGGTTTCCACCCCCATGCTGCACAGTAGGTATGGTGTTCTTGGTGCAACTCAGCATTCTTTCTCGAGCCAAAAACACGACAAGTTGAGTTTTTACCAAAAATTATATTTTGGTTTCATCTGACCATAAGACATTCTCCCAATCCTCTTCTGGATAATCCAAATGATCTCTAGCAAACTTCAGACGGGCCTGAACATGTACTGGCTTAAGCAGGGAGACACGTCTGGCACTGCATGATTTGAGTCCCTGGCAGCGCAGTGTGATACTGATGGTAGCCTTTGTTACTCTGCAGGTCATTCACTAGGTCCCCCGTGTGGTTTTGGGATTTTTGCTCACAGTTCTTGTGATCATTTTTGACCCCACGGGGTGAGATCTTGCGTGGAGCCCCAGATCGAGGGAGATTATCAGTGGTCTTGTATGTCTTCCATTTCTAATAATTGCTCCCACAGTTGATTCTTCACACCAAGCTGCTTACCTATAGCAGATTCAGTCTTCCCAGCCTGGTGAAGGTCTACAATTTTGTTTCTGGTGTCATTTGACAGCTCTTTGGTCTTGGCCATGGTGGAGTTGGAGTGTGACTGTTTGAGGTTGTGACAGGTGTCTTTTATACTGATAACGAGTTCAAACAGATGCCATTAATACAGTAACCAGTGGAGGACAGAGGAGCCTACAGGTCAAGTTACAGGTCTGTGAGAGCCAGAAATCTTGCTTGATTGTAGGTGACCAAATACTTATTTTACCGAGGAATTAACCAATTAATTCTTTAAAAATCCTACAATGTGATTTTCTGGATTTTTTCTCATTTTGTCTCTCATAGTTGAGGTATACCTAGATGAAAATTTACAGGCCTCTCTATCTTTAAGTGCGGAGAACTGACCACAATGGGGGCTGACTAACATACTTTTTTCCCCAATGTATATATATACTGTATATATATATATATATATTATATATATATATATAATTATATATATATATAATTATATATATTTGGTTTATTATTTATAAGCCATCCAGAAATCATTCTAATGTGATGATAATTTCTAATTTGCAGGTCGAGAAATATTTCTTATTATCAATGTTGAAAACGGTTGTGCTGCTTAGTAGGGTGGGCTATATGACGATATTATCGTATATCGACGATGTCTCGTAAGTATCACATTTCGATGTCAACAGTCAGGTAACAGACGGTTATCGACATTATTGGGAAAAAATGAAAAATCTAGTGAGTTGTAAAAAAATATTTTACATAGCCCCATAGTCACCATACAGGTCTTTTTGCATGCAAGAATGAAATAATGTAGTAGGAGGGTTGGGACGAAAAAGCTATTTCAATTTCAGAAATCAGATTAGATGCATAAGGGCAGGAATCAAATTACTTGTTATAAAATTATACATTTAGATTTTGCTTCTCGATTTCTGTATGTGCGTTTATTGTGATTTCAAAAGATTCAACTGCAAGAAGATGAAATAGAACTCACTTCTGCACACACACACAAAAAGCAGATCAAAAAGGGGTGGCCCCCGATCTATTATATGCGAACACTGGACTGAGCTCTCTTTCTCGCATTCTTACACATTCGAATGGACAAATACACACAGAATTATATCAAAATATCCCATAAATAAAATCGGTTATGTCTTAAGTGAATGTAAAGAGCTGAGAAAGAAAACAAGGGTGTATTGGATCCGTGCATTGACAAAACTATAACGTTTTTTTGCAAACGGCTGAAGACATTATAGTACTATATCTCAGCTCGCCCCTCAACATGCACGCATTCGGAGATTCGGCAGCCCAACTGAATATTATTTTGTGGGCATTGTATTTTGATTAATAAAATAAAAATTATAAAAATCACAATACAAAAATGAAATTTAAATTACCTTGCTTCTAAATAAATAAAGCAGTTATTTTTATTTCATTAAAAGCGGCCCAAAAGAGACCTCCGAACTAGTAGGCTACCAGAAAGAAAGAAAAAAAAACGTTTTTGCTCAGAATTCGTTTTTAATCCCTGCATGATTTTAGTCATACATGATAAATATCAAATACGTTATAGCTTGACTACAAGTTTAAAAACAACGCTACAATTGTTATAATTAAGGAAATTAAACTTACCATCATGAAATGTGTCTACACAGGCGATAATGCCATAAAGAAAAGACAAACATCGGAAAATAGGCATATTTTATTCAAGACAATATTATATGAACTTAAAATTGGGTTCTATTATTTTTCCTCAACAGTTCTCCTCACAAAACGAAATTCATTTCAAACACAAATTTGATAAGAACAGAGTGGAAATTATTAGTAACACCAAAATAACAGCAAAGCTAATGTTTTCTGTTAGTTTAAACCCAAACTAAGAAAAGTAAAACCAAATTTGTGGCAATAATTAAGACCAAACTGAACATGGTGTGTGTTTATGGTGCATGTCGGCAATGTTGTCTCAGCGGGGGCGGGGCGTGGTGGAGGTGGGGCTTACGTAGACGATATTATCGGATACCGCGATATTTTTAAAAGTGATTATCGGTACGATATTTTTGATATATCGCCCAGCCCTACTGCTTAGTATTTTTGTGGAAACCATGATCCTTTTTTAAGGATTCTAGGCAGAATAGAAAATTCTAAATAAAAATGTATGTGAAATTTATTTTAACGTTATAAATGTCTTTTCTGTCAATCCTTATTGTAAAAAAGTTCACAGGCACAAAATAAATTATTATATATATACAAACCCGATTCCAAAAAAGTTGGGACACTGTACAAATTGTGAATAAAAACAGAATGCAATGATGTGGAAGTTTCAAATTTCAATATTTTATTCAGAATACAACATAGATGACATATCAATTGTTTAAACTGAGAAAATGTATCACTTTAAGGGAAAAATAAGTTGATTTTAAATTTCATGGCATCAACACATCTCAAAAAAGTTGGGACAAGGCCATGTTTACCACTGTGTGGCATCCCCTCTTCTTTTTATAACAGTCTGCAAACGTCTGGGGAATGAGGAGACAAGTTGCTCAAGTTTAGGAATAGGAATGTGGTCCCATTCTTGTCTAATACAGGCTTCTCGTTGCTCAAATGTCTTAGGTCTTCTTTGTCGCATCTTCCTCGTTATGATGCGCCAAATGTTTTCTATGAGTGAAAGATCTGGACTTCAGGCTGGCCATTTCAGTACCCGGATTCTTCTACGCAGCCATGATGTTGTAATTGATTCAGTATGTGGTCTGGCATTGTCATGTTGGAAAATGAAAGGTCTTCCCTGAAAGAGACGACGTCTGGATTGGAGCATATGTTGTTCTAGAACTTGGATATACTTTCAGCATTGATGGTGCCTTTCCAGTTGTGTAAGCTGCCCATGCCACACGCAATCATGCAACCCCATACCATCAGAGATGCAGGCTTCTGAACTGAGCGTTGATAACAACTTGGGTTGTCCTTGTCTTCTTTAGTCCGGATGACATGGCGTCCCAGTTTTCCAAAAAGAACTTCAAATTTTGATTCGTCTGACCACAGAACAGTTTTCCACTTTGCCACAGTCCATTTTAAATGAGCCTTGGCCCAGAGAAAACGCCTGCGCTTCTGGATCATGTTTAGATATGGCTTCTTTTTTGACCTATAGAGTTTAGCCGGCAACGGCGAATGGCACGATGGATTGTGTTCACCGACAATGTTTTATGGAAGTATTCCTGAGCCCATGTTGTGATTCCATTACAGTAGCATTCCTGTATGTGATGCAGGCAGTCTAAGGGCCCGAAGATCACGGGCACCAGTATGGTTTTCCGGCCTTGACCCTTACGCACAGAGATTGTTCCAGATTCTCTGAATCTTTGGATGATATTATGCACTGTAGATGATGATAACTTCAAACTCTTTGCAATTTTTCTCTGAGAAACCCCTTTCTGATATTGCTCCACTATTTTCGCCGCAGCATTGGGGGAATTGATGATCCTCTACCCATCTTGACTTCTGAGAGACACTGACACTCTGAGAGGCTCTTTTTATACCCAATTAGGTTGCCAATTGACCTAATAAGTTGCAAATTGGTATTCCAGCTGTTCCTTATATGTACATTTTAACTTTTCCGGCCTCTTATTGCTACCGGTCCCAACTTTTTTGGAATGTGTACCTCTCATGAAATCCAAAATGAGCCAAAATTTGGCAGGCACAATCTCTCACAATCTAATGTATCACTAGCGTAGACAATATTGATCTGTGGATATCACGCAGTGACTAGTCGGGAACACACAGAATATACAGTTTACGCGTAGCTCCACCCTCTGTTCCATCGATTTTTTACGTGGTGTGCACATATTAGCACAGTGTGCGCCGAACGTGCATTTGGAGTTGGGGTTCCTCGCCCGCTAGCCCCTACCCCAGTCGGGTATATCATGAGATGGAAAATGACGTACACAGTCGTGACGGCTGGATTCAACCCAGTGTTGTATCTCCTGTGATCGACGCATATTCCCGCATGTATAACCAGCTATGCCACAGCTCACTGACCTAAGTCCTTAGGTAGCTCCACGGAATGCTATAATTAGTCGCTATTTCCAGATGGCCTCTGGCTGTGTGACGATGTCCTGAAAAGTTCACAGCATCTCGGTATGCTTACAACCTTACATTACCAGTTGGTACCGATAGATGTCATCCCTCGGTCGTTCTTTTATACTGTAATTATTGGTTTTATAGCACAGACCAAAGTGATGGAACGCTCTTTTTTCGCTCTAAGGAGAATTCAGGTAATAATTTATCTTTAATTATTTTTAGACAAATGTGAGCCTTTTTTCCCTCTATAATTCTAATATTTGCTGGCAGCCTGCGAGTCCCCAGGCAGGTCCAGTGCGATTACTGCGCTCGCTGCCATTTGCATAAGAAAAGTGAGGCAGCGTTTGCGCTAGCAACCCTGGAGGAGGATTAGCAACATTAGCAGTCTGCAGGACGGTGTGTGTGCTGGAGACTTCAGCTGCTACAGGTTGCTACCGTGTGACCTTTACAACTTTCTGTGCAGATTTTCAATGTTGAAATATTTTCAGTCTAAAACATTAGAGTAAGGTATAAATGCAATATGGCTGTACATATCCAGATACTATCCAGATAGGAAACGTGTGTTGTAAAAGGGAAAAGGGAGTTGTTTTTAAGGGAAATCTGCGAATGTCTTACTTTCAGTTTTAGTTTAGAATGTTCTTACTTTTAGTCTGCAGGTTAAGAAGGGAAAGATGAAACACGCAAAATCACCTTGGCATAGTTCACCCAATAATAACATGTTTGTCATCAATTACTTACTGTCATATCCTTCCAAACCTATAAGACAAACCTAAGAAGAAGTCTGTTCCAAAAAAAGGCTGTGACACACCAAACCGGCATCAAAGAACTGGTGGCGCCGAAAGCTCTCTGTGTTGTCACCTCACCTTGCCTGCGTCTCGGCCAAAAAGTGCGTTCTGTGCCTGTATGAGAGGAAATAACTCCACACTAGCAGGTGGCAGTAGTCGATATTCATCGTTCAAAAATGGAAAGCAAATCTAGGTCTGTGGATATACAAAGCGTAAACAAGACAGCACTTACTATTTGGAAAATCAAGCTTGTTGATCAGTTGGTATTCACTTTACTTTCTCGTTATGAGAATATTTAGAATAGTTAGAATGCTCAGGTAAGATGAAGATGTAAAATTGACATTGGCCAATGGTGTGTCATGGCCTTAAAACTTTTTGATGCTTCAAAAAAGTTCATAAAGGTGTAGTAAAATCGAAACAATATGAACTGAGCACTTTAATCCAAGTCTGCTGAAGAAACACAATTGTTTTTGACAAACAGATTTAAAGGCGTATTTCACCCTCAGGCCATCCAAGATATAGATTAGTTTGTTTCTTCATCTGAACCGATTTGGAGAAATGTAGCATTGCATGGATCCTTCTCAGTGAATGGGTGCTGTCAGAATAACAGCTAATAAAAACATGACAATAAACAAATCCAGTGTCCATAATTCATAAAATTGCTTCCTCCATCTCCTGTTGTCCTCTCACATCAATATCAACCAACTTATTAGTTTAGAACTGTTTTTGGCTTGTGAACGGAACTTGATCTGTGCATATTTTGCTCCTGATTCGGAAAATATGACTTTTTTTTTTCTTTTTTTTAACTGGAGAAAGCGATATTAGAGGACTCCACATCTTAATGTCTTTATGGATGTTTCTTGACAAAACAGCGTTTTTCACTGTCACATAATTGCTTAACTGATGACTAGTGGATACGAGGTGCTTTATCAGCTGCTTGTACTCTCATTCTGACGGCACCCATTCACTGCAGAGGATCCATTAGTCAGCAAGTGATGTAATGCTTAATTTCTCCAAGTCTGGTCTGATGACAACACAATCGACATCTTGAATGACCCGAGGATGAGTACATTTTCTGCAAATGTTCATTTTACAACTATTCCTTTAATTCTTGCACATCAAGTAAGCAATTTTGTGCTTCCAATTACCATATTTGATGTGCATTGATCAATTGTTTATACGTGAAAATAAGCCTAAATTAAATCTGTCCGAAGTGATTGTGTCTCTTCAGGAGACTTGGGATAAGTCACTTAATTCATATGGATTATATTTACATTGTTTTTATGAACTTTTTGAACATTTTGTACCTTCAGTGGAGGGACAGATATCTCCCAAATTTCATTAAAAAGATCTTCTTTTGTGTTATGAATATGAATGAAGGTGTTATTAGTTTGGAATGACTTAAGGGGAGAAATCTGTCTTTTGTGGCTGTAAAGATGTTACTTAATGGTCTCAAATGAACCCCGACAGCTGGCATATTTCCTCTATCTATTCACACAAAAGCAAATCGGCAGGGAGCAGAACGTCTGTGATGTGAAATTTCTCCTCTCCGATTTGATAAGCTTGTTTTGTACTACATGCACTCAGCCGCTATCAGCCTTTACATCTACATTTATCTTTAGAGATCACTCCATTTCACTTTTTGTGATTTAAAGTTCCACTCCACTTAGGTGTACGAAGACGTCCAAGGATGTTGGTGTGTGTGTGTGAGTGCCATCACATGCAGATTTAAGTAGTCATTAGTCTCCTAAGGGATAATTGGTGTGTTGCAGGAATCTTTGGTCCAAAGCAAAACGTTTCCCCACAAAAGGGACCACATCATTACACCACGCTTGTTAGAGGAGAGGATTGGACTGCTACTTCGGGGTCGGGGCCCCTGCCTAAGCTCACGCACATTCATCTTCACTCATTTGCCGTCCATAATTATCCTGTGTGGATTTAACAGCGAGTTGTTTCTGCAGAGCGGGAATACGAGGGACCTCTTTGGCTCTGTTCCCCATTAAGGTGCTTCTCCTCTCCTCCTGGAGATTAGGCGGCTCAAGTGAAAGGCCTCTCCTCTCAGAGCGTGACCCTGAGGTGGCTGTTGGGTGCTTATCAGCATCGTAAGTGGTGGGCCTCCCCGTAAGAGCAGCGCTCATTAGCGTTTGTGTACGCCTGAGTACAGGACATGGGGCGTAATGTATGATAATATATTCGCTTGTCGTTTCCTGTTGCATTTCGATGAGGAACGCCCAGCTGAAATGACCAGCGTATGTTGTGTTTTGGATGCTGGCGCAGGGTTGCCAGGTCTGCAAAACAAAACCAGCCCAATTGCGATTCAAGACTAGCCCAATCACAATTTTTCCATGGTTTTTCCATGGTTTTCCCCTCCATCGAAATTAGATGACCAATACTTGCTTGGTCAACTAGCGAGAATAGAAAGGTCAGGTCAACCAGTTTCACCAGCTATGTTTTGCTGTGGTACTCTGGGTCAGCAAAAAGGAACAATTTCAATTTAATGATTATAAAATGTCATGTGGTTTAACCAACAAATACAATTTTATAACATATTTACACCTTGAATACATGTGAGTCTGTTTGTGTTTGTGTGGTGTGTTTGTGTGGGTGTGGGTGTGTTGCTGTGTGTTTGGGTTTGTGTGTTGGTGTGTATATATATTATAGATATTAATATGAGAGATATTATATATATAAGATTATGGCCAAACTCCCTAATATGGTTTTGTATTTTGGAATGTTTAATGGCCTCACAGTCTTTTTTCTTCATTATGATATAAGGACAGTTACATAACCCTGACATTTTTTACTTCATGCCCACACCAGTTAATAAATGAAAATGGATTTTAAATTCAGAAATTATAAATGTCAAAATGGTGTATTTATGTCATTGTCAATTGCCTTTTTGATGTATTTTTGAAAAAAAAAGATGAGTGTCATGTCATTGACCTGAATAACAAAGCTGTATTCATTGGATTTCACCAGTTAGACAAAACCAAGACTAATTTATGATTTAACATTGAGCAGGATGAGATTTCACACTGGTTTCACACCAAAAGTAAATATTCCTTGCAAATATAATTCTATATGCGAACATTGAATTCCTAGAGATCTATTTAAACCGGGAATAGAAATTAATCTAGTTTTTCTGGGTTTTACATCATCAGGGGAATAACCTTATAAACCATGTGATTAGAGATTGTTTATGAGAGCTTATGACAAGCATTCTGTTTCATTTTGATTTAATGTTGATTTTAAATAGATATGTTGCATTGGGATTTTCTTTGAACTCCAAAGTGAACACCAAAGTTGAATGCTGTTCCAAACCTGCATGACTTTGTTTCTTACTCATCGCTTTTGTCCCAGGCAATTAAAGTCAGTGATGTCCAATGTTATCTGAACCCCAAAATTCTTCAGAATATATTCTTTTATGTTCCATGGAAGAAAGAAAGTCTTTTAGGTATGGAATAAGTTCAGGGTGAATTATCTGCTTTTGATAGCTGTTTCATCCCATGTTAACTCTATGCTTCTGACTGTATTACTTTTTGTTTCTTTCTCTGTCTCCAGCCGGCTGTCCTGATTCACTCATTAAAGAGGTTCATCATTTCCGAGTCCTGGGAGAGGAGCAGGTAGGTTTGGACTTTGAGATCCGCAGGTCTCACTTACACACATGTACACACAGCTTCTAAGCAACCTTCCCTGTCCTGATCACGGCTCATGAGAAATCCAAGTTCATCCTGATTGTCAGATCGTCACATGTGAGAGGCTCTTAATTGGCCCATCTGCTGTTCCCCCGTGCCATTCACTAAACCCTCCGCTCGCAACAAAACCTCAGCTCTGTACCATCACACCAGCCATCCTTGCAGTGAGGAACGGGTTCCTTTCGATGTGTTTATACATCCTTCCTACCATCTTCACCAAGTTTTTGTCTTTGAACTTTTCACACAAATTGGAGCTGTTATGCGACACCTTTGCAAAGCACCATTATGGATGTTTCTGTCGTTATGCTTCCGACCATGTTGTTATGTCAAGTGGCCTCTCCTGACATCTGTGTGCATGTTGTTCGTTTCACTCTCTCCTGTCCTGTTGGGACAGTGGGCTTGTGGGCCAGATGGATAAAACCAAATTTACGCTGGATGCACACTGGGTTATACTTTGACACATATGTTTTTGTGTGGGTGTGTGTGTGTGAAATCTTTAGTAATTTTAATAAAGTAAACTTAAAAATTCCTTTTATAGTGTTAGTAATATTTCAAGATGAACACTTACTGGACTGAAGCAACTAAGGGTTACTTGATTATTCATACATATTTTTATTTTTAGAAAAATCTGGCTTTTGAAGAACGTTTATTTGTTCATCTCTTATCTCTCATTCAATCATCATTGCATTGCATTGCATTAAATGTTTGCCCCACAGTAAAACTACAGAGATTTGATTATAAAAGCATTTAAAGGGGTCATATGATGTTGCTAAAAAGAACATTATTTTGTGTATTTGGTGTAATGAAATGTGTTTATAAGTTTAAAACACATTATTTTCCACATACTGTACATTGTTTCTCCTCTATGCCCCGCCTTTCTGAAACGCGTCGATTTTACAAAGCTCATCAGTCTGAAAAGTGAGGTGTGCTCTGATTGGCCAGCTATCCAGTGCGTTGTGATTGGCCGAATACCTCAAGCGTGTGACGGAAATGTTACGCCCCTTACCATACTGTGATGCCGTGTCCGGCCGGAGCGACGAGACAAAAACATTAAAACCCATTATAAACGAGGCATTTGTTGCATCCAGTGGGGACATAATTACGGATTATAATGACTTATACTGTCTTTTTACGCGTTGCATCGCGCCGTGTAAACATAAAACCATGTCTGCATTTGTGATCGGAGAAATGACAAACAACAAGCGCTACTCTACACTGCTCAAAACTCACGTTTGAATCATCAGTGGCAAATTCTTTAAATATAAAAAACTTACTTACAGTCTGTGAGTCAGAACAGCCGGCATTGTAGTCTACTCTACCAGGATCAGGAAACAGTCCTCCATAAAATGTGCTGCACACATCTGAATATTTGGGTTGAACTGTTCTGGAACAGTGTTGTAAATACAACTTAACCACTGATTTCTAGTTGTGTCCTCTTTTGGAAGGCCAAACAAAGTAGTTTCGCTTTCACAACGAACACAGCGTCACACACGGAGGGCTTGAGTGAGCGGCGGCCGGCGGATTCGACGAAGGAGCGCCCGGAGGGCTTGTCACGGATCAGCTCTAGGCATGACGAAGCAGATATTGTCCTCTTTTGGAAGGCCAAACAAAGTAGTTTCGCTTTCACAACGAAACACACAGCGCCTTCACGACATGGCGGCAGCAACAATACTACAGCGAGAATAAAAGTTACGCCTTCTTTCTTTGCGTGAACATTTGGGCGGCGTTATGCAAATCTTCCCACATCGTGAGGTAGATATGTGGGGGCGTTTTAGAACGAGCCGTTTTAGGTAGGCGTTGTTGACTCTGAACTTTTATAAAGAATATTCTTTGGATTTGAGACTTTAGTCTTTGCAACTTTACAGATCTTCTTTATGCACCAAGAGCTTGTAACACTCCAAAGAGAAAGGAAAAATTGAAATCGCATCATATGACCCCTTTAAATATCATTTTGCAAAGACATATTATGGTTCAGGTGTTTTTCAACATATGAACTAATAAATGAGTCATAAAAGACTGATCTATCAAATTTAAAACACACAGGTAAACTATTTTTTTCTCAAAACTGTTACATTTCAGTCTGAACATTCTCTAAACTGTAAGTACAATTTATACAGTACATTTATTTTTGTAGAAATGTGTTACAGGCAAACTGAAAATTCACCATTACTTATTCATTTTTACACACTATTGTCTTCCTCTAACACCACCACCACACATTCTTACGTATCTTACTATTACTCTTTCACATATTTATGCTTCCAAACTTCATTGATTGGCAAAATTGTGATTCCTATTTTAGTTCAATGGTCAAGTAGGGTTGCAAAGGGGTGGAACATTTCTGGAAACTTTCCAAAAGTAATAAAAGAGAGAAAGGAAAACACTAGTTCGAGAATTGAGCCAAAGCAATTGAGAAAATCAATATCTCAGCGATACCGTAGCTGATTGTTCAGAATGATATCTGCTGATACCGATAGATGGTTTTCTTAAGGAAACAAAAAATCTCTCCAAACTAATGCTGTAAACTATTCAGGGAACCCTCTCATTTGCTACATCAGAGGTTATAAAGAAAATCAACACGATTACAATCAATGTTTTTTATTTTCAGTTATAATAATCACACTCAAAGACATTTGTATACAATTCAACTGCTCATAAGGTTGTTTTCATAAAAACATGTCTTCGTGACAGATTTATTAACATATGTGTATATAATTAACAGTAATTAAGCTCCCTGTAGTGTTTTTATAGCTAACTAATTAACTGTGAACAGTGGATAACTTTCCTGAGGTAAATTCAACGTTAAGGACATTGTTCACAAGTGGTTTTATTTGACGTCTTCCTTTAGTTAAAAGATTACATGAGACATGATACATTTCAGTAAGCTGTACTGTATCTGTCAACATACCTTATGAAACTGCGTTAACGGTGGTGAGTTTATGCGTTATTATTGTTTTAACCTGGACAGCCCTAAATTCATTGGCCGATGCATTGGTGCATCCCTACTGACTTTATTTAAAAGTCTATCATTATCCAGTGTTTGAACTTGGGTTTGACTTTTTGTGAGTCTTTAACACACTTAAAGGGATAGTTAGACCGAAAATAAAAATTGTTATTATTTGCTCACCCTCATGCCGTTCCAAAATGGCATGACATTCTTTCTTCTGTGGATCGTAAAAGAAGATATTTTGAGAAATGTCTCAGTATTTTTATTTTTTTATCCATGCAGTGGGAAGTTGTTTAGTTTCCAACATTCTTCAAAATATATTTCTGTATTTCCACAGTAAAAAGAAAGTCATACAGGTTTGGAGCGACATGAAGGTGAGCAATTGTTGGGTCAGCTATCCTGTTTTAACATTACCAGGCTGTTTTTAGACTCAGTCCATCTCTGTTTTCCAGTATGAGCGCTACCAGCGCTACGCAGCGGAGGAGTGTGTTCTTCAGATGGGAGGAGTTCTGTGTCCCGCTCCAGGATGTGGTGCCGGGCTGCTTCCTGTGGATGATGGCAGGAGAGTCTGCTGTGAGTTGGGGAATGGACTCGGCTGTGGGGTAAGACCTTCTCCACTCACCTCACAACAGCTTTCACTATAATATGCAGAGACTGCTATCAGTAAGCCATAACAGCATCAACACTGTTGCTCTGTGACACTATTAAAACACTGAAACTGAAAACTCTGTTTGTTTGTTTGTTTGTGTATCCCCACCAGCCCCAAAAGTCATTATTTCTGCTATTATTCTATTCTGTGACACTAGTGGTGCAGAAATTACACACTTCAGCTTTAATATGTGTTGGTTTGTTTAGTTTTGTATGGAAAGTTTGGTAACAGTCTGCATTTTTACAAAGCTTTGACCAAGTATATCCCAGTTTGGGATGGCATTCATGTGTGAGAGGACTGTTTTTTTTTCCTTCCCTGCCCTCTATCGCTTGCATACTCCACTTGTCCAATCACGGCACGATTAAGATATAATTACCACACAATTTGCATGATGTTTTCTAATTAGCCAGTCGATTAAAGATTAGGGTGCAGTTCAGCTGCCATTAGCGCTGACTGATTGCATGTTTGCAAACACAAACATCATCATTCCAGTGGGACGCAACCCCATATCTGTGCTTCTGTCTGTCTCTGTCAAAGGTGCAGCCTGCATCACAGAGTGCTGCCTTGAAAGCCTTTTGTTGTCATGGACAGTGGTTTTGAGCTGTAGATGGGTATTACATCTAGATGTATTTGATTAATTACATTGGGTTTTGTATGTTTCACACAAAGCAGGGTTTTGGGACACAGGGAAGCAATTTTAGAAACTGGATTTCAAACAAAGCAAAAGCACCTTCACACTCATACGAACTGCATTTTGCAGACCTTTAAGACTTTCAAAATAAAATTGAAAAATTAACAAAACTACACTTAATGTGCAAATACCTATGAATGATAATGAGAATTGACGTAACCACATTGGTATAGTTTTAGCGTTAGATCGGTATAGTTTTAAGCAGTAACATAATATAGGGACCATAGTATATTAGTATAGGGACCAATTCTCACTATTAACTAGGTGCTTATTAGCATGCCTTTTATTAACACATTGGCTGTTTATTAGTACTAATAAAACACATATTATGCATGACCATATTCTACATCCCTAATCCTACCTAATACCTAAATTTAACAACTACCTTACTAACTATTAATAAGCAGCAAATTAGGAGTTTATTGAGGCAAAAGTTGTAGTTGATGGTTTGTTAATAGCGAGAATTGGACCTTAAAATAAAGTGTGACCAATTGAGCTGTAGATGGGCATTAGACAAAGGTGTATTTTTCTTTAAAAAGCATTAATTCAGTTAATTCTAATTCTGTATAAGTATTGATTTAAAGAAATAAAAATGAAAAACAGTTTTGGTAACCGGATTGCAAAACATACTGTAGTGGGCAAACTGTATTTTGGGGTTTTGTGTCTGCTTTTTTTGTTTTTTTCTAACATGGTTTTGCATAAATACTTTTTTTTAAGGAGTTTATTTTAATACAGTATATTATAATATATCTATATATATAATATATATATATATATATATATATATAAAGATATATATCTTTTATTATTATTATATCATTTTTTTTCAAATAAAATACATTTGATGACAATATTTTTTTTTTAAAAGAGGTGGGCAAACAGAATTGTTGGGAATTTTGTTTGATACATTTTTCTAAATAAATAAATTAGGAACAGATTTTTCAAAAAACTGCCTTTTTTTTTTTTTTTTTTTTTTTTTTAATTCTCATTATTTTTTTGCAAAATACCTTAAGCTTTTCAAATAACGCTACATTTTATAACAGGATCTCAGCACAAAACATGTGGTGTGATTCATAGATATAAATATATATATACATAGATGCCTCATTAGCAGCTGTTTCTATGGGCCGCTATACGTACCCTAACCATATGGTCGGTCAAATCCCGTCTGGGAGTGTGGGCTCTACCTATAGATCTCTTGTGAACAAGCTGCCTATTGTGCAAAATTCTTAGGCCATTAGTATTTTCACCAACAAAAAATGTTTTTAAGCCAGTTATTTCTATCTTTTGTAGTGTGTCAGTAGGAAATATCAAATGAATGTTTGGAAATGTGTCCTACTGACACACTGCAGCAAAAACCATTTTTTGCTGGTGAAAATACTAATGGCCTAAGACATTTGCACAATATTGTATATATTTATAATTTTTCTTTTCTTCCTGATGCATTTTTGATAATTATGATCCATTGGCTATGGTTATGTACTTTCACTTTGCTTACTCTTTTGGTGGAATTGGATGTATTTTTGTGTGTTCATAAGTTTTGGAATTGGAGAGCTCGTTCCTTATCTCTTCTAACCATACCTTCTTTACGTGATCAGTTTGAGAGCAGTGTTAGAGGGAAAGTGTGTGTCCGCCGGTTCTGACAAGTGACACGTGGTCAGCGCCGGCGTCTGTGAGCCGGCAGATTTTAAAACAAAAAAGGCTTTCTTGAGTTGCGTTAATGACCCGTTGCCCAGCACACAACACAATATACCAACTATTGCACATAAAACACAGACACAAAAAGCGGTGCATTTTTTTACACGCTCTTGACCTGAGGACAGCCTCGCAACCTACCTTCCCTACTTCGCTTACAGAAAAAATCATCTATCCCCTCTCTATATCCCTCCGTCTGCATTTTTATACCAGCCTTCTCTCTTTTGTTTGGGGGGTTTAGCCCTAGTAAGCACTGTGTGTTTGAATACTAAGTTGATCTCGCTTTAATCCGCTGGCATAGGCAATTTCTGGTTTTTTTTAGTGTATGACTTTGGGAGGGTTTGTTGCTGTGGTTTGTGTGTACATAAGTGTGAACTATCACTTTCAGAATCATGAGAAGCAAGATTTAGCGCACCGGTCTACTAGTGATAGAGAAAAATCTGGCAACCTTGGCGATGGATGTGCCGTGCTGTAAAAAGTTAGCTACTTAAACAGCAGTTTTTAAAAAAATGGAAATAAAGACATTATGGAGTATGTTTTTACACATAAAATATTATTTCAGTTTTTCTACTTTAAAATTTCAAATTTAATTCAATGTGTTACTGCTTCTTCTCTTTGTCTTTGTGTTGGGTGGTGGGTGTGTGTTTTCTGAGTAAACTTTCAAGTAAAATCTAGATTTAGATTTTTTTTCGGTGTATATTATTTCACTGCATTATTTACAGTTACGAATTTAAATATGTTTTTATTTTTATATGTTGTACAAATGATAACATATAAAATATGTTTCTTTATATTGTGTCTGTATACCTTAATTAAGGCTAAATTGACCCTGTTATTTGTACGGATGGGGAGTAGGGCCAAGCAATAATAAAGAAATAAAACCATCTCGAGATTAAAGTTGTTAAAGGGGACCTAACACACAATTTCACCCAATCTCATATTAATCTTGAGTACCTATAGAGTAGTACTGCATCCTTCACATCTCCAAAAAGTCTTTAGTTTTATCATATTAATAAAAGAAAGATACAGCTTTACGATTCTCTCCGAAAACAGCCGAGCTCCTGGAGGCGTGCCGTGGGCGGAGCTAAAGAGTGACGATCACTTGAGTGCCGATTGGCAACAAAACACAGACATTTGATGCAGTTTCACTTACCGTCTGCATCATGACCGGGATCTTTTATAGCTGGGACCGCTCCATCTTTCAGTATCAAACGATGTGCTAATCCAGCGTCGAACTGGGCCTTGTTTATAAAACGTTCGTCAACAAACACACTTGCGACGCTCCGTTGCTGCCCCGGAAAACAATCTGCATCCACTGTTTGAGTAACGATGAATTTTTCGGGAAGCTTACCTTTCCCTTACAACCAAAAACACACCTCTTTAGAGACATTCTTCTTGAGCGAGTCCCGTGCAGCGCTGCTGAATGAAGCGCGTTGATGGGTGCGCTCTCGCTCTCGATCCCGCTCTGGTCGATTTGTGCGCGGACGCGCTCTTCCGGGAGAAATGTCCATATAAGGAGTTCCACACTTCATTATGTCATGAAGAGCCACGATCGAAAAAAACTTTCCGAAACTTGTAAGAAACCCGAAAGTGTGTATTTGGCTCAGAAATACTCGGTTATACGTCCAAATCGTTTTTGAAACTTTGGCCAAGTTTAGCATGAGAATCCAACTATTTAACAGTGTAAACAACTCTGAATGCATGAAACAGCGTTGTACCCCCCCTTTAAATTTTGAGAGAAAAATGGTTAAAATTTGAGAAAGATGTCGAAATAAAATGTTGAGAATAAACGTTAAATTACGAGAAAAAAGTTGTTAAATTGAGAAAAAAAGTCTAAATAAAATGGTGAGAATAAACTTGTTGAATTACGAGAAAAAAACGAAAAAAGAAAAGAGTAGAATTAAAATGCGAGTCATAAACACACTCGCGTCAGGTTCATTTAATCTCATTGCAGAGTGTCAGACAGCGTCTGCAGGGGTGTAGGCTGGAGAGTAATGCACATGGATGGTAGCATATGATGCAATCGACCATGGATCCCAATCGTCTTTTGACAAACTCGCTTTTCTTCCTTTTCTCATCACATATCACATCGGAAAAGTGGAAATCAAGCACAACGCTGTTTCATCTACCTTTAATCATGTTTAAATCACCGCGGAATCTGTGGTTTGTATCGGAGAGCTCTGCTCCTTCTCACAGTGCTGTTTAGTGGTCGCATGATCAAGACCTGCGAGTAAACGCATTTGTTCTGAGCTCGCACAGCACTGTCTTTAGGCAGATGGTCCGTGCAGTACGCTTCACACTACACTCTTAAAAATAAAGGTGCTTCAACGATTGCCATAAGAAGGCCCTTTTGTCTATAATGTTTCAAAAGAACCTTTAACTCTGAAAACCTTCTTTTTCACAAAAAAAAAAAAAAAAAAAAAGTTCTTGGTGCGAAAAAGGTTCTTGAGATTATAAAAAGGTAATAAAGAGATGGATCTTTAAAGAACCTTTGACTGAATGCTTCTTTGTGGAACTAAAAATGGTTCTTCTATGGCATCGCTTGAAGAACCCTTTGAAGCACCTTTATTTTTAAGAGTGTAGTAGTGCTGTTTTTCTGTTTTGGTGCGTTTAGGAATTCTCGTGCGCTAAAGAAATGATAGTGGCAGTGCATATGAGTCAAATTGCTGTCACTCACGTTTTACTGATACATCTGGCCTAAGATTTAGTGCTGTCACTTTGTGTTGACATTGTGAAACTGCATTATTTATTGTACGTGGCTCGCCAAGCATAATTTGCATTTCAAAAGACAAGCTGTGGGCCGTTTGAAATTCATCCACTGGCTCTATTTGGCCCACGGGCCGGACTTTGGACACCCCTGCCATAGATGCTATTTACAGTGAAAATAGTGATTTGATCAGTTAGAATACTTTTCAATCCACAAATTAATATTTACAATGGATTTACTTAGTAGACTAACCTACCCATTAATACAGTAATAGTCAACACTCTTAGCATTTGATTTTCACTGCTTAACGAGAAGATAAGACAAAGTAAGAAAAGCGATTTCGGGAAAAACGGACCCGAACCCTTTTCGAAAACCGCATCATATGCTACTCCAAGTTCATTACTCTCCTACCTATGGCACTGTTTGTACACTCTCCACGAATGAACTGACCTGAAATTTAAACTTTTTTCCATAATTTTAAAGAGTTTTTATTCTCAACATTTTATTCTCGCCTTTTTTCTCGAAATGTAAAGGGTTAGTTCACCCAAAAATGACAATTATGTAATTACTGACCCTCATGTTGTTCCAAACCCATAAGAACTTCTTTCATCTTCGGATCACAAATTAAGATATTTTGATGAAATTCGAGAGCTTTCTGCCTCTGACGCAATGATACACCATGATCAGGTCCAGAAACGTTGCCAAAAGGACATCGTAAAATAGTCATGTGGCAAATCAGGGGTTTCACCATAAGTTTAACGAAGCTACGAGAAACTTTTTTGTTCACAAAGAAACTAAATAATAACAAATAATTTTATTCACCAATTTTTCTTCTCCCCGATTACCGTCTTCCGCCATTTTGGAGAGTATCCACTGAATGTAAACAACGTAATAAGCATTGTTTACGTTTAGTGAAAGCGCGCGCAGCTGAACATAAACAACGCTGATTAGTTTGTGGGTTCTCTCCAAATGTCTGCAAGACGTTAACTTTACGGTTTGTAACGCTTTTTTTTCGTTTTTGGTGACCCGGTTAACACAACTTTTTTTTAATTAATTTTAAAGGAGTTTTTCTCAACATTGTATTTAGACTTTTTTCTCTCATATTATAATTACTTTAATCTCGAGATGGTTTTATTTCTGTATATTTGCAACCCCATTTTCCTGAAATACACTGGAAAAAATGGTGTAGAAATTGCTAGTGCATTTCACAAGTTATTACAAGGAAAAGGCAAGAAACACTTTTGCTGATATTTTGTTTGCAAAAACACATTTTATTTTATATTTTATTTTATATTTTATTATTTTATTTTTTACTACACATCAGGTTTTGTAGTAGACTATAAAGTTAATAAACAAAATAAAAATTACTAAATTAAATTAAATTGGACCTAAATCTAAGATAGACTATATTCTCTGGCGTTTAAGCATCTTCTTTCCCCCCGAAAAATAAGAAAACCTTGACTTCATGTTTCAAAGTTCCAAGCCCTATTTTGTTCCCTAATTGTGGGAAATGTCAGGTAACTAGATTTTTAAAAATGGCATGTTATTGGGTGGATGCAGAGTGAGAACCTGTTCTGTACAATCTGTCTGTTCTCATTGTGTCTCTGGCTCTGTTCTTTCTCTCGCACTGTGTTTAGAGCTGCTCTGAGTGCTGGATACAGTGAGCCAGGTGTCAGAAAGATGCTATTATTGCCTTGAAGCCGTACATTCTGGTCAGGGCTGTTGAGCGTGTGTTTGTGAGAGAGAGATCAGTCTGGCAGATGATCAGAGAAGTCTCTCTCTCTAAGAGCTCTTTCAGCGTTTCACTCTGACGTTCTTATTTAACACACATCAGACTGCCACTGTCAGATCCTGTCTAAGTCCACACATGCAAACAGAGTTGACTGCATTTATATAAATGCTGGAGCATAGATCAAAGCATCCTATAGCACATTGCCCACAATGCTTTGTTTGTGTGCAGAATGTAAAAGTGACAACATCTATGACAATATGTTGTAATCACAACTTTTGCATTAGGTATTTCTGTACACTAATCGACTGCAATTCAGTATATACATAAATCAAATATGTCAGATAGCAATAGTCAGCTGCATGCTCCACATCCTTTCTGCTGATTTTAAGGACAATTAAATCAAATAATAAAATAAAATGCTTATATAAGAAATTGATTTAACAATTTCAGTTCATTTAAAATAAAATAAAATCCCTATATCCAGTTAATGACAAATGGTTGAAAAAATTGAGCTTTGTGACGTCCTGAGCGTTCTGCATTCACATATTCCCATGTTGAAATGCAAATTAGAGATGAGACCTGACTTAATTCAGATATCACATTGCTCAAAAAGTAAAGACTGCGCAACACTTTGTTCAGGACTGCAAAGTGGCATTAATTTCACACTAAGAAGGGTTTCACACTGTTCCACGCTCCGCATCAAAAACATCCTTCCCGTCTCTCACGCAGCAGAATGACTGCGCTGGAGAAGGACACCAACCATGTGCGTAATAAACATGAATGGTGGCACATCTGAGAGAGGACAAATGAGAACAGAGCTGGAAAAAGTAGAAAGAAGTGGCTGTCAAAAAAACTCTGTTTTCTCATCATTACTGAGGAAGGGGAAAACAAAGAAGCATCTGTCTCTAGACCTTGAGAGGAGGATATGTCATGAGCAGCAGAAATAATAAAGCAAAAAGATGATGTGATGCTTCCCTACTTCACAGTCTGGATCTCTGAAGAAATACTAAATCAGTGGAGCTTCAAAAGAGCTGTAGAGGAAGAGTATGCTAAACCCACTTAAAACGCTCGATGACAGGACGAGCATGGAGAAAGCCTGCCCCCTTGTGTGTGCTTGGGGTGCTGCATGACTATGCATCTGTGCTACTTGCATCATAAACTGTAATTGTAGAATATATGATAATTCAAATAGATCAAGCAGTGTCAGACCACACATTTAGAAAACACCACAGAGCCAAAGTGTGAACAGTTTTTTAAGGGAATTCAACCTTGTGAGAAATGGCTTGCTTATATCTTGTTTTTTAACTTTTTTTATATATATAATATCTATATATTCATAATTTAGAAAAACTTTCAATGAAAATTATAAATACAATTTTAAGTACTAAAATGAAAATAAAAAGTAATATAGAATATTTAAAAAAGAAGAATAAAAATGACACACGCACAGAATAACATTACTGAAACTTTTAATGTAAATATAAAAAAAAGCTTCTTCAGAAGCACTAACAACTACTATAATAGTTTTTAGAATAATACTAAATAGCACTGCTAGTTGTCTCGCAATAAGCTGCAATAGTGAGATATTTTTATTGTAAGTATCCTCCGTTTGACCTGTAAAGACAACATAAAATGACATAACACAGCAACACATTTTCCATCTATAAAATTACATATTTCAGTAAAACACAATATTGAGCATCAAGTAATATAAGAAGGGTGAAACATGTTATGCAATGTCATTTTACTTGTATTATTTTATATATTGTATATATGTTCTTTATATAATTCGTTTTTCATTATTATAAAGTGTGTGTGGGTGTGGTGTGTGTGTGTGTGTATATGTGTGTATATATATATATATAGCTCTTTAGCATCAATCTTTTAATATTTGACCAGACTGCTAAAGGTAAAAATGCACAGAATTAATGAAAAGCAGCTATTAAGATAGCACTTGACTTAAGCCTTTATATACAAAGCAATATAAAAGAATTTGAATGCATTAATTATATATTGTATTAGCATGAGCTTAGTTATAATGCATTATAATACTTATATATTCACTATTACACCTTTAGAAAGTGTAATGCATGAAAACACATGGCTAGCATCTCATTTCAGATGTAATATGGTCTCTGCAAATGCTTTTAATTCATTTAACAACTATTTATGAAAAGATGTAATGGCTTTCAACATACATTATGGATATCTATATAGGGCATTATGCATAAAGGGGTCACGTTTAAGTGTTACCAAAATTATAAAATGCTAAATAGCATGCACTTTACTATTAACAAGCTGTGGCTTGTAGCGGTCAGTAGTAAGTGGTTTGCTGTTTGTGTCAGTTTGTGTTTTGCAGGGACTGTAAGGCAGAGTATCACGAGGGCCCCTGCAGACAGAGGACAAACACAGCAACAGGAAGTGCCCTGCAGGTGAGGACTTCACACTTTTAATATTAGTTCATCACATATGCATGGAGACAGTTCAATTTATGTTGGCTAGATATCATCAGTCATCCCACAAGGTGAAAATCTGCTTAAATATTCTCGAGCAGCCCAGAGATTCTAGTCATAAGGGTGTCAGTGCAGGACAATGCCTACAAGCCATTCACAAATCACCTGATTCATAAAAGAATCATATAAGAGTGGAATTTAAGACTTAAGATCAAACTGTCTTCTCACTGTGCTGCGTTGATCCTGCCTGTGTGTGTGTGTGCGTGTGTGTGGGTGGTGTGTGTGTGGTGTGTGGTGTGTGTGTGTGTGTTTCAGGGTTATATTGTAGATGAAGAGGCAGCTCTTCGTGCTCGCTGGGAACAGGCCTCACAGGAGACTATAGCCGAAACCACTCACCCCTGCCCCAAATGCCAAGTTCCTGTGGAAAAAGATGGTATGAATAGTTTTTACCTTTATCTAGTTTGTCAAGGACTATTAATACTATTAGTAACTGATTACATGTAATCTGGATTACATAATCAGATTCCAAATATTAAGTGCTTGTAATTAGATTATATTACATTTTAAATAGAACTTTTTTTTATACCTGATTCGCATAAACTATTGACACAATGGCAAGGTTAAATTATTCATATACAAAGTTCTGGCATGAAACTCTATATTGCGCAGTCTGATAGGTCTAACTCAGTCCGACCTAATGACATCATTATCACATGGAACAGCTGATTGGTTCTCTCCTGTATCGGTAGCAAATGAGCTCACTACTCAGCATTCAAATATATGACTAGTGCTTGCTACAGCAGTTGCAGCTTGCTTCAGAAACCCTCCTCCTTCCCCAGCTCCACCTGTATAGATGTGCTACAGGGCGATCATGTGCTGTGGGGGTTATTCATGTTATATGTGCAGCCAGCAGTATTTTTTACTGCTCACAGCAAACAGCATTGTTGGTGATGGCAGTAGCAGTTTTAGTACTTGTTCGCAGCAGCAGAGTAGCAGATACTATTCGCCAAGACCCAAATACATTACATTGTCATGTACCAGTTTCATGACGAAATACTTTTTTATTTTTAAACTGATCTTTCTAAAAAAAAAAAAAAAGCCTATGTTTATAGTGTTGAAAAGGCTTCCTGGATTTTATGGAATTTACAAAACATTTGCATGTCCACGGTCGTTAAGGTCACAGACATGCAGGTAAATATTAATCTGTTCTATTTTTTTTTTTTTATCTATATTTTTGTTGATTTCAAGGACAGTTCACCACCCACCCCACAAAAAAAACACTGTATCATTTACTCCCTCATGTTGATACAAAACTGTAGAGTTTTCTTTATTTGGTGAAAAAAAGAAGATATCAACTAAAAAGTGACGGTAGCCATTGACTTTCATGTATTTATTTATTTCTTTTCCCCAAATATGGAAGTTCAATGGATGTGGTCACCTGGTACCAACATTCTTTTAATATCTTATTTGGGGTTCAGCAGAAGAAAGAACTCATACGGTGGCTCCCTTATGGGATGAGGTAAATGATGATAATCTTTGGGTGAAATGTCCTTTAAATGAGTGTGAGCATTTTCTCAATGTACAACCTCTGCCGTCCTTCATGAACTTGGAAACCTGATAAAATGTCTGTTAAGGCATCATGTGGTGGTAACAAATAATTTACCTAATCAACACCAATCTAATTATATCCCACACAAAGTGCAGTATACAAGAACTCCATGTGGAATACTGTATCCCACAATGCAGTGCGCTTATATTAGTCTTGCATTTCCATTTCAGTGTGACGAATAAACCTGGAAAAATATCAGTGATTTTTAACATTATATTAGGGACTATTCGATTCTCTAAAGTACAATATTAATAGATTTATTTAGTATTTGTATGTAATTCACTTTAATAATATTAATATTTTATTATAATTATTATTAAATGTTTACATTTGTATTTAAAATTAACCTATGTGAATATATTTATAATATGTTTTATGTTTAATCATTTACATTTCTGACAATAACAAAAAATAATTTGCTTAATTAATCATTAACCCTTTCAGTGTACAGTTCTTTTTAAAAAAAAGTGTTTTGGGAACCCCAAAAAGTTTTCAGGGCATCACTGTGAAAACCCCTTTTGCACCTTTTATTTTTAAGAGTGTACTATTTTAAAAATGTTGATATTATACTGTGTGTGTACACTGAATGCTTGTGTATTTACAATATCTCACAGACTGCTCAGTCATTGATAAGTTATCTTTGTTTTTATCTTTTACCTTGAAAAGTGCACTGTAAAGATCCAGTTTCTTGTCCTCTCTTCTGTTGCTCAGGTGGCTGTATGCACATGGTGTGTCCACGTCCGCAGTGTAAGTTTGAATGGTGCTGGCTCTGTCGTGTGGAGTGGAACAGAGAATGCATGGGTAACCACTGGTTCGGATGAGCCAGATATGCTCTCACCAAGAGCTAAACTCTAGCTAATCATTAGCACTGTTGTGAGGTACATATCATGAAATGCTGCCGACATTCAAAAGTATCTATGGCAACTACACATATTTTGAGTGTGATGGAATAAAATTCTAGTGCTATTAAAATGTTTTAATGAAATACTTAGTCATGTTTTCCTTTAAGTCATCGAATTCCAAAATATTGATTTGCTAATGGGAGTATTACTGACTGCACTTAATCACAATGAAAGTGTTTCAGGTTTTTCTCACCTAGCGGTTTTATTTTATTTTATTTTTGAAAATGTAATTTATTTCTGTGATGTAAAGCTCAATTTTCAGCATGAGGAAAAGAGGAAAAACTATGCATTAAGAGCCGGGGGTGAAAACTATTGAACATAATAAAGATTTAATTTTATTATTTTGCCTAAATATCTTTTTTTTCCATTTAGTACTGCCCTTTAAAAACTACAGAAGGTACTTATATGTTTCCCAGAAGGCAAAATAAGTTAAATTTACCCTAATTTTCAAATTTCAAATTTTTCAAATCAATAAAGTTTTTAACCCCCCATAACCCCACCCCACCACGGCTCTTAATGCATGGTTTTTCCTTCTGGAGCATCAGTGAGTGTTTGAACTTTCTGTAGTAGTCCCTCAGTTGTCCTCAGTGTGAAAAGATGGATCTCAAATGCATACAGTAATTTTTGGAAAGGGTTCAAATGCACAAAAATGCTGGAAAACAAAAATAATTTGTGGGACCTGAATGATTTTTCTGAAGAACATCAGGTAGTTTAACTGTTCAGGACAAACAAGGGACTGATGAACGACTATCACTAAACAAAAAAACACAGCTGTGGATCATTCAGGTAACAGTATTAAGAATCAAGTGTATGTAAACTTTTGAACGGGGTCATTTTTATGAATTCAACTATTATTTTCTCCTGTGGACTATATGTAAATGTCTTTTATGAGAAATATCTTATTCAGGTCAGTACTAAACAAAAAAAAACATGAGCCGTTTGTATGATCCCTCTGTCACGAAATCCTCCGAAATGAGAAGATCCCAATGCAGCATTTATTGAAGAGTCCAAAACACAAACATCCACATAAGGGCAAAACAAAAGCAACAGAAAACACGTAACAGTAAACAATAAACCAGCAACCAAAGACAAAGAAAACCAGGCTTATATGGATTAGTTAACAAGGTAAATTGGACACAGCTGAATGCAATGAGGCTTGATAGTCAAGGCAAAGGGTGATGGGAACTGAAGTCCAGAGAAACAAATCTAAGCGTGCCCTCTAGTGGCTATACATGGGCACACCAACTAGACGCTGTGACATTACCCCTCCTCTAAGGAGCGGATACCAGACGCTACCAAAAAGTCAATGAAATCCCGAAAGGAGGCGGAATGGAGGCGGACCAGGGGGAGGGATGATGGGCCAGGCCCGTGTAGTGGAAGAGGTCTAGAAACGAGGTAGGCCAGAGGGCAGGGACAGGGAGGAGGGCCCCCCCAGGACGGGGGCCCGGCAAGGCAGGAGGCCAAGGGCGGGGCCGGGAAACGACCCGTGAAGGTCGGACGAACAAACACCATTGGCGGGCAACAAGGGCGCGCCGGAGCTGGCAGACAGCAAAGGCGGTGCCAACGACCACCTCAGGAGACATGCAACAATGGCCGATGATGAACCCCCTAGCAGGGGGCTTTTTTTTTTTTTTCCCAAGGCAGGCCTGCAAAAAGAGCAGAGAGAGGTTAGTAACAGCCTCAATGGCTGCAACATGACAGGCAGACAGTCCAGCAACAGTCTCCCCGACCGAAATAGGGCAGGCAGACAGTTCAACAACAGTCTCCTTGGCCATGACTAGGCAGACTGAGAGTTCAGGAGTGGACACCACCGCCCAGAGGGGAGCTGAAGCGGACGCCACCTTGGGAGGTTTTGCAGTAGAAACCATCACCTCGGGAGGAACTAGAGCAGACTCAGTAGTGGACTCTTGGACTGGAACAAGCTCAGGAGTGAACTCGTAAACTTGAGTAAGCTCTGGGGTGGATTTGTAGACTGAAACGAACTCTGGAATTAATTCGTAGACTTGAGTGGGCACCAGAGTAAACTCCTAGACTAGAGTGGGTTCTGGAGTGAAACCATAGACTTGAGTGGACTCTGAGGGCTTTCGGACTGGAGCGGGTTCATGAGTGGACCCTGAATGCTCCTGAGCTGGAGTGGGCTCTGGAGTGGACTCATGATGCCATGGGTTGGAGCGGGCTCTAGAGTGACTCTAGAAGTCCTGGTTGGAGCAGGCCTGGAGTGGATATGAATCGTCACATGACACAGAAAAGCCAGGGCAAAGGCAAAAAGACGGCCTTCTTGATTATGGAAGCATCAGTGAAATTGGGCAGTTCTGTGGCAACCTCTGAGACCACCGGAGTCAGGTCCTCCAGGACCACTGGACCAGGAACCACCGAAGTCGGATCCTCCAGGACCACCGGACCAGGGACCACCGGAATTGGGTCCTCCAGGACCATGGACTCGGGTCATCAGGACCACTGGACGTTGGGTCGACTATGGAGAAGGGTCTGAGACAGTGAAGATTCACTATCAACTGGAGCGGGCTTGGGCATCTCCGGGGGCACTGCAATGGACTCAGACTGACATGACATTACTAAGTTGCGGTAACAGAGATAATCAATAAAACTCCAAAAGTCAACAGTCTTAAGCCCCTCCATCTCCCGAGGAGGCAAGGGATTGTCTAGGCAGTCATTAAAAGTCTTTCTGAGCTCGGACTCACTAAGTTCCAGTCCTACCGCCGAAGTCCAGAAGGTCTGAGCAAAACCTCCCACTTTCATCCCCTGTTAGCGAAGATCCGCCAACATCCGGAGCCGCTCCTTCTTCGAAGCAGGAGGAAGAATACGAATGCCCATGGTCCACAATCCGATAAGCCCAGTTTAGCAGCTGGATCTGTTAATGGCTGGTTTATTCTGTCAAGGAATGCTCCAAATCGAGAAGATCCAAATGCAGCATTTATTGAAGAGTCCAAACAACAAACAGAATAATCCACATAAGGGCAAAACAAAGCAACAGAAAACACGTAACAGTAATCAATAAACCAGCAACCAAAGACAAAGAAAACCAGGGTTATATGGATGAGTTAACAAGGTAAATGGGACACAATAATGTAATGAGGCTTGATAGTCAAGGCAAAGGGTGATGGGAACTGAAGTCCATAGAACCAAACAAAACTAAGAAGTGTGCCCTCTAGTGGCTATACATGGGCATACTAACTAGACGCTGTGGTATTTATAATCAATGCATGTTATGTGCCCTTCAAAATGTCATGCCAAAAAATTTTTGTTCACACTTTGTAAAATGTGACTTTGAAGACGGTATTGATAAAATAGCCTAGTATTTAGATTCGATTACACTGATGGTATGAGAGGGCAATACTTTGGTTGGCCTAATTTGAAATAATATACCATTTACTGATGTACCAGAGAAAGTATGGACTTTTTACTGTCAATGAATATACAGACACGCTGATACAGTTCACAGGTTCACATTACTCTTGGGTGTTTACATACACAGAAATGAAATACCGTTCCTCATCAGCATACTGTAGTGCATTAAAGGGGTCATGACATGGATTTTATAATTATTTTAATATGTTCCTTGAGGTTTACTTATAAGGTTAATAAAGTTTTTTGCTCACAAAAAAAAAAAAAATGTAGAAAAATGATTATTTTCAACCTTCATTTCGGCCCTCTGTCTAAAACGACCTTTTTTAAGGTGCGGGTCCTTTAAGGCTTCTCAGTAATCAGCCACTGTTATGATTGGCTAACGTCATTTCTGTCATTTAATGCCCCCTCGCTATTGCATGAGTGTTTTGACAACATAATCAAAATAAAATGGTCATTTCCAGACAAAGCATTATGAAATAATTTACTTACGGTTTGTGATGCAACTGCAGTCAGATCTAGTACCGCTTCATCTTTCAACAAAGGTTTCTTTGTGAACTCTCCATGACACCGTGCCTTGTTTACAAAGCAAAATGTTCCGAACAATCCTCTGACGTGATGCCATTAAAAATAAACTGTCCACTTGTTCCTTACGCTGGGATCCTTCTGATATCTGTACAAAGACGCAAACGAGCTGTTTAATCCAAACGCGTCAAAACGAACATTCTTTCACTCCATTTATCCTATTGACAGATAGTGGGCTGTCTCAGAAAGCGAATGCGCATCTGTATACTGTATCCAGTGTAGACAAGATAGCGGGCAGTGATTGTGATTTCTATTTGCTTTTGAACCAATGTGAGGACCACGGATTTCAGCGTGATCAAGTTTCAAGCCATTAAGCGGCTGAACACCAGTGGGCCTATGGTGAGAAGAAGACTATTTGTCAATGTCTTGCTCTGGATACAGTGTTTATGCAAACGACTGTGCCCAGGTGGCGTCACCTTGCCCCTCGGATCCAAAACGAGCCATTTTTGGAGTTTGATTAAATAAATGCTTTGTTTATAATGAGGAGGACGTTTTTAGCTATGAAACTTGCAGGATGTTTTAATGGTCCAAATACCTCTTATATGCCAAAAGATTAAGGCAAATTTGATTTCTCATGTCACAAACCCTTTAAGAAAAGAAAACAAAACACACTGCTACTGCATTAATAGGCATACATGATCTAGAAAGGTGGAGCTGGTGGAGGTGGAGGGTTTCAGAAGAACACTGATAGTGGTGCTGGACCACAACACAGACATAAAATATTTTCCTCTGAATGTGCAAGACTTCTGATTCATTAGCCACGACAGGTAAATAACTATAAGAATAACAGTGCAATAAGTGGTAATACTATTTACATTACAAAATGTTGTGTTTATGATTAATATATTAAAATAATAATATGATGATGATAACAAATATTAAGTAACATAACAGTTTTTTGTACAGCTAAAATAAACTGAAGTGAATGACACCAGAACCACATTCTAATTACAAATGGTCTTGCATGTTCTTACGTTAAAAATAAGGTGGATAGTGTTTACTCCACCAGACTATTTAAATAGGAGCAAGCAATCTCAGGGGCTGCAGAATTAGCAGAGGACAATCAGCTTGTGCCATGTAGAAAATAATATGATTGCTAGCAGATTGCATGTAGATAACCTATCAGCCTGCACCATCAACAGTTTCATCACTGATTATACATTACCACAAGATTATATCGAGATAGATAGATGGTACAAAAACTGAAATTATTATGATACACGTGTTGTGAGTTTAATATCAATCCTAACTCTAAATCGTTGTCTTTTTAGAGGAATATGTAGGCAGCGAATATAAGGGTCTGGCAACGGATGAAGACACTGTAGAAAATCCAGCTGAATATAAAGCTCCTGGATCACTTTCGAGTCCTGGCGGCCAGCATTAAAGACACAGATGAGGTAACCTGTGAAACATATGATGTGGCTCCACTTTGGTGAACTTTGGGAGAACATGATGTTGTATTTGTCAGTGTTACACAATGATATTGATTTTTGCTTTCAGGTGGACCTGCAGTTTCTGAATGATGTCCTCACAAATGGAGCTAACCCAAACTCAGCAGATAAATATGGGCAAATGGCCCTGCATGAGGTTAATGTCTGACTGCTTATGTAAGACATACTGTATATGCCATCAAATGTCATTCTGGGATTTAAATGTTCAGCTGATGCTTACGTTCAAATATTGAGAATATAGGTGACATTGTAAATCATTCACAGATGTTTGTGTTTATTGGTAGATATCTCGGGCATGGAACGTGGACGTGATGCGTTTTGTTCCTGGAAAGAGGGGCAGATTTTCAGAGGGCCGATGGTTTTGGAGTGACGCCTCTTCATGTTGCCGCAGCTCTGGATTATGAGGAGATGCTGCAGTTCCTGTTAGAAAGAGGAGGTGTGTTTATTTGTGTTTATCAGGGTTCAGAAAAATTCAAGAACTGGCTGTACAATCTCAGAAATAAAGAGTACAAAAGCTGTCAGGCAGTACCTTTTCAAAAGGTACTAATGTACTCTTTAGGTCTTAATATGTACCTTTAAGGTACTAATATGCATCTTTTAGGGCTAAAATCAGCTTTGCCATCACAGGAATTAATAAAATGTCAAAATGTATTAAAATACAAAAGAGTTATTTTAAATTGTAATGATATTTCACAATTTTACTGGTTTTACTGTATTTTTTGATGAAAATAAATGTGACTTCTAAGAGACTTTAAAAAATAAATTATTTTAAAACATTAAAAGAAATTTGACCCTGGACCACAAAACCAGTCGCTGGGGTAAGTTTGTAGCAATAGCCAAAAATACATTGTATGGGTCAAAATGATTGATTTTTCTTTTATGCCAACAATCATTAGGATATTAAGTAAAGATCATGTTCCGTGAAGATATTTCGTAAATTTCCAACCGTAAATTTATCAAAACTTCATTTTTGATTAGTAATATGCATGGCTAATAACTTCATTTGGACAACTTTAAAGGCGATTTTCTCAATATTTCGATTTTTTTGCACCCTCAGATTCCAGATTTTCAAATAGATGCATCTCGACCAAATATTGTCCTATCCTAACAAACCTTACATCAATCAAAGCTGATGTATTCAGCTGTCAGATGATGTATAATTCTCAATTTCGAAAAATTGAGGGTTATATTTGTGTCCAGGGTCACAAATATATTAATGGTTCCAAACTTTTGACTGGTGTAGTTTCCTGGAAGGAAAAAAAAACTATTTTTATTTTATTTCATTTTCCCTGAAATCAGCCGTCTGTATATTTTGCCTCTGGTATTTTATTATAATGGCAGCTGACATTGAAGCTCACACGTATAAAGACAAGCAGACCCCGCTGCACTTTGCTGCTAAGAATGACGCTGTCGGGGCAGTGAGGATATTACTGCAGAATGGGGCGGACATCGCTGTACAAGACTATAAAGAGAGAACCTCTACAGCTGGCTCCTAACTTAACTCTATATATAGATAACTCTATAAAGTCAGGCCTGATCTGTGCATGTCCTCCAGCTCTAACAGTGGACAAACCTTGACTGCTGTCTAAGACATGTTTTGACTTCTGTGTGTTACAGATCGGAGTGAGACAGTGCTTTTGCCGCTGGGGTTTGGAGCAGATGCTGGGGTGCAGGACTCTGATGGACAGCTCTGCATTGCTGCCATGATTGCTAAAATGACCCCTGTGGTGAGGAATCAAGGATTGTAATTGATTCAGAACAAGTTAATCAGCAGCATTTATGGCATTACATGTATTCACTTAGCAGATGCTTCCAACATGACTTTAAAATACTAGCAAAACCCATTAATTCAAGACAGACACAATACAAGTATTGCTACTTTATTTAAAAAAAAATATCAAAATGAACAAGTGAGTGGCTAACCACACACTGATCCACGCATCGTGCAAAAGATGCATGTGAGTTGAAAACAGATGGACACGAGCAAGCAGACATTTCAGCCTTCTGCTTGCTCGTGTCCATCTGTTTTTAACTCGCATGCACTTTGCACTTTTTGCACGATGCAATTCATAAAATAAAAAATATGTTTTTGTAGACTTTTCCAGTCTTGAGTGGATCAGTGTGTGGTTAGCCACCCTCTTGTTCATTTTCAAATATCCTACTGGCTCTACGCACCTGCAGCAAAAGGACTTATTTTTTCCTGTTTGGAGCTCTACAATTTTCTCAAGTTTTAAAAAATATCAAAGAAATGTTAGATGTGCAAGTGCAAAAAAGTTTTTTTATTTGTCATTTATTTATCTGTAGTTTGCAGTTTTGTTGCATAATGTAGTGAAATAATTATTATAATCCTATTAAAATATAAAAATTATAAGTAAATAAATAAATATTGTATTCGAATAATTATTTAAAAATGCATTTACATAAATGAATTATTTTATTTTATTCATGATAGTGAATCTGCTTTGAAACTGTTATTTTGGTCCATTAATCTGTGTGGTTATCAGCAGGCCACATTTAGCGTTAAGCTTGTTGTAATATGAAAGAAATTAATACTTTTAGCAAAGATGCATTAAATTGATCACAAGTGAGAGGCTTTTACATTGTTTCAAAAGAAAATAAATACATAAATAAATAAATACAGTTTATTTAGTATTAATACTTAAGTTTAAGTTTCCACAAAAACATTAAGCAGCACATCAACACTGATAATAATAGGAAATGTTTCTTGAGCATCAAAGCAGCATATTAGAATGATTTTTGAAGGATCGTGTTACACTGAAGACTGGAATAAAAATGCTGAAAATTCAGCTTTGCATCACAGGAATAAATTGCATTTTTAAAATATATTCACTTAGAAAATAGTTATTTTAAAATGTAATAATATTTCACAATATTACTGTATTTTTCATCAAATAAATGCAGCCTTGAGACTTCAAGACCATTCAAATGAATGTTAGTGTATTTTTCAATAGTCCTCACGTTGGTGTTGACAGGCTGATCTGGCAATGAATCAGTTCCGTATGAAAGACCGAATGACCTGACAGCAGTTCTACTACCTTCATCTCATGGAGCCAAAGCCTGCTGACAGGACAAACCCAAAAGGTTTTGATCCATCATCACCGGTACACATCTTTAAGCATATTTCACATAAACTTCTGTACAGTGTTGCTGCATTAGTGAGGATGTCATTAGTGCTACATCATTATTGAGAATGCATAATGCAAACAAATCTAGAATATAAATGCTTATGCTTATACACATACATATGTTTACAGTAGGCCTACATGCATTTCTCTTGGTAGGACTGGTGGCGTGTGTTGATGGTGGTTTTGGCTCTAGTTCGACCGTGACTGAGGTGTACAGGGAAGTGATGGAGATTGTGCGATCTAGGAGGAAACTGAAGCACTGGCAACGCTGGACTGTGCAGAAAATCAATGAGGACTTGAGCTGCTCTCACCCTATGTGGCCCGAGGTAACACTGAACCGGTTCACACTCACTTATACTTGGTCTTATTTAAGAGTGGAAAAAAAATGAAGGATGGTAGGCTTACAGACTGCACTCACAATTGAAATCTATTGATTTTTAAATGGATCCTGTGTTTCTGACTTTTGTATTTTAAAGGGTTAGTTGACCCAAAAAAGACACTTGTCATCCTTATTCACCTTGATATAATATATAGTATTTATATATTATTATTGTTTGCCATATGTGATGTGCTCAATGTATGTGCATCGATCAATGTTAATATGTGAATAAAGTCACAATATTGAGTTCAATTAAATCTGCTCATCATATATAAAGCTGTCGTATCTCTTCAAAAAATTTGGAATAAACATTATACTTTTATGATGTTTTTATGAAATATTTGAAGCAGTAAATTTTTTGTAGAATTGAATTTTACTGGAGGTACAGAAATCTCTCAGGTTTCAGTCTTCAGTTTTGTGTTGATGATTAAAACTCTCGGGAACAATCCCTGTAAAAAAAAAAAATTTTTTTTTTTATGCTGAAGATTACATCACATTTAAAGGAAATCTATAATGTCATGATCTGTGGCATTCTCCCTTTGATCCTTTATACTGATTCACTTACAAAGTGTTCAAATACAAACATTTCAAATCTAAAAATAAAATGTAAACATTATATGTGTCCACATTTTTTTAATTAAATTGTACAGCCTTGTCTGTAAAATGTAAATAAATAAATAAATACTCCACCCACGAGAATTACATTGGGAACACATAACAAGATGATCATCTGCCTAGAAAAGAATCCCCAGTATTAAAGGATTGATTTTGATTATTTTAAAGCTGCAAATACATATAACCACTCACAAGCTGAATAGTTATGTTTTTAAACCCTCTTAACTACTATAGGCTCCCATTTTACTGCATGTTACAACCTCTCAGCAAATGGCTCAAGAAAAAGAGAGATGATGTAACATAAACAAGAATGAGTAAACGAAGTAATAATTTATTCACTCACTCTGTATAACAACATTGACAAACTTGTCAACCAAGTAACAATTTAACATAACAGACAAAAACACACAAAATAAGACAGATGCTGTTTGCTCACTAGCCCTCAAGAATCTATTGTCTCTCCTTTTCGCCTCCTTTTAACTGCTCGCTCAATTAATCAGCCACTCTCAAGCAAGCAACAGGTGCGTCCACCTAAGACAGAGAGAGAGCGACGCCAAGAAAAAACAAAGGAGGGGCAACAAAAAAGTAAACAAGAAACCACCAGCCGTAACACTGCATTATTGTCAGTGTTGAGAAGGTTACTTTGGAAATGTAATAGGTTACAGATTACAAGTTACCCTATTTAAAATGTAATAAGTAGTGTAACTATTTCAGTTACTTTATTAATGTAACTGGTTACATGTGATTACTTTTTAAAATGTCTTATGAATGTTTTCAACTGTTATTCATTTTGAAGCATTAAAAGCAGGCAGGATTAACCTGAGAGTAGTACTCAACACTGATTACTGTCAGACTTTCAAAATCCTCAAACATCCATTTGAATTGTACTGAGGTTAAAGGGTTAGTTCACCCAAAAATGAAAATTCTGTCATTAATTACTCACCCTCGTGTTGTTCCAAACCCATAAGACCTTCGTTCACCTTCTGAACACAATTTAAGATATTTTAGATGAAATCTGAGGGCTCTCTGACCCTCCCATAACAGCAAGGTAACTACCACGGTCAAGGTCCAGAAAAGTACCAAGATGATTGACAAAGTAGTCTGTGTGACATCAGTGGTTCAGCTGTAAAGTTACGAAGCTACGAGAGTAATTACGCCGGATCTGGGTCAGCGCCGCCACACGCTCGCGTATATGGTACTGTCGTGAAAGCACATCCACAAGTGACGCAGTAGAGACGAAAATGTGGAATAAAGTCTTTATTTTTTTGTTTTCTTTGCGCACAAGAAGTATTCTCGTAGCTTTGTATAATTGTGGTTGAACCACTGATGTCACACGGACCTACTTTGGTGATCATCCTGGTACTTTTCTGGACCTTGAACATGATAGTTACTTTGCTGTCTATTGGAGGGTCAGAGAGCCCACATATTTCATCAAAAATATCTTAAATAGTGTTCCGAAGATGAACGAAGGTCTTACGAAATTGGAACAACATGAGGGTAATTAATGACATAATTTTCATTTTTGGGTTTATGATTTAAAATCATAACAAGATATAGTTTAATAGCTTTGATACTGTTTTTGAAATCAAATCTTGCATAGTTATGACATGCAGGGTGCCCGTAAGGGGGATGGTTTTAGGGGGAAGGTTAGGATGATTCTAAGGGCCCGATGATGGAGGGGGGCCCCCGAGGGGAACGTGGAACACACTTCAGCTTTGCATCACAGGAATACATTTCATTTTAAATATATTTAAATAGAGCATTTTAAACTACAGTGATATTGCTGTTTTTACTGTATTTTTGATCAAATAAATGCAGTCTTGGTGAGCATAAGAGACTTCTTTCAAAAACATTACAAGTCAAGTAAAGTCACGATTATTTATATAGTGCTTTTTACAATACATACTGAGTCAAAGCAGTTTTACAGTATTAAACAGGAAAATAGAACACAGGAATAAAATACACAGTTGTAAGGACACAACTCACAATTTGTTTTGTTTTTTTAATAAAAAAGGAGCGCAATTACTTGGAAGGCCAAATAAAGTATATTCGAAACCTGAAAGGAACCTACTCTCAAGAGTAACATACAGTACTCATTATAAGCTAATATACAGTAGAATGTGAAAGAGCATGCAAAATGAATTTGTATCTATGACTAAACATGCTGATATGTCTGATGCAGGAATATCTTTGATTGGCTGGTCTATTCGCTGCTGCTGGCAGTTCTGGGCATCCACTTGGCAGATATATTCCTTGTGTCTGACCCACTTTGACAGAACAGTCTTCGCCTCTTCAGTGTCCATTAGTTTCCTGTGGTTAAGGCTGATGAAGCATGTCCGAGCCTTTAGGTAATGTATCTTTTTGAAAGTAACCTTACAAAAGGAAACACTGAAAAGTAAGATGAATGCATGTAATTTGAAATGTCAATAATAACGTCCACGAGTGCAGGATAAAGCTAGTGTATTTGTATGTGTATGCTTGAGATTTCATTTATTTTTAAATCATCACCTTAAAAGCTTGTGTGTGTAATATAAACTGTTTTTTTTATAGGGGTGATGAAGCGTATGACTTTTGGCACTGTGGACATCTGAGTAAAATGTCTGGAACCTCGGCTCTATAGGAACACCTGGTCAGTTACCATAGTTACTCAGATATAATGTCAACAGCTTTTGGGTCTCCTGACTGCTGTGACACACAGAGCGCCTGCAGCCGAATGCTGCCACCTGGCCAGTGGCCCAAATAACACTGCTTCCATATCTCAGGTTTCACTGAGACTCCACAGGTGGCCTCTTCTTTGTGGGCTAGGTAACCATAGGAACATATGGTCAGTTACGGTAATCATAGAAACGTAAGGACGCGGGGGGTTGCACACCCTGTGCTCTGTCATTTCTGAATGCTACTACAGTATTTCAACATATGCAGGGATATCATTTTGCTCATCAAGCAGAGCCAACAACAATTACACTCTAAAAAATGCTGGGTTAAATATAACCCAGTGCTGGGTAAAATAGGGACAAACCCACAATTGGTTTGTTTTGACCAGCGTTTGGTTACTGCCCAGATGTTGGTTAAACATTTAACCCAACCGCTGGGGTCAAAACAACCCATTTGCTGGGTTTGTCCCTATTTTACCCAGCACTGGGTTGCATTTAGCCCAGCATTTTTTAGAGTGTAGGCTGCTTTTTCCAGCTCCAACATGAATCACAATATTGCATTACTTTGATTTAAAGAAAAAAAAAGAAGGAACTACAATACTATGTACTAATATACATTACCATTAGAAAGTTTGATTTATGATTTCTTATTTCAAAGAAATTAATACCTTTATTCAGCAAGGATGTGTTAAAATGATCAAAAGTCAAATAAATGCAGTTTTTTTTTAACTTTCTATCCGTCAAACAAAACAAAAAAGAACAAAAAAAGGTATCAGCACAGCTGTTTTTAATATTGATAATAATAATAATAAAGGTTCTTTGAGCACCAAATCAGAATATTAGAATGATTTCGCTTGCATTGCAGACATAATTCCATTAAAAAGTAAACGTCATAATGGTAACAATTGGTAAAACAATTGCAGTCTTGGTGGGCATAAAATACTTAATACTAAATAAATAAACAAACATACAAACAAACTCCAGACTCCAAATGGTAGTGTACTTTTATAAACAGAATAAAATATTGCAAATTATGCAATTGTGTCATAAACTACAGTACAAGTACTCTTACAAACTACAGTGCAGTTAGTCTGTGGTGAGAATTAAAAGGATTGTTCGCAGAAAAGTGCAAATTGTGTCAAAAAACAACATCAAAAAGTCATACTGGTTTGGAACAACATTTAGGGTTAGCGAATCATGACAGACAGTTTGTCTCTTTAATGGTTTTTACTTCTGAAAACTGATCTTTGCCCTCTATTGGCCTAAAATGCAACACATGATTGAACTCCAGGTAATGTCTGATTTGATTCTGTAGGGCGATGGGGCCCTTCATCGTCATGCTGGGGAAGATTGCAGGAGACGTGCTGCGCTTCCTTTTTCTCTATATTATAGAGATCTTCGTTCCATATGCCTGTGCTTTCTGGATCATATTTGGAGGTACGTCACAAAGACTCATAATATATAACTGTATATGTAAAAATGCATGAGATATGAACGTTGTGTCTGCTGCTCTCAGGTTTAGCTGAGGTGCCAAGTATGGAGACGGTTCCTGAGCTGCTGTACAGCCTGCACCGTATCACCCTGGTGGACGAGTATGAGTCTGATGCCATGCTGGATGTGACACCTGCTCTGTGGAACATTTCTGGCCCTCTCTGCTATTGTCAGTTTACTGATTGCTCTGCTTTCTGACACCTTCCAAAGGTATTAATTACTCATTTTATGATTATGTTTATTAGGGGTGTAACAATACGTTGATATGGATTGATGCATTGATCAAACGACTAATGAAATGATGATCAATGCATAAAAAAATCAATATGTATTTTTAAGATGCACCTTTATGGTGATGCAGCAACCTATAAAATAAGCTGTCGTCAAATAATTTGAGGGGTTTTTTTTGTAGAAATATATTGTTGTATACCTTCTTTTGTTGTGTCCTAATGCGATTCTAGGATACTATATACTAGAAATTACACATTTTAGAGAGTACAAAATAATTTCTTGACTTTTGTCATTGTTGCATATGATCTGATAGATAGATAGATAGATAGATAGATAGATAGATAGATAGATAGATAGATAGATAGATAGATAGATAGATAGATAGATAGATCTGGGATACTGAATTTAAGGAAGTACATGTTTATGTTATATTTAGTTCAATTTGTGTGTTATTAAAAATTTAACTGGTTGTGTAAAATAGGCACATAATAGTGATAAATATGTATTTATCAGTTGTGATATAATTATCGCAACTGAATCTAATTATATCGCAATAGGGATGGTTCACCCAAAAATTAAAGTTCGATCATCATTTATTGTGCCTCTATTTGTTCCAAACCTGTATGAGTTTCTTTCTTCTGTTGAACATAAAAGAAGGTATTTTGAGGAATGATGGTAAACATATAGTTGACTGTAGCCATTGACTTAATATAGTATTTTTTGCATACAGAAGCGTGAACTATGAACTATCCCTTTAAATGTATCAATGTGTCATAATGAAATGTCCAATACACTCCGAACGTTTATAGTGCTTTTTCAAATCTTTTTTGGGCAAGATACTGTAAATGTGTTCACTGTGAATTCTAACTGTATTGAAACCAGCTAGGTAGAACTGTCATGTTTGTGTGAACTATTCCTTTAACTCGTACGTCGAACGTTTGCGTTTACTGGGTCTATGACAGTGCACTGGCCAAAGCGGTGATGCAACAAGCTGCTATCATTCTGCAAATAGAGGAATCCACGTTGCTATGACGACGAGTACATCCACCAGCATCGTGCCCCGCTTGGAGAATTCTATGACGATAATGTCACCACTAACCCGGGGCAACATGCGGAGATGAAGAAGCTCACAGAACAGATCAAGGTGTCTACTGTACAACTACTGCATGTTGCATTTGTCACACGTCCATTCTTAAATTTTAGAATAACTGAAACTTTGCGTGTTCTGCAGGATACTTTAGATAAATACCTGAACATCCAAAAAGAGACACTCTCACCTCAGCTAGCCTATGCAGGTGCCAGAGAAGATACCAGAAGGTTGGTTGATAAACACCTTGAAGCTTCTTGGTCTTTTGATGTGAAGTTCCTGGAAAGCCTGCCTAACGTTGTTTTTTTGTTTGTTCTCTTATAACAGGAGAAGCGCTGCACTTCCAGAGAAAGAAGAACATCTCAAGACTCTTCACAGGCTTGAGAAAGACCAGCAGAAGCACAGTCGGGACTTGAGCGAGCTGAGGGCTGACGTGAAGAAACTCCACAGTTTGCTGCTGTTTGCAAATACAGCCCAAGACGTGTAGAGACCTCTGCACTTATAACGAACGTCTGTGAAAACGTGTGTTCATTGTACATTCTTTTCAGTTCAATTTTTGTTCGTTTTTATTGACACTGCCGTTGATATCAAATGACTGTCTATGGTGTTTCTGCAGCTACTGATGATGACAAGAAACCCTCAGTGACAAAGCAACCTACAGCGGACAGTTAAAAACTCCGAAACTAACGAATGAACTACAGAACTAAACATTTAATCCACAAGGAGCAAGACTTGGATAGGACTTCATCATTTTGCAACCTACAGCATTGTACCAAGTTACTGTAACACTATTTGCATCTTTGTACCTATATTAGAGTGGTTTTATTTTAATTATCAAGATTTTAATTATAAAATGTGAAACAAGATCTTTAAGTCTCTTTTATTTACACATTTATAATCAGAAATGTTTCTTGAGCAGCACATATCAGAATGATTTCTGAAGGATCATGTGACAGTGAAGACTGGAGTAATGATGCTGAAAATCACATCACATTTACATATTCAAATACAAAACAGTTATTTTAAATTATACATATATTTCACATTATTACTGTTTTGCTGTAGTTTTGATCGATTAAAAGCAGCCTCGGTGAGCAGAAAAGACTTCTTCGAAAGCATCAAGTCATTCTTGAGAAGTGGGACAAAACGGTGCAAACTTGAAAAAATAAAACCTTGTACTCAGACAAATGAAACTACATTTATGTATCTTATATGTACTGAGCTACTGAGCTATGCTTTGATACAACCTCCCAACTTTTCTTTTTTTTAACAAAATGTGCTTTTTTTTTTTTAGCTTGGACTGTGTAATATAATTTCAGCTTTATCTTTAACAGCATTCAAGATGTTTTTAACATTTCAAAACACATTCTGGTGCTAGCAGACAGATTACACTTTCACATGTGACCAATAATTCCTCAACAAATATAAAATATAATGAAATATCAAAATATGGTGAGGTGACAGAACTGACGGAGTTGACGAAAACCTGAATGTGTAGTCATTTGAACTATCGAATACATCGAATCAGTCAATTACTGTATTAAAACAAACAGTATGTTATTGTTTATAAAGCTTTTATTCAAGAGCCACATTGAAGTATTTTGATATATCACTGGAACACAAGATCTTATGGTGGTGACGTCTGACGGTGTTGACAAATTTGGCATTTCTTTCACAAAACCAGTGGAGTTCATGTAGTAGCCATTTTATTTTTTTCTGTTGATGCTAGATGCTAATGGAACCGGCTTCAGGAGAATACAATTATCTAAATATTTCAAATAATTTCCTCAGAAATTGGAAGATGGTGTTGACGTACCATGGCTGTGACACAGGAAATATTAACATTAGGATTTAAAATATTCTAAAAGTATAACTTAGCAGAGCCTGTCCGACACTGTTGTACTCTGCGGAGGTGAACTGTGGCAAGGGGGTCCGACTCCTTTAGAGCGACAGCTGCCCCTCATATTCCCTGATTCTATTACATTTTATTGAATGTCTGACGGTGTTGACAAAAAGTGGGGACGCAACTTTAAAATCTTATGAAACATGCATGTGTCATTAAAAAACAACCTTGCTTTGATAGGAGATATTATTAAGTGTTGCTTTTGATAAAACAAGCTCTTTTTCATCATTAAAAAAATCATTCATTGCATATGAATGCTTGAACCCTTCTCGGTGGACACACTGTTTTAGACGTAGTGAGAGGACATTAAGAAACACAGATTTGGTATAATACTGAGAAAATTAAATTGAGGGTGATAATTGTGTTAAATACATTCTATTATTAATCCCTCATGACATTTAAAATTGAAAATATTTTTTTTTTTAAAGCTAATAGCAGTTACCCTTGCTGGACCTGTTTTGTCCCACGTCTCAAGAATGGTCTATGAAACATAAAAGTAGTCATCATTACTTGTGAGTCATCGGTAGCCTATAATAACTTTGTGTGAGGAACAGAAAGATTAGGCTATTCATTAGTTATCAGTAATCATTATTTCCTGATAAGCTTCCCCTTCTGTAAAGCTCTGAAAGCTCATTTGTGTTCAGATTCAAAAATGGTACGTCATGCGAAGATTAATAGATCGCTAAGAACTGTTGTGGAATGAAAAATAGCTGCAATAACGACTCTTCAAAAATCCACTATATGCTTCAAAGTAGACTTGTGCCGGGTAGTCTTAATGCGATATATCATGGTATATGCACGATATTGTTATCGTGGGCACTTTTAAATACCGTGAATAATTATATATGACAAATTATTCAGAATTTTGAATGCATTTTAAGAATACGTTTCCCATCAACTGGTCAAAATGCACAACACCGCTGTTTGCTGCGTGAAAGACGCGTGCGCACTCTGATGTAAACAAGCGCGAAGCACACGGCGGAACATGAAAGCGCACTTTCACTCTGACAGCAGATGGCGCTAAACTGCAGAAATAATAATAATAATAATAATTTAAATGCCAGCGTTACCCTGGAAACCCGGTAGATAACCAAAGCAGCTGCACTACTTTTGTTTCTGAATTCGTGGTTAAAGATTTAAACAGCCTATATTCAAAATTTGTTTTCTTTGCTATGATGGTCCATCACCAGAGCGCCCAACTACTTAATAGAGACTCCCCCATAGAGGCTATTTATTTTCAATCTTTTTTTACATTTTAATCTGGACTACAACATGCCCTAGATATTGTTTGAAAGTGTTTTGATTCTTTATTGTTCGGTCACACTTTACATTAGGGCTTCATTAGTTAATTCATTAGTTAAAACAAACTGCCAATGAAACATTCTTCTGAACATTCATTAATCTTAGGTAATCCAATATTTAATAACACGTTGTTAAAATCTAAAGTTGCAACTGTGCTATTTAATGAGCTAACATGAACTGAGACTTAACTAATAATTAATAACTTCTGTAGCAAATGTAGCTATTGCTCGTTGTGAATGTTAATGCATGAACTAAGGTTAACTAATGAGGTCTTATTGTAAAGTGATACCTATTGGTCTTTATAGTTCTTTTGCACTTTAATCCGTTTAAAATGTTTCTGTATTGCTTTATTGCATTTAAATGTTCAGTTATTTTTGTTATAATAAAAAAGTTATTAAACCTGTTATGACAGCACTTTTTTTAAAACTAAATTTCAATATCGTGATAATACCGTATACCGCGATTAAAGCATCAGCAATTAATCGCAACATGAACATTTGATACCGGCATATCCCTATTTCAAAGCCTTCACACCTTAAAATACTGCCTGTGTAGGGCGCTTACTAGAGAAATGACAACATGCAGGGTTGTGAGGGACAATTATTACAAATCCATGTGAGAGGGCGTGGCTTTTCGCCAGGGAAACAGCAGGGACACTTTTGCATGAGTCAGCAGAAAAGTTTTCCGGCTCGCGCGGCTGATTTCCGCTTCCGTCTCTGCTGCTGCTGCTGCTGCTGGACTCTGAAGGAAAGATGGCGGCGGCCGAGACCGATCGCGATGTACCGTCCGCGCTGTGTAGCGAATTCCTCAATTTCTCCGCAAAGGACACCGCTGCGGTAGGCGACAGTTTCATAAAGACTCTCTAAAATGTCTCTCCTGATGAATTATATGCCTTTGTTTGCCGTAATCGATGCGCTGGCGATACATTTTCTGCTTTTCTCGCTCCCCGTCTCGGGTTGTTTTGCTCAGTGTCGTTCTGCTAGCGCGCTAACAGCTAGCCTGTGAGATGTGCACACCTCGAGCTCCAAAACACGCACTTGACACTCCGAATATTTATTTAACATAGCTGCAAGTCAAACATTCTTTCGTTTCTCGCGTTTTGGGTTTAACTCGTGGCTTTGCTGACAAAGATATCGCCGTTCAAAGAGATCTGTCAAGAGTTGGATCAAAACAACTGGCTGCTTTGTTCATCGTCTGTACGTGATGTAACGCTAGTTTATGGTGTAATTAACATGGCCTCACAAACAGCTCTTTTAACAGTGTTAAAACTGATCTAGGCAAGCACACAGTAAAACAGAGCTTGGCAGTTTGTAAAAACATTAGTGCACGCTGTGTTTCTGTCTTTGTGTAGCAGGTGTTGTGGTTTACAATCTAAACATTAATTTTATAGCCCAGTTACATGTGTTTCATTTTGTAAATTGGCTAAGCCACTACATTTACATGCCACATCTATCTCAAAAACAAGTAGCTCAGATGGTGGTTGTATTGAACCACATGCAAGACAATGCAAAGTGAGGTCTCGCATGTGGTTTAATATAACCACCATCTGAGCTACTTTGTAAAAACAAACTACTTATGTTTTTGAGATAGATGTGGCATGCTTAGCCATTTATACAAAATGAAAGACAGCACTGCACATTATCCTGGGTAAACGGTATATTTGACACCATGTGCATGAAAAACACGGGTGACTTTGCACTTTAGGTCTGTGCGGATAAAACTACAAATCTCGATCACCTTTGGCAAGGTCTGAAAACAGATGCTGGATTGTTTGGCAATACGCTCTAGCACTAAATCCAGGTTAGTAGGTCGATGTAGACAGTCACAAACGACTGCCAAGTTCCGCTTGCTGTGCATACGTAAGCCCTATGTTTCCTTACAGCATGTGGGTGTTGTGTGGCACGTACATGCTGTTGGACATCAGCTAGGTTGTTACAGTATTTCCTTTAGGAATAATGCTGTCAGAATTGCACACTATAAAACCTAGCGAGCTAGTCTTCTAAAGCTGCGTCTTAACTAATATAAACACTCTACATGCATAAGGAGAAAGGGAAAAAGTTGCTGCCAGTGTGTCATATTTCTGGAATGTTTTTTTCCGAGTGCATTCTGGGGTTGTATTCTCAATTAAAAAATATTTGATGCTATTATAAAATGTCTAATGAAAAAATGTCATTTTCCCCCATGTTTCCTTGTGTCATGGCCATGATGGTTACAAACCGAGTTTGTTATTAAATAATTAAGCACTTTTACAACAAAAGCTATATTTTCCCCCCCAAAACTAGGCTATACCACCGAAGTTTGTGGTAAGATTATTTTTGTAAGAAGTCTAGTATGCTCACCGAGGTGGCATTTGGTCAAAAATACAATAAAAACAGTAATATAATGATAATTTAAAAGCTGTTAATCCAGTCTTTAGTGTCACATGATCCTTCAGAAATCATTCTGATATGCTGCTTTGCTGCCTAAGAAACATTTATTATTCTTATTATTATCAACGTTGAAGACAATTGTGCTGCTTAACATTTTTGTGGAAAACATTGTTCATTTATTATTCAGAATTATTTGATGAATAGTAAGCTCAAAATAACAATTTATTTGAAATAGACTTTTTTTTGTAATATTTTAGGTCGTTAATCTCACTTTTGACTGATTTAATGCATTCTTGCTGAATTAATGTATTCATTTCTTTAAAAAAGCCCAAACTTTTAAATGGTAGTTTATAAACATACATATGAGATTAACATCTGATGCATTCTATGTTAAAGCATAAAGTTGTGAGGTCTTGGCAGCTAGAAACAACTAGACTCTCCTTGCCTTGATTTAAAAAACAACAACTTTTGTGTCTAATTTAAGGGATAAATAATGTGAAGGTTGATGCCTGAACGTCATCTGACATGTACATTCTGAAAAGGAGAAAAAAACATAATGTGATGAATTTGTTTCCCATTTAATTCTCTGGAAATAAGCAGTAGCACATGGTAATGTAACTAATGTGTATATTTAATATTATTTCCAACTTTTTTTTGTTTACCCACAAAAAAATACTGCTATTGTGAAATAAGGTTTTGGTCATACCACACACCTCTAGAATGATCTTTGTGTCATTGTTCAGCTTAGTACTTGCAAGAAAATGAACTTGTGTGGGAAATGTTTTAGAAAATGACCACGTTCCAGGCCATGCAATTATACAACAGCAGTGCAATCAAAGACTGGCCACCTGACCACTAGTGTTCTTTTTCAAGCCTGACCTTTGTCCACCTGACTTGTTTACTTTGCCAATTATGGTTTTAGTTTATTTTTTTGGGCTCTCTGTGTCTCTTTTGCTCTATAGCACTGATTAGCAGATACTTATTTATTTAATTTTTTTTGTGTGTCTAATATTTTGCCCGTCTGTACATAGAAATGGCTGCAGGTGAGCAACCTGCCCAAAGAGGTGTACCAGCACTTGGCCTGCTACGTCCCCAAGATCTACTGCCTGGGCCCCAACCTGAACCCTCAGAATGAGGACCTGCTGGCTCCGCTGCTGCTTCAGAGCCCGCTGGAGTGGTACCTGTGCGGGGAAGAGCCGTCCGTGGGATTGGCTAAGCTGGAACAGAACAACCAGCCCTCACAACTCTGTGGCCATGTGTTTAAAGTGGGAGAGCCAACGTACTCCTGCAGGTACAACGTCAATACTTCATCTCTTTCTGATCCGCCCAAAGAAGGGTTGATTCTCATCTAGACTGCATTCACAATGATTCTTAATTTGTTTGATTTCAAAAGGCAATGAAGACAAGCCGTTGTTCCAAAACGTAGTGAGCTGCACATTCATGATTTAATAGGTTTTGGAATCTTTTTTTTTTTTTTTTTAAAGAAGTCTCTTATGCTTACTAAGGCTGCATTTATTTGATCGAAAATACAGACATTTTATTACCATTTTAAACAACTGTTTTCTAAGATAATATATTTTAAAATTGAACCTGAATTTTTAGCATCATTACTCCAGTCTTCAGCGTCCTTCAGAAATCATTCTCTTCAAATAAATGCTGTTCTATTGAACTTTTTCTATCATCAAGGGTCCTAGAATGTCAATGTGTCCTCCCCAAAATATGAGCATAAAAAGCTAATATGAAGAACCATCTTTAAAAAATGAGGATCAAAATTAATTGAGCATAGGCGTGGCAATAATTCATATAATATGTAGCGCGATAAATTTTTCATACGTGAATGGACTTTTTAAACCCATTCCTATAGTTTTCGATATACAGTCCCATGTTTCCCATACATTGATTTTATTTTGTGCGTTTTGACGTTCGGTGAATAAACATGAGGACTGCACGTTTCAAAATCAAAACGCGTCGCGGGTGTTTTATATGAATGTATCTCTGAAGGGAACCGACTGTCTTCAGAATAGTTTAGATGGCATTTTTATCTGATAAAGTAGCGTTCATGAGCGGAGCTGCTTTGTTTACAGACATTACTGGAGAAACCGCTAGTTCCACAGCTCTCACAGCGCCTCCTGCTGGCAGACAAACAGTTTGCATTTTCAATAATAAACCCGTCCATTTCCCCGCAACGTGCTTTTGTTGTGCAGCATGGTTCATACCTTTTTTTTTCTGGCTGAAGCACATTTGTTTCAATCTATAAGAATAATCAGCCTACACTAACAGTCAAAGGTTTTTAAACTGCAAGATTTTTAATGTTTCTTAAAGAATTCTCTTCTGCTCACCAAGCCTGCATTTATTTGATCCAAAATGCACCAAAAGCAGTAACATTTTGAAATATTTTTACTATTTAAAATAACTGTTTTTTTATTTGAATATATTTTAAAAATGTAATTTATTCATGTGATCAAAGCTGTATTTTCAGCATTATTACTCCAGTTTTCATTGTCACATGATCCTTTAGAAATTATTTTAATATGCTGATTTGCTGATTATTAATATTTAAAACAGTTGAGTACATTTTTTCAGGATTCTTTGATGAATAGAAAGATCCAAAGATCAGCATTTATCTGAAATAAAAAGCTTTTGTAACATTGTACACTATACCATTCAAAAGCTCTTTTTAAAATTTATATTATAGAAATTATTACTTTTATTTAGCAGGGATGCTTTAAATTGGTCAAAAGTGACAGTAAAGACATTTCTTTTGTTACAAAATATTTCTATTTCAGATAAATTGCTGTTCTTCTGAACTTTCTATTAAAGAAACCTGAAAAAATTCTACTCAACTGTTTTAAACATCATAATAATAATAAATTATTTTTGAGCAGCAAATCAGAATATCAATGATTTCTGAAGGATAGTGTGACTGGAGTAATTATGCTAAAGCTCTGCTTTGAAATCACAGGAATAAATTATATTTTCAAATAGAAAACAGTTATTTTAAATAGTAAAAATATTTCAAAATGTTACTGTTTTTGCTGTATTTTGGATCAAATAAATGCAGGCTTGGTGAGCAGAAGAGAATTCTTTAAAAAACATTACAAATCTTACTGTTCAAAAACTTTTGACTGGTATGTTAGCCTATAGTTTGAAGTAAAAAAGTAATATTAATATTAATAAGGAGAGTCTGAGATTTATTTGACCGTGATTTCACATTTCTTGTTTGTATGAAGGCTAAATACCAATAAAAGGTGAACATTTATTTATTTGCGCCATTTCTTTCCTAAAATATTATATAGTTTTATAGGAGTAGGTTTCATAGAGTTGGCAAATTAATTTTTCATAAGTTTGTAGGTACAGACATCTGTTGTGGCCGTTCTTGGCCATTTTTATGAGGCTTTTTTAATAGTGTTCATATCGGAATTATATCGTATCGACCGAAATTAAGAAATATATCATGATATAAATTTTGGCCATATCGTCCAGCCCTAATTGAGCAGCAAATCAGCATTTTAGAATGATTTCTGAAGGATCATGTGACACTGAAGACTGGAGTAATGATACTGAAAATGTACCTTTTTTTCACAGGAATAAATAGCATTTTAACTGTTTTTCTGTTTGAAATATTTTCCTTTTAAATTGTTACAATTCATATTATTACTGTTTTTGATTGTTTTTTATGAAGTAAATGCAGCTTTAGTGAGCATAAGAGACATTTAAAAAGTATGAATTTTTCCAAACTTTTCACTGGTAGTGTATGTGTCACAGTTGAATTTATTACACTTATTCATTTTTTCTCTGCAAGTCTTCAGCCATGCGTGTATGCTGTTGAAGTTGTTGTAGCCGTCTGACCTGGGATACTGTAGGTCAATGTGTTCCCACAGACATGGAAGTCTTGGCTGAATTAGGTCAGGTTGCTGTGAGGTTAAGTCCTTTAGGCAAGATCACTGTAAGCCGGCTAAGAGGCTGGAGGTGACTGGAGTATGTACTGTTCTGCTCCGTTTCTTCGAGAAACAAATAAAAGGGCTCACACATATCTTGAATGCTTTATCATGCTGGCGTTATCAGATTTGAATCTTATCTGGCTGATGTGAATGGTGTGTGAAATATATCTTGCATCCTAAGAATGTGTGCAGGTGTTCATTTTCAATCCTGTGATGTAATGTGCCACTGGCTCTGATCCAAACCCTAGTTCTCCTAGTTCTTTTTTTTGGTATTTCCTCTGAGATGGCTTTATTTATTTTAATTGGAGGAATCATTGACTCTCATTCACTAAACGTGTACGCCTGAGTCAAATCTGTCTACTAATTTTAAGCAACAGTTATTAATGAAACAAATCATGATTCATGTGTAGCTTTCTTGCTAAATTTTTATTTTTTTCTGAAATTTGCAAACAACTGAAACCACACACAGAAATTATGAAAGGCTGTGTGGAAAGCCCTTGTATGGAAATAAATAAAATTTAGCTGTGTTTTTCACTAAGTGAACACAAATAACTTTTACCAGTAACAAACAATATAAACCGTAATATTTAGGAATCTTTTTTTTATTTTTACCAAAACTTTTAAACAATTTTCGTTTGTTTCGTTTTTTTTTTTTTAAAAACACAATTTTCACAAATAAATGGTGTATAAATGGAGAATTTCTTATGTTTTAGCAAAGTTTAAACTTGTCCATTAACTTTAGCAAAGTTAAACTTTATTTAGAAGTTCATGCAAGGTGACCCTGGAGTCAGCAAAAGCCCGTCCTTAAGTCTGAGTATATTTTTAGCAATAGCCAAAAAAACATTAAAATATGGGTGCAAATGAATCGAGTGTTTGCTTGATAAGGGTGAGTCCAAGACACGACCATAGTCGGTGATTCAATAAAAAATGTCACTGGAATACATGTAGGAGGATGGCATAACCAAAAATGTGCTGAATCCACAAGGCAATACATAGTGGGGGAAGAAAGTAAGAGACTTCCTAAACAGTGTAGTCCAATAGAAAGTCAACTACAGTTACTTTTTAGCGATTAGTAATATGCATTGCTAAGAACTTCATTTGGACAACTTTAAAGGCGATTTTCTCAATATTTAGATTTTTTTTTGCACCCTCAGATTCCAGATTTTCAAATAGTTGTATCTCGGCCAAATATGGTCCTATCCTAACAAACCTTTTTCAAACCTGGTTTTGTGGTCCAGGGTCACAAATGTATCTTTATAAAATTTCACAATGTTATTGCAGTTTAAATAAGTTTTCCATCACGTTAGATATTGATTATTAATCATTCAAACCCCTTTATATAAATGACCGCCGATCATGTATTCAAAGCATAGTGGGCAATGGCCAATACTAGCCCAATGAGTGTTCACGGATCTGCACTTTGAATTTCCAACGGAAATAGTAAACCGTCCGGGTACCTTTTAATTTCAACACTACAATTTGGGAAAAACAAATTTTAATTTCGAATACTATTTAAGACTGATAGCACGTGAATTGGGACACTGCAACGGAGTTATTCACTTGAAGTGAATACTGGGATTGCTTTATGTGAATTCATGCCATGCTGCCTTAGAGTTGGGCCAAAATGAGGCATCAAAAAGGCAGCATAATGAGCAGCATTCATCTGTGAGTGTCTGTGCTACCTAAAAATTGTTTAATTGTAGGCAGCTCACTGTTTATATATATATATATCATTTTTTTTACATCTTCAGTTCTACTCTGCAAGTAATTCACTTTTATATTTTTCTTTTTCAGGGAGTGTGCGGCTGATCCGACCTGTGTGCTGTGTATGCAGTGCTTCTTAGGCAGCGTTCACAAAGAGCATCGCTACAGGGTAAGTGGAAACAGAGACATACACAGTAGTCACTTTACTCATGGTGCACATCTTTGTAAAGGTTACAGGACGGATGAAGCTGTTGCATTTGTGAAGATCAAACAGCCAGTCTAACAAAATGAACAGCTTGTTGACACAAAAAAAAAAAATTTAAAAATAAAAATCGTAAAGGTAGTTGCAAAAATGGTTGGAAAAGGTTAGTTCTGAGTTTTTTGTGGAGTAGCAATTATGCACCAGGCTTTATTGGCTAATATAGTGTGATCTAGAGGCAAAAAAAAACAAAAACCCCTCATATCTACCAAACTGAGGAAAAATGCAATTTGGTGCAGTTGCTAATATTTATATAGCCAAAAAGTAAGATTAAACTTTGATAGCTTGTAATGTAGGTCAGTGAGATCTTTATAACAGTATAGCAGACTGCTGACAAAAAATGCAGAGTAATATTATTTGTGTTCTCTCTATATCTCTCAATAATGTCTTACTAAGATGATATATTTTTAATTTTATGATCAAGGCTCGGTAGTTTTTATTGTGGTGGCAAAACATATAATGCAGCGCAATAAAATAATAAAGAGATGAACAAATAAACATTCCTTAAAAGCCTGATCATATTTGATGCTCACAATTTAATATGATTTTTATAAAAATTATGTATGGATAATAAAGTAAGTCTTACTTCAGTCCAGTAAGTGTCCATATATTAGTAACAATATAAAAATTATTCTTACCTTTACAAAAATCTGATCATTTAGAGTCCCTAGAAATTTGTGTGTAAAATGTCAGGCAATATTATTTGGCTTTATAGGGTTCAGTGTATAATGTGTCCCAAAATGTGTGGTGTCTCTGTGATTTAACCATCTTAGCGTGTGTAAGAAATTGTGTTTGTTTTAAGGAACACTAGATCAGGCAATCATGAGTCTCTTGACTAATGCCTTCATGATAATGACAGGTCTGTTATTTCTAAGATACAGATGTAAGAGGCTTGAGATCAGCTCTGAGTTGTCATGTGCCGTCTTTGTGAGTAAGTGAGTCTTTGTGCTCTCTGTAGATGACCACCTCAGGAGGAGGAGGCTTCTGCGACTGCGGCGACACAGAGGCCTGGAAGAAGGGCCCTTACTGTCAGAAACACGAGCCCAATATCAGTGACTCTTCTCAGAAGGTGACACACCTCTTCCTTTGTGGCACATCATCAACAAGAGGAATGGGAATTTAATGATTCTGGTTGAAATGCAACTGATTCTAAATACTTCTTAATTCTCAACCCTACTTGGCAGTACCACACAAATACTTCAGCATGATTAGGGCTGGGTATCATTCAAAAATTTCCAATATCAATACCGATACTGATACCTTGACTTCGATACCGGTTCCTGAACTATACTTTTTCCCAATAACGATTTTAAGAAATCTGTTTTAACAAGATTACATTACACATTACCTAAAAAAAAAAAAACCTTTGGTTTTATTTTTCAGCTTGTTGATGTTTATACAAACTCAAAGACTCATCTCCTGCACAAAGGAACAAAATGCAACCAACAGAATAAATCAGTGCAAATAGTTTTAATAAAGCTCAAATAGTCTTCAGTTTACACATCTGTTAGGCTACGTTTACACTAGTGTGTGTTCATTTTAAAAAGCATAGCTCAGACAGAATCATGATTTCTATTTATTTTCCACTTATTTACTGATGAGCATTAGCAGCTTCTAGCGCTTTCTGCCTGTGCTCTCTCTTCCATGATCCCTGCTCTGACTCAGAGGTATTAACATATTTAATTTCAGCAACATTACATGGCCCAAACACACATTAGACGGCAATCGGAAGTTATTACAAACACTCGATTGTGGTTTAAAGTGAGTTTTGAGTAAAAAAAATATAAATCTTATTTATTGTCTTATGTAGCATGATGCTACAGTTTGCATGAATGGTCACATAACATGCGCTTTCGGTCGTTTAAAGTGAACGGACATCTGCATATGATTGGAACTCTACACAGCTCCCACGCTACTCTCCATTGGAAATAAATGACCGGTCTGTCGCTTGTCGGAGACAGTGGAAAGCCGGCTTGAAACACAGTGTAAACGCCAGTATGACGAGGATCGTTTACATTTTAAAACATAAACGCACCAGTGTAAATGTAGCCTTACAGCAATGGGCTGGACCATTCTACTACAGCCTCACAGTGCGCCACATCACTGAGTTTAACCGGTGTGCAAACTAGCTAGGGTGTTCCCTTGTGACGCGGACCGACTGTTGCAGACCGGTCCGGTGTATTACATACCACGAGCGAGCAGCCTGTCCTGTGCGCTTTCAAATCGATCCGCCGGACGTCAATCCACTGATCGATCTTCGTTTTTTCAGGCTTATTTGCTCATGCGATTACCCCCTTTAGGTATCGAAATTTGGTACCGAACGACGAGACGTTTTTCGAAACTCGATGGTATCGAGGCAATTCGGCCGGTGCCTAAAAAGTATCAAACTCGAAACCTCTTTCAGCCCTAATCATATTGTAATATTCATATCAGGCCCCAACATTACATTCACTATTGAAACTAAATTCTTGACTGATAATTTTAGAGCAGTATATGGTTACTTTGGGAAACAAACCCTTGTGTTCCCTGCTTGTATGGCCGGTATTCCGGTTGGCTACTCTGTCTTACTAGTATGATTTGCCCTCCCACATATAGATTTGTTTCTTCTCATCTCCCACTTGTAAATATAGCTTGTTGGCAACATGCTCACGGCTGGGAAACATGGGACGGAGCTAAACCTGAAAGAGCCTTGAGCCCACCGTTAGAGACACATTAGCTCACTCATCACCCAGGTTCTCGTTAACCCCTCGTTTAACACTTAGAGAAGTCCATATTGACCATGGACAGTAAGCGTGTAACTTTATTTTTTATGCAGATGACGTAAAACGATTTCTAGAAGTATACATGACAGTACTTCTGTTAGGTTTTTAGATCATGTAGACTCTTTAGATTTATTTGTGTACACTTCTTTTTTTATTTTTTTATTTTAAGAATTAGTTGTATAGCGCAAATAGCACACATATTTGGCCCTAAACGGTGGTAGCTGAGCTGCTTTGTGGAGTTAACTACAAAGACCATTTATATGAATTATCATGCGTTGTTTGGCCGATGCCTCGGCCAGCATCGTCTGTCAAAAAAAGAAAAAGAAAATAAAAATGACTACTCTAATTGCGCAGTTAGAGGGGTGTGAGGTGGTTTGCATACGTCACCTTGCCAATGCTGTGCTCAATTCTAATTTCTAGCATTCTCGTCGTGCTTTGAAAATGGTCATTCTCTTGAACTAATCTCACAGTGTCAAAGTTTAATTTTGAACGTGTAATTTTTGACAGTTATATCTGTGTCACTTTCTTGTTTATTCAACAGTGTAAATGCGTGATAGATAGATTTTGAATCTCGTAAAAAATGTCTCTTTCTCCAGTCACCATATTTAACTTTTTTCTGCCTTGTAGGTCAGTCTATGCCCCAGCTTTTGTGTACAGCCAATACTAGTCCTTTTTGTTTATTTGTTCAGGATGGCATATTCTAGGTTTATAAAGTCACCTTTAACGGTTTGGCCACCATTCAGGATGTGATCGAAACAATATTTTAAACACAAAACAAAATCCGTCACAAATGACTGAGGAGCTTAGTGGTGTTAAACCTTATATCCGAATCTCCGGAAGATATGTTTTTTGGGGGTATGTTTTTATGATTGCTTTTGGTTACTGCATGTTAGCATATTGGGAGAAATGTAACTTGCTTTTTTTTTTTTTTTCTCAAGGCTGCGTGGAGACACGTACTACTGCATGCTGTTCAATGATGAGGTCCACACGTACGAGCAGGTCATCTATACGCTACAGAAAGCCGTGAACTGCACTCAGAAAGAGGCCGTCAGTTTCGCCACCACTGTGGACAGAGATGTAAGTTCACCTGCTGTTAGTTCTACAGTTATTTCAGCCTCAGACGTCACGCCCACGGAACATTGGCTAAACGTCTGATGCATAAGGCACACAAAATTGGAAACACTTCAGAAGTTTCGAAGTCGTCATCGGATTGGTTCAATTATCCAGGATTTCTGGGAGATGTGCGTGTCGCGTTCTTTAACGTTCCCCCTGGAAACAAAGATGCCGTGACGCCAAACCCCCTCACGAAGAGAAAGCCTTCTCGTCACAACTGCGAGGCGCTTATCAGAATAAATGTACGCTGGATTTTCAAAAGTATGTGAAATAGTGCTGTCAAACGATTAATCACAATTAATCGCATCCAAAATAAAAGTTTGTTTACATTATATATGTATGTGTACTGTGTATATTTATTAATATAAATACACACACATGCATGTATAAATTTAAGAAAAATATGTTACTTTTATATATTAAATATATTTATACATAATATAAATTATATTTATCTAAAAAAAAAAAACCCAATAAAAACGTATTTTCTTAATTACAGACTGCATGTGTCTGTCTATATATCTATATATATATATATATATAGATAATACACATATTATGTAAACCAAAAACTTTTATTTTGGATGCGATCATCGTTTGAGCCCGCACAAATGTTAAATATTCGAAGTTCGCCGGGCATAGAATCTATTGTTGTATCACACCAGACAATCTGCTAGTTCCCTTGCCTTTGGATCCGACCAATACAAGGTATTTTATTTTAATTTTTAATTTTTTTTTTTTTGTTTTTTGTGTGGGTGTGAGGTTCGCTTTCACACTGCCCTTTTTGCAAGTAAACCAGAAATTGTAAACAAAACCACATGTGTGCTAAGGTCATCCATTCATTGGACTGAAGTTACACGGATAATCCTGGAGACATCTTTTGTATGCAATTGTTATTCTTTTACTGATTTAGTGTTATTCAATATACTAACTCAAATGAAAAACTCATAAGCATCATAGAGACAAATCCATATAATTTGTATTATGACTTGCCGAATATAAATCTATATCTAGTATATAATAGATATCTAAAGCATATCACAATTTTAAACATTAACCTATATAAATTATGCTCTATTAGGTGCAATATCACTCGTTTGTTGCGGAGAGTGGAATCTGACGCGCACTTCAGGACAATCAGTGCACCAATTAAATATGCCGTCATTTTGCTTCATAAAGTAAGATTATACATCGTCGGAACTGTAAAGGGTCTTTTATTTTTGTGCCTCACAATATCACGAAAAAGTGTGCTAGTTGTAAAATAAAGAAAACCCCAATAGTAGCGCTGCGCCTCTGGTGTTGAACGGAGCGCTTCACAAAATGAGACCGAAACTACAGCGACATATCTTCCTTACAGACAATTATGACTAATCTATAGAAAACTTTAAATTCTACAAACGAAAATAATTCAATTCGGCAAAACAAATACTCTTATTCATGTATCCAACCGTTTAAAAAAAAAAGATGAATTTCTTCTAAAGTCGCATCCAATGAGGACTGGCGAGTCAGGATTCATCAACTTCATTGCTACCTGGACTCATAACCACTATTTTATTTAGTAAAAATAATTCAAATATCTCCCTTACGTATTTTATCCTCCCAACATAGTCATGGTACTTTTGTTTGCGGTAAACTTTACCTATTTAGCACGCCCTCGCTGTCATCATTGGCTGTGCCAACTGCAAAATTTTTTTAAGCATGGTGGTTTAAAAACAGTGATTTAAAAAGCAATCGAAATGCAAATAACAGCACTATATGCTCGAGTGACTCCGTTTTCTGATCGTGATTCTGGCCCCCAATTGGGTCGGATCGAGGTCGGGTCATATTTGGGGCTGTGTATCGGCAAGAATCTGGCGATACGATACGTATCAAGATACAGGGGTTACGATACGATATTTTGCGATACTGTAAGCAAGGCGATATATTTGGATATTTCTTACTTTAGGAATGGGAAATATTTTTAGGAAAGTTGTCATTAAGAACACACCACCATATGCAAACCTTAACAACAAATAAATAAAAATTATTTAACCAGAACACAGTGGGATCTGCATTTGCATTAATCGGTCCCTAGGTTGGCCCTGGAAACCTTCAAAACGTTATTGAACCACTTTTTGTGCAGTACGAGTAAAGGGGGGGAAATTTGTGCTTGCAGGATCCTTTAGTTGAATGTATAATACGTATAAAAGGTATTTTATAAAAAGACCATATATATTTTTAGACCCTGCTTCACAGAGGTTCACATTTTAAGTTTACAATGGTAACAATGTCATAACATTTTGATCTGAACAAAAAATTACATCTGCTTAATATCAATGAAAAAAAAAGTGCTTGCAGGATTTCTAAAGAAAACAAAACAAAAATACAGATGTTAAACATTCTCAGAACCTTTCCACTTGGATTTCACAGGTTTTTCAGTTTGAATTTATGTTCCGCGTGTAATCGCCGAGACCGTGACGTGCACAAAACGCCCCCACCACGAGAGAAAAGCTGCGCCAGGCTCACACGGGACGCGGCTAGCGGCGGAACCGAGGTGGACATCGCCACAAAAGCCCAAATGACTCCACACTTCAGCTTTGTACACCAAAACAGGAACTGGGACAATTCTTTCATCCTCCATTACTAGCAGCGTACTATATTAACTCTTAACATTAGTGGCGTGCCCTAATGCTAGTATTTCCTGTCACTGTTTAAGTTCAGAGATGGAAGACTGCTATCTAGTGGTCGAGATATAAACTCAAAACGAAACAACTGCCATGAATCTTGAATTATTTTATTTTTTTTAAATATCGATATTCCATTTTTGAGAATCAATGGAGTATCGCCAAACAAAATATTGCGATACTCGCATGTATCGATATTTTATTACACCCCTAGAATTCTACACCTTAAACGAACCGTACCAGAGTTCGTTTGGAAACGGTCCGAGACCACCTCTTCAGCTGGGTCTCGGAGCGGTTTCGTTTTGTCCGCACCCAGAGTGCGATATGCTGTATCCACACCTGCCAAAAAGGTCCGTACCAAGAGTCGAAACAAACTTGAGTTTGATTCAATCGAACCTAACAAGACAGGTGTGAATACACCCTTTAAAATACGTCCGAGAGTTTTACACATCGGTCTGTTATTGTGGCGACATTTCCACACTGGTCTCTAAAGTCTCTAAACGTGACGCTGAACGAAACAAACTGTGATTGGTTGTTTGACATGTCGGTCAAACGACCTCATGGGTGGGCCTTGGCCAATGACAGCTGCCATGGATTCCAGACACTTTAGCGCCGTCATTCTGAAGTCTTCTACACGAACTTTCCACAGTGCCACATCAGGCTTAAGGTTAAGCACAGCTTGTTCTTGCTTTTGTTCATTGATTATTTCTGTTCACTGTGTTCAGGGCAGGAAGTCTGTTCGCTTTGGGGACTTCCAGTTTTGTGAGCAGGCCAAATCTGTTATTGTGGTGAGTCCTGAACAATCACAAATCCCATCAGTTTGCCTCAGATGTGTAAAGCGATTGAGTTTTTTAATCTTTGTACTAAAAGGTCTGGTTAACTAGGACATTCATTTACGTTTTATGCAGAAATGCTCCCCAATTTGCATACAGCAGTTTCAGCATCAGGCAATGATACATAGTTCACAAACAAGATTGTTAGTTGTGTTTGGTTAAACAAACATTACAATTACCTATTATCATTATTGCCATACATATCAAACTTTGGTTTCTTGCGTGTCCTCGCATTGTTGTGCTACATACATGTGACTTAAAGTCTCTAAGCAGTCAGTCCCATAGACTGACATTGAAGGAAGGACATTATAACACCCCTTGGCAACCATCCACAACACTTTAGCACTGTGTGGGCAACTTTTCAGAGATTAAAGCATCATTAAAATGCTTGTGTAAATGTAGTTTGTTTGTTTGGACACATGTTTTGCAGAGGAACACGAGTCGGCAGACGAAACCCCTGCGGGTTCAAGTCATGCACTCTTCTGTAGTGGCTCATCAGTGTTTTGCACTCAAAGCTCTCACCTGGCTCGGCCAAATCATCAGATACTCAGGTCAGTTTCTGCATCTTTCTCTCACTTTCTTTTTTTTTCTCTCTCCTTTGAATTCTTTCCTTTCAATATCTTTTAGAAAAGCCTTATTGTTCAGTTTCTGATTTATCTTCTGCGATGCCAAATTCTTTTCCATTTAGCAGTTGCAATAAATTTGGCTTTAATGGCTGATATTTTGTTGTTTTTGCTATGGTTCCAGTAATTATCAGTTTACCAAATGCTACCACCAGTTTTAGGTGTTTAAATGGGTAATGACATTGAATTTTTTTTATTGCTATTTTAATATGTTCCCTGAAGTTCACTTTTGCACCAAAAACATATATGTGGAAAGACAATTATTTTCAACCCCCATTCTTACCCTCTGCTCCTTTAAGGCTTGTCAGTAAATGGCCACTGTTATGATTAACATAATTTCATGAAACACTATCAGTCCCCCCTTGATATTGCACAAAAGTGTTTAGAAAACATTTTCCATATAAAACTGCCATTTAGAGACAAAGCGTTATGAAATCATTTACTTGTGGTTTGATGGAGCTGCTGCCAGATCCAATACAGTTGGCTGCTTCCTGTTTCAACAGAATTTTCATTGCATGCTCTCCATGACATTGTGCCACATTTAAAAAACAATGCTTCAAACAAAGACTTGATACTCCGATGCAATCCGGGGATGCCAGTAAACTGGATGCGTAAAAGCGAACATTCTTTGCACTTGCAGTTGTCCTGTTATCAGGAGTAGCTCAAATGCCTGGAGAACGTGAGAAACTGAACGCGTATCTGTATACTGTGTCCAGTGTAGACCGCGGCAGTGATTATAACGGTGCTTGCATCAGCGTAGGCTAGTGTCAGCCGTTTCATACACACACACACATAATGTGGAGGACGTTTTAATCTATGAAACTTGCAGGATGATTTAATGGTACAAAGTCCTCATGTCAAAATTTCAAGACAAATTTGATTTCTTTTGTCATGATGTAGCAGTGTGCCTTGTGTCAGTGTTTGTGAAGAATCAGTGCCTGAGTTTATTGCTGTTCCTATCAGATGCTCTAAGGAGGATCCTGTGTCAGGTGGGTCTGCAGCGAGGACCGGAGGGAGAGAACTCTTCTCTAGTGGACACGCTCATGCTCTGTGACTCCAAGATGTGGAAAGGTGAATGAATGTGCTGACATCAGCTCTACTGAGATACTACAGCACTGGAGGAACACACATCCCAGTGAATGCCATGAAAGCATGTTCATATCACACTTTCCCCCAAAATCAAAAGAAAAACAGATTAAGATGTTTAGTATTCTAGGAAAATGAAGTATAATTTAGGACAAGTGAAATTTATTTGGAGTATTTATCCAACTATTATTGCATTTCATGACTGACCAGACTGATTTCCCTTCCAAGTCTCATTACTGTCATGTGTCTGTACGTTTTAGATTTTTATTCCCATTATTTTTAGTTGAGTGTCTTTCCATTCTCAGTGTTCTTGTTACACATTATAGTACACGGTGTAATTAAAAGCAACTAACCCTATAGAAAGTACATGTTGTTAATTAATACTTGATTATGTACTTAAATGTATTATATACTTGAAAATGAAGTGTAACCATAATTTCTTGTTTGATTCTTTTGTTTTCGGGGTGAATTATGACTGGAACATGTCTTTGGGTTTTGTGAGATTCTCCAATTAAGTTCTAATCCAAATATCTAATCTTGTGTTTCCTGCAGGAGCGAGAAATGTTTATCACCAGCTCTTTATGAGCAGCCTACTCATGGATACAAAGTACAAGAAACTTTTCGCATCATTTTTGCAAATGGAAGACTTCATTTGTAGGCACAGTCTTTATATTGACCGTAAGCCACACGAAGGCCCAAAAAGTGGAGAACATTTTACCCACTAGAGTTTGCATTCTCATGATAACTGAGGAATGGGATTAAAAAAAAAGGTCATTGTGATTTTTTTTTTTTTTAATCTCACAATTCTGAGAAAAGAAGTCAAAATTGATATAAACTCAGAATTCTGCCTATTCCAGGTTTGCATCTCACAATTGCAAGTTTATATCTCACAATTCTGACCTTTTTTCCTCTCAGAATTCTGAGTTTATATAAACTAAAATGAAAACTTGCAGTTGTGAGCTTTAATTTCAGAACTGCGAGATATGCAATTGCAATTCTGACTTTTTCTCGGATTTGCAGTTGCGAGTTATAAAATCCAATTCTGAGGGGAAAAAATCTCTTCTTCAGTCTCTTCTCACAATTCTGACTTTATAACTCACAATTACAAGTCTACATCTCTCTCAATTGATCTCTCTATATTATATGTAAACTCATAGTCTCTAGGGAAAAAAAATCAGAATTGTGAGATTAAAAGTCACAATTACCATTTTTTAAATTTTTTAATTTTTTTTTATTCAGTGGCAGAAACAAGCTTCCATAATAGTGCAAGGCATCACTTAAGAATAAACATTTTCGAAAGCATTGCCACAAAACATGATACTTGTTAACATTAGCCTAGCATGAAAACAATTGCCTTCTAACTAAATTTACTATCTTATATCATGACGATAATTTCCACACAGTATTCACATGGATATAGTTATTAAAACATATTTTAAATGGAGCAAATTCCACACACATTCCAGTGTAAGTGTGATACTGAAAATACAGTTTTGTTTGTTTTTGCAAACTGGTGAAATAATTTTCTGTGGTAATCAACAAAATGGTGTAGATTAAACTTGCTGCACCACCATATGAAACAGAATTGATATTAGAATGTGCCAAGTTTGACACTTGAATATCCAGTTCACTTTCACTGCACACTCAGTTTGATTCAGCTGATCTGGGAGGATAAGAGAGTTTGAGCAGCCATTCGCTGTTCAGTGAGGGGTATCGTCTTAGAGAGAGAGCATGTGTAATAGAGAGAGCTACTATGACTCATGCTGTCTTTGACTCGCTGCCAGCTGCAGTCCTCCGACTGACCGAGTCATGCTGTGACAGCAGGAAATCTTTTTCTTAGAGGGCCCTGTGAAATCGGTTTTATTTAATTTTTTTTCTCAAATTTGTCCATTTTAATATTTCTGGATTACATTTGTTTTCTACTTAACAATTTAAATAATATTACAAATTTTAATATTTTTATTTATATACTAAATCATTTATTAAATTATTATATTTTGAAAATTAAATAATTTGGTTCTGAAACATGTTTATTTTATTACCTTTTTTTTTGGTGCTACTTTTGTGTTGTTGGTGCTATTTATTATAATTTTTTAAATGATGATTTAAACTTGTAATGAAAAATACCTGTGATCAAATGAAGGCATGAAATATTAAATTAATCTTTTGAAATTAAAATCGAACACTTGCTTTTATTTTTTGGGAAACCAAGTGCTGCAAAATGGAGTTTTACTGTTAAAATTAAAACTTGCAGGAAAAATGGCCTGAATCTTTAAAAATAAAGATTTATTATTTTGATAAGTATATTCTACTGTACAATAGTGATACATTTCTCTCACAGTTTCTTAAAGTTAACCCAAACTTTTATTGAGGTGGGTTGTTATAAAGACCTTTGGGTTTCTGTGAGTGTGTGCATGATGATAGTTTTATCAAATTAAATGACGAAGTGCTGCTGAAGTGACTCTCAGAGCAGCTCTGGAGATGAAGTTCATGTTTTCACGTCCTCATAAAATGAGACTGCGGATGCTGAAAACACCACAAGCATTCAGCGTGATTAAGAATGTGCAGTAAATGAAACTCAATCATTTTCCATATTGTGATATGATTTTAAGTGTACAGCCCTGCTTTTGATTTATTTAAATTGTGTATAATTCAGTGATACGCCACGTTATATGGTATTTTATTTATGACTCCATTCCACAATTCTGTTTGCGTTTTCCACATTGCAGAAACCATAGGGCCCTAACTCAGTTAGCTTAAACAACTTTAGAAAGTCAGTGTGTAAAGTCTAGCTTTAGCTCGAGTCCCCTGGCTCCACATGTGCCCCAGTGCCACGGTGTAACTTCAAGCTGTATGTGCCAGACACAGAACCGAGTCGGGGGACGTAACTGCAGATGCCCCTGACCTCTGACCCGGAAGGTGAATCTGCCCCCTTCCCCCCTTCCCTTAGAATTACCGGCGCCTCCAGACAGATTTTATGGAGGACGATCACGAGCGTGTAGTGTCAGTGACTTCTCTGTCAGTGCAGCTCTTCACCGCCCCCACTGTGGTGAGTACCGCCAATCCCACACACCTCTCCTCTCTCTTCTGCCTCTTTCTCCTCTCCTCTGCCTCCTTCACCACTGCCTGCAGAACTATGAGCGCTTGCAGAACGACTACGTGAAGGACGACCATGACAGGGAGTTCTCAGTAACTGATCTTTCTGTGCAAATGTTCACCGTGCCTTCTCTGGTAAGTATGTGCAGGGAGAGACGGCCTGCCATGAGGAAGAGGCTTGTCATTTGGGGTTTTTGGTCGCTTCTTCCGTTTCCTTTTTCTCTTTACATTTTATTTTAATGCTTTCTCTTCCCTTTACATTTTTCCTGTATCTTTTTACAATTGTTCGTTCCTCTTTCCTTACTCTTTAGTGTGATGCACTGAAATTAGGGGCCAAGCACAGAAGGTGCGATGGCACCTATTGTATCCATTGGCGTTCTTATATTCTTCTTCCGCTCTGGAAGTCTATGGCAGCCCATAGAACCGCTTGCGGGAAATTTGTGAAATTTGACTCACGGATAGAGACAGTCTTAACATTAACTGCAGCAAGTTTGTAGTCTCTAACTCAAACTCTTTAATGCCACCACTTGTCCAAAGTTTCACTCATGTTTATGCTAATAACTTTTAAACCGTAAGGTCTAGAAGAAAAATTCTTTATTTCTTCTGAATCCTTGGCTCATGCTGAGTTGAATGAACACCAAAATTCAAAAATCGCAAGGTTTAGTTTTTTTCGCTATTTTTTTTTAAGTTTGAAAAACCTACTTTTTTGAACTCGTCCTAGACGGTTTGTCTGATTTTCACCAAGATTGGCTCAGATCATCTTCAGACCATGCTGGCAAAAAGTTATGGACTTGAAGTTGATTAGCCAAACCATTCTCAAATAACGCGCGAACAAATTCTACGAAAAGCACGCAAAAATGGATGAGGCTATATCTCCGCAATGGTTTGGCGTATTGAGACCAAACTTGGTGTGTGTTATACCAAGCATGACCTGAGACTACCTGCAGTATTTCGGCACTGTGCCACCTAGTGGTCAGGAGATATGAAAAATCTATTTTTGCTTATAACTTCTGAATGGTTTGGCCCAATTCACAAAAAAGTGGTATCTTTGATTCGATGAGTTTAGAAGCTGCCGAAGTCGGCCATTTTTTGAAAATTTTTCTTATTAAAAGGCTGTGATTTTAGTATTTACGGAATGCATGACAATAGTTACGAAACTTGGTATGCTTCTTCGGCGCCATGCCCTGATGGTACTCAAAAAGTTTGAGGGCAGTGCCACCTTGTGGCCAAAAGTTATAATTACATTTCTAAAAACTTGTTAAATAACTTTGGTTACGTTTAGACTATATTGTAAATGAGACTGATGTTGATAGATTTCTTGGATCATGCCGTTGAGATCAGCGATATCAATGTCAAAATTGGCCGAATTTCCTGTCCCCATTTGATTACATCTTGATTTGGAAAGCCTATTTTTGTTCGAGCTTCCTCCTAGACCATTGGTCAGGATTTTACACCATCTCAGACCTGCTGGCAAAAAGTTATGGCTTTAGTGGTGTATACACAAAACCGTTTTGCGTTAATGCATCAATAAATTTGATGGGGAAGATGCAAACTGCTTATGAGGCTGTATCTCTGCAAAGTTTGACATATTGACACCAAACTTGGTAGTGACATGTCCCTAACAGACCACGCCCCATATTATGTGGTACAGGTCACCTATTGGTCAAAAGGTAATAAAATAAACCATTCATTAAACCATTAATAATGACATTTCCCGATACATTCTAATAAGCTTTTTATGCATTAGCCTATTGTGATGAAACTGCGGTCTCAAAATATTCCTTGGTAGGGGCATACTGATGAAAAAGACATACCAATTTTGCCCGGTTAGTCCGGGCCCTAAAGTTCCGCCGCCATTTTGATTTGTTGAAAACTACTTTTCGAACTCATTCTTAGGACCGTTGGTGCAATTTTTTTGTTAACCAAAAAATCGAGTCAGATGGTCTTCAGACTGTGCTGACAGAAAGTTATGGATTTCGTGTCGATAGATGAAACTGTTTTTGTACAGTGCCGCTACAAATTTTAGCGATGGTGCCAAAATGACTCTAAGGCTGTATCTCTGCAAAGCTTTCACATATTGACACCAAACTTTGTATGTGCCATTGTCACCTCACACAGAACATACCGCATCGATTTGATGACAGCGCCATCTATTGGTCAAAACTGATGTGCCATTAAATCATATTACCAGAAGTTGTATTTATGATTTTTCAGCCATTTAAATTACAATCATCCTAAAATTACTTTTATTACTCATTGTTGCATTTGGACTGATGCTCCATGCCATGCTTAGCTCCTCAATTTCTCTCTGGTGTGCTTGGCCCCTTAATTGCTGCTTGCAGCTATATTTATTATTATTTTATCAAAGCTGAAATTTAAGTTTTCAGTTAGCCAAATACAAAAATAGTATAATAATCAATTAATAATCAGATTTATTTAGTAATCAACACTTAAATAAAACTTAATTGTATGCAAATATATGCAAATATAAAGTTATAAAGTAATTGTATGCAAATATAAAGTTGCACATAACTTGTAAGTCAAATTTTTTATTATATAATTGTTGCAGTTGAATACAAAATATTTAAAATTTTACTGCGAAATAACTGTTTTAATGACAAAATGTACTTAAACATACATTAAATAAATAAGACATCACTAACAGGTAAAGAATATATTGAATTTGTAATATAGTGCATATATTTAGCAAAATACTCCTAGAATAATTTTTTCTGTAGCTGACTAATGAGTTATGGACATCGAATGGCTCTCTTGAGGTAAATGTGAAGTTACTTGACATAGTTTACAAGTTCTTTTATTAGATTGTTTTAAGTTATTAGAATTTGATAGCTTTTAGACTTTCATATCAAAAGTAAAAAATAAAGCTTAAGATTATTGGATGGTTGCATGATCAAATAATGTTATTTTTTAGAGAAGTTTTGCATTCATCAACCAAAATTGTAGATCAATTAAAATCAAGATATCAGTATTGTCCTAACAGCTGGGAGGTTTCTGTTGTAGCTTGACATAGTCAAAATGCATAATTGGAGAAGTACTAATAAAACGTCAGTAAATTATTTAGTTTTGCCAAAACCAAAAATGTATTTTCGGTTGCTTCACTACTCTTCTTGTTTTTATCCTCTTCATCCTCATCCACTTCCCTCCCCCTCTTTAATTTTTCTCTGCACTTCCACATCTGCTTTCTCCTCTCTTTCCTCCTTCCTTTCCATTTCCCTTGCCTTAGTTTTTGCATTCTCTTCTGTCTCAACTTCTCTCAATAAATGTGAATTTTGCATATAGAAAAACAGCTTACCACCCAAACCTCCAGCGGTCTGTCAGATGTGGCAGTGGTGTATGTGCTATTTTCCAGGCGCGGATGTTGATCACAGAAGAGAACCTGATGACCACCATCATCCGCACCTTCATGGACCACCTCAGACACAGAGACCTGCAGGGCCGCTTTCAGTTTGAACGCTACACTGCACAACAGGCCTTCAAATTCCGCCGAGTCCAGAGCCTTATAGGAGACCTCAAGTAAGATACTGAGCATGTCCGCCCAGTTACACAGGAAGGACTTCATATACATTTATCTTTTTGTGTCTAAAATTCCCATTCCTCGAGATGTGTGTCATGATGTATTTCTCTTGGATGCAGGTATGTCCTGATAAGCCGTCCAACAGAGTGGACCGACCAACTCAGGGAAAAGTATCTGGAAAGTTTTGATGCTTTCTTGGAGTTGCTAAAATGCATGCAGGTGACTATACCAATCTGATTTTAAGATTGTGTGTCAGTGATATTTGAAATTGGGCACTGAAACAGCGGTTTGTGTGTGTGTCCTCTTTGCAGGGAATGGACCCTGTAGTGCGTCAGGTGGGGCAGCACATAGAGATGGAGCCAGAATGGGAGGCAGCGTTCACCTTACAGATGAAGCTCACACATATCATCTCTATGATGCAGGAATGGTGTGCCAGTGATGTAAGTGCATGTTAGACACAGAGTCACTTTAGTACCCATAATGCACCATGGGGCCTTGATATAAGTCTGTTATTTGTCGCATGTACAGGAGCGAGTGCTGATCGAAGCCTATAAGAAGTGCCTGAGTGCGCTGACTCACTGCCACAGTGGTTTCACAGATGGGGAGCAGCCCATAACCCTCAGCATGTGCGGCCACTCCGTCGACACCATCCGCTACTGCGTTTCTCAGGAGAAAGTCAGCATACACCTGCCTGTGTCCCGGCTTTTAGCAGGTCAGTCGAACATGTTTTCACACAGTGCAGTAAGGCCATATACATGCTACAACATTTTGAGAATAAATCTGGTAGAGTTCTTTGAATTATCATTGTGTGTGTATGGAATATAAGAGTTCACTTTTGAAATTGCAGTGGTTGATGGAAGTAACCACATCATATATTAACTGAGCCGCAACTCTCTCTTCCTGTTAGGTTTACATGCTCTGCTAAGCAAAACTGAGGTTGCCTATCGATTCCCTGAGCAGCTGCCACTGGTAAGTTTGGGGGTTTTGGTTCATGAGAATTGTTGCAAAACAATCTTGGTGCTTTCTGAGGCCTCTTTTGTCTTTCACAGAGTGAACTGAGTCCACCCATGTTGATCGAGCATCCACTTCGCTGCCTTGTACTCTGTGCCCAGGTGCATGCTGGGATGTGGAGAAGAAATGGCTTCTCTTTGGTCAATCAGGTAAGAAGCTTATAAATGTGTTTTATTTTAATAGTCAAGACATTTAGCAGTGTTAATGCCTTTTCATAAAACATATTGTGCTTTTTCTTGGATTGTTTTTGCAGATCTATTATTATCACAATGTGAAGTGTAGAGTGGAGATGTTCGATAAAGACCTCAGCATGCTTCAGGTCAGTAGCGTGAAAAATTCCAAAATTATTAACCAAAAAGTATTTAATTCCAAAATGAAAACAAAAACATTTTATTTATAATTTTACATGAAGAAATCTATTTTAGTAAAAAAAAAAAAAAAAAAAAGGATGCATTCATTTTAATAATGAAGACTAGTTGGATTGCATTCATTTTAATTAATGAAAATAGTTGTGTTCAATGTAATGGGCTAAAAATGTTGCAATACAAAAAATATATTTTTTTAAAAGGTCCTAAAGTTGTAATCCATTTATCACAATTTTCTGTACCAATATTCGCTTTACTGTTACAGTGATGGAAAACCTGATTAATTCAGGTTTTTTTTTTCTTCTGCCTTAAGCTATAGAAATGTCTCTAGTCAATATGCATTTTTCCTAGTTAATGTCAGTCAAATACAAAAAGAGCCTTCAGGGCATGTTCAATCCTGTGTTATATTTTAAATATTGAACAAATATCATTTTTTGTGTTTATGTAAGTTGCTAATTCAGCACAGAGATAAAGCTCTGCTTAATATAGACCATAATTAGGAATGGGAGTAAGCAAATTTTATTAGAAATGATTTGCTTTATAAATTTATTTTAAAATAAGAATGTTAATGCTTATACACAATGATAATTTGACTGATATATCGCTCCAAAATATGTCATTGAAATTCATTGTGAATTCAGTGCTGAAACACTGATATTATTAAAATTGTAGCAATTGTAGAGAACCAAGAATCTATGGAGAATATCAGACATTTGGATGCATTGCGTTAATGACAGTTTGGCAGGAAAATGCGCTTATTTATTATGAAAGCAAAGTACAAGAAACCTTTTAGCACAATTTTATTTATTTTGTCTATGGTAAGTATAAGTTCTTATTCATGCTCTTTTTGTATCTAGGCTGGAGCTTCCATGATGGATCCAAACCACTTCCTGATGATCATGTTGAGCCGTTTTGAGCTCTATCATATCTTCAGCTCAGTAGACTGCAGAAAGAGATACAGCAGAGAGAACGCTAACAAGGTCTGCTTACTTCCAAACCACTTTTTGTCCCCGTTTCTTTTCTCTTTACTTGATTTTCTCATGTTTCTCTCTCTGTCTCTCAGGATGTGGTTCAGCAGAATAACACACTAATTGAAGAGATGCTGCATCTGGTCATTATGATCGTGGGTGAGTGATTATTTCTCAACACACGTCCTTTAAATGTTGTCATACGGGTGTATTAAGCTTATTTGACACCATAGAAAGTAAAAAAAATGTTTTTTTCTTTCATGCTTTGTTTGTTTCTTTCCTGCAGGGGAGCGATACACAGCAGGTGTTGGTCAGGTGGAGTGCTCTGATGAGATAAGGCGAGAGATCGTTCACCAGCTATGCATTCGACCCATGGCCCACAGCGAGCTGGTCAAAGCCCTGCCTGAGAATGTAAGTCAACCCTCACTGCTTCACCTTTGCCCAAGATCATAAGTAATTATGCTAGCTTTTTACTCTCCTAAACATTACGCAAATATAGGAGAGATAAGTAAGTTACTAGATGCAATCATTTAAAAAATGTGAACAGTATTAGCCTTCGTATTCCAATAATTGTATAAAGCAGTTCATTTCTGCCGTTAGGGAACTGTCATTAAATTCCATCCATAATCATGGTCTGTATTAAACAGAAAGTAGCTTTATAATAGACCTCTGTGCTGATATAACAACTTACAAATACACATGAAAGTCAGAAAATTAAATTTAATCAGGATTGATACTGTCGTAAAGTTCCCGTTGATCTAAAGCAGAACAGATGAGCGGAACAGCTTTTTTTTTTTGTATTTGAATGCCATCTAGTGGTAGTTTGTGCTAATGAATTTTACACACCCTTCTGCACACAGGAGAATAAGGAAACCGGCATGGAGAGGGTCATCGACAGTGTGGCTTCGTTTAAGTGAGTGTCCTTAATAAAAGAGTGTTGTCCGAAGAGTTGAATTTGTCTGTGTGTAAGCCTGTGTGAATTGTGTCGTACAGGAAGCCTGGTGTGACTGGTAGAGGACTTTATAAACTCAGGCCAGAGTGTGCCAAGATGTTCAACCTTTACTTCCACCATTACTCCAGAGCTGACCAGTCTAAGGTAACACTGCATTATCCAAATTGAAACTCACAAAGAACAATAGTTAAAAATCCATTTTATTTATTTTTTATTTTTTTGTCCTTCAGGCTGAAGAGGCCCAGAGAAAAATAAAGAGGCAAAATGGGGAAGATTCAGGTACTAAACTAACACACACACACACCCATACATTAGGTGTGGGCAAACAATTCAAACGTTTCACTCAGAAAAGCACATTGCGTAATTAAAGTGGCTTGTTTAAATTTTTTTTTTCTATAGTTCTGAATCACTTTTTATTGACAAATTTTGAGAATGGTGAGGATGGTGATATAAATTGGGCAGCACAGAAAACAATCATAGCATTATGTTGGGCTGCTGTGCTTGTTTTTAAGGCTGCACAGTATAATAATAATAATACTATTCATTTAAACGGTAATTTAATGATTTATTATAATTTTATTGTTGGTGTTGTAGTTTACTTCTAGATTACAAATAAATTGCTAAATACAAAATATATGGATACATATTTATATTGTAATATTGTTTCACAGTTTAATAAAATTAAATATTTAGGAAAAAAAATAAATTTTAATTTTACATTAAAGCTGTATCAAACTTTTGTTTTGATGGAAGTCCGCAGGGAGCCTTTATAAAGTAGGGACTTTAATAAAACACAGAAGAATTAAATGTGGAAGATGGCGATGATATATGAATATGATTGTGTGAGATTTAAATGAGAGCTCACAGCTCTGAAAGCACGAGCGCTGCGCAAGATCACGCACATGTATAAACTGTCTGACAGCTAACAGCTTGTTTATTAGTTGTGTATCCGTCTGCGAATTATCTTTATTGACATTATTGGCTAATATTAGCCTACTGGTTTAAATAATTGTTATTTATGGTAATGGTTTTAAAAAGTATTTTCAGCCTGCCAGTAAGTATGTCAGTGAATTTAAACTAATGCTTGCATTCAGAGTATAGGTGTGTGTTTGTGTGTTATTTGAAGGCCAAGTGCCACTAATGTTGTGTTTTTGTAATGTTAAATAAAGGAGTTAATGTTTGTATTATTGTTATTTTTTCCTCGTGGTATCGAGTATGTACTTTCAGTGGTATCAATACCGACTACTAGATTTTTGGTATCGTGAAATCGCTACTTTAAAGCTTCTCTTTTGCTTATAATCTCTTTAGCTGCTTACACATGTATTTCATTAAATAATGTGTTTTGGTTTGCTCTGATTAATTGTGCAGCCCCGCTGTTATGTGATGACAGTGCCAGTGTTAAAACTGATTTTCATGTGTGTTTGTTATAGTTCTGCCTCCACCTGTTCTGCCTCGGTTCGGTCCGCTGTTTGCCAGCCTGGTGAACATACTGCAGTGTGACGTGCTGCTGGGGATTCTGGGAGCTGTGCTGCAGTGGGCGATGGAGCCCAGCGGGGGACACTGGTCTGAGTCCATGCTTCAGAGGGTACGTCTGTGTTTGAGGGACAGCAAGAACCTCCACAAACTGGACCTCTCTTTAATATAAGAGCGTAATAGATTTTTGATAATTAGCATTAACACTTGCCCAATGTATGCTTTTTGAGTACTGTTCACTTGGAAAGTGTTTAAATCAGTGGATTATTCAAAATAGGCATTATTTTGTGGCCATTTAATATTTAAATGATTGTCAATGAATTTCCAGTAAAAGTAACTTTATCATGAACGCTATCTTGACATAAATTTGCTTTTACCATGATGTTAGACATTGTTCTTGCCTCGCACCCAAGTTAGAGCTCAGTATGAACATGTCCTGCAGGTGCTGCATCTCATAGGCATGGGCCTGGTGGAAGAACAGCAGCATCTCATTGGCAGCGCAGAAGATAGTGATACCAACTTCAACTTCACTCTCAAAATCTCATAGTTCTTTTCTGTTCACACACACACACACACACACACACCTCCCTGATTTGAGCTGATCGAATCTCTTCGTTGTAGGACCAGGTGAGGCTCCTGCTAACACTCCCAGTATCTTGGCTCTATTGGAAACCCTGCAGAACGCTCCTCATCTGGAGGTGCACAAGGACATGATCCGCTGGATCCTCAAGGTAAAGCTGATCCAAATCTAATTACAAAGCCACCTGTTACTAGAATGAATGTGTAAATGTCTCAGCTATCCAAGAGGGGGCAGCAAAAAAAATCATTAGTTTTTGGTTATTGCTACTTTTTAATATTTATTTATATATCTACAGTTTATTTGCACTTGTTTGGCATTTACAATTTTCCTTTTTAGAATTTTTTTTTGAGTTGAGTATTAGTTTATTTGTTTTGGTATAATATTTAAATTTGTATTAGTTAAATATATTTATGTATTAATGTATTTATTTGTGTAAGATTATCATGTTATTAATTTTGGTTTATTTTAGTGTTTTTTTTTTTAATTTGGCCTTTTTTTGTTTCTTTTGTTTTTAAAAAAAAAGATGGATTCTTGCTGTATTTTTCATTATTTTAAATCTAAACATGAAAAAGGTGTTCATATTTCATATTACTCATGTATCTGCAGACTGTGGCCAACATCAAAACCACACGGGAGTGCACGGCCTGTGCGCCCCCTAGTGACAGCTCAGGGCACAGTCAAGAGGAGGTGAGCATAGGAAGCGTAACACGCTTGCATCATGATCCGGTAAAGTTGCATTGATGTCTGACTGGATGTATGTGTATGTGCAGACGGTGCGGGATAAAGACAAGGCGGAGCGGAAGAGGAAAGCAGAGATGGCGCGGCTCCGGAGGGAGAAGATCATGGCTCAGATGTCAGAGATGCAAAGACACTTCATCAACGAGAACAAAGAGTTGTTCCAGCAGAGCCTGGAGGAGCTCGACCCCTCCACCTCCTCCACGTTAGAGCACAGGTACACATGCATCCCATCGGAAAATGTCACGGATCAAACATGAGTTTCCTCTAATTTCTCTCTCTTTACTTCTTAGCCCCAGTTCGTGTGATAGTACACTGGTCTGTGTGGGGCCGCGGCGGTGGCGTGCAGGTGGCGGTGAGAGGAGGCAGGTGGTGACGTGTATCCTGTGTCAGGAGGAGCAGGAAATCAGGACTGACGGCAAAGCCATGGTGCTCGCTGCTTTTGTCCAGCGCTCCACAGTCATGTCCAAAAACCGCAAGAGACCTCCACACAACCCAGGCATGTCTTTATATGCGTGTCTTCGGGTCATCATAGCATATAAGTGCACGTTTGCTTTAATGAATGCATTGTGTTTGTGTTGCAGATAAGTATGACCCTCTCTTCATGCACCCTGACCTGTCGTTTGGCACGCACACAGGCAGCTGCGGACACATCATGCACTCACACTGCTGGCAGAGGTAAGAATCATCATGAAAATTATGAGAAACACATGCTTCCATATGCCCAAAAATGTGCTCTTCCTATCAGAGGAGCAAAAGAATGTAACTATAATTGCCTGCTTTTCAGCAGCCTTGGTTTCAGATTTATTTTTCTCATTTATTATTAAATTGTTTCCACCTGTTGTAAGATTTAGATCATCTAGTGCTTAAAATAATTATGACAAAGATTTAACCGTTTAAGAGCATTGTCTTTTGAAGAGTGTTTTTTTTAGTGTGTTTAGCAGTTGCATAAAAGTGGTACTAAAAAAATGCAGTAAACTCTTAAAACCCCTCTGTTAATACTTAACTAACTAGTCATATAGATTTGTTAGTTATAACTCCACAAGGTTTATTCTCTAACAGTAGTTTACAAAGGCCTGCCTAACTCCATTCCCAGAGGTCACTCCTCTGTTTTTTTTTTTTCAGTTTTTTTTTTCCAAATTAAATCAGAATACTGTTTTTCTATAGCAGTCATATAAGTTATTCTCTAGAAGTGTAACATACCGTATCAGAAGTGTAAAATTAAGTATTGTATTCTAAGATAATTCATGTTGATAAACTATTTAGAATATTTAATTTGGGAATGTAACATGCATCAGCAGTGCCCAACATTCCACTAGTTATAGACATTTTGATCAACAACATTACCCGAAAATAAATAGGGTACATTTTGTTTTGAAAATGGATTACGATGTAATAATAAAACTAATATTTACGAAGTACTTTGTTTATTTTATAGTATGTAATTTTGTAATAATTACAATAATTTTTTTTTTATTATTTTATAGTCATATTGAATAAAAATAAGAGTAATAAAAAAACATCTATAAGTATTTATGGTTAAGTTGGTTTTGTAAAGAGTACACCCAAGGGTGAATACCCAGATTTTTCAAGTTTTATTAAATTTTTTATTTTTTTCCCAAATCGTTCAAATCTTAAAGGATGGTTAGCACAAAAATTATTCAAAGTTATTTTTTCCAACTTATAAAACTCTTATTTATCTTTTTAGATGCACACCCCTACACAATGACAACAGTGTCAGATTTTTTTCCAGTACAGTAAAAAGTGTTGGTGTTGTGTATTTGTTGTTTTAGCATTCTTTTGTTTGGTAACTGTACCCTGCAGGTATTTTGAAGCGGTGCAGGCTAAAGAGCAGCGCAGGCAGCAGAGGCTACGTGTGCACACCAGTTACGACGTGGAGAACGGAGAGTTCTTGTGTCCACTCTGTGAATGTCTGAGTAACACAGTCATTCCTCTGCTGCCTCTTACAAAGACCAGCTGCAGGTACCGCAACAAACACACACTTGACTTTGACCTTCAGCTGCTACTTTTTTCTTTTGTAAATTTTGATTAGCAATGATGACATATAGGCCAACTCAGAATTGAGCATCACCATGATTCCCTTGACAAAACCCAATAGGATTTTTCTATTGACTTTTGGATTATTGCAGAAATTAAGATCTGTGACCAACAAAAGTTTATGATTCTTACACATTAAAAGTGCTCTTTTTCGTGTTATAGCCTATAAAAATGTCATGCCTGCAGCACTCTATTGGTATAATAAATGTTGTGACCAAACTGTAATATATTTAGCTCTCACAGTGTAAGTAATAGATAATTAGTGTGACCTCTCAGATTAACACTCCACATACAGGTGAATGAGTAAATGAATGGAGCGGATTGGCTGATTGTGGACAGTGTTAGTGTAATACACTCATCTGTAATAAATCTGGCAACCCCTTTGATCCCTTTGTGTGATAAGGAGACTGAAAGCCCCACTCATATGAGCTCAGCACTGCTATTAATACACACCGCCACAGGCTAAGCACCCACTGCGCTTTATACGACGGTGTAGATGGTAAAAGATGTTATGAATGTTTTTCAAAACGCACTTGAACACTCAATGCACTTAACCCTAATTTGTCATTGCACTGTAAGTCATTTGGATAAAGCATCTGCTAAATGACTGCTTAGTAAATCCATAATAATTAGTAATCAATAAGTTAGGCATGCTCACATCTGCTTTAAAGTGCGGTGACATTTATTGTTGTTCTGTGAATTTCCTCGATCGAAATCCAGTCATTTCAATAGGAATCCACACAATCTTGAATTCCATATGAGGTCCCCATAGATTTTGCAACGGGTTCAACTTGAATTTGTTACGTTGATCAGCAGAAAGCTTGTTTGTATGGAAGTGACTTTTGCTGAGATGTGCTTCAAACATCGCTTCATTTATGACACTGACCGCGCATCTGTTGCATGATTTTTGTCTTTTTCTATTAAAATATGGGGCATTGGATGGATTTGATTGAGTGTTTGTTTGTGTTTGTTGCAGCTCTGAACAGCCTGATCTGAGCCAGTGGTTAAACATCACCTCTCTGCAGATGAAAGCCCTGCTCTCTGCTCACAGGAAGGCCAAGGCTGCAGATGCTGATGGTGTTGTTGATATGGATGGTGTTAATGACTGTCCTGCACCTGATGACTTCAAACTGGACTACACTCCAAAGTAAAACCACACCAGTGTTTTATAGTTCCACTACGCTAAAGCTTCCTTGTTAAAAATCATCACTAATAAAACGCTTTTCTTTCTGTCAGGAACCCGTACTCAAGCACCATAAAGGAGATGTTGACCACGTTTGGGACAGCATCATATAAAGTGGGTCTTAAAGTGCACCCAAATGAGCAGGACCCCCGCGTGCCAATCATGTGCTGGGGCAGCTGTGCCTACACCATTCAGTCCATAGGTTAGTCCAAGAAAGTGTTGAACTAAAATGCGTAATACTGGTCAGTGAATCAGTGGCAAAACATTTGAAACCATTTCCTCTGATAATGTAAAGAATTAGAATTATCATAAAAACTATCATAGGAAAACCTGGAATTATCAGGGAGTTTCTAAAATTGTGATTATTACCTTCATAGTAGTGGGGTCTTTTTGACTGAGATAACCAGTGGGACCCTGGACCACAAAACCAATCATAGGGTAATTTTTTTTTTTAATCATCTGAAAGCTGAATAAATATGCTGAGATACAACTATTTGAGAATCTGAGGGTGCAAAAAAATCAAAGTAAATCACCTTTAAAGTTGTCCAAATGAAATTCTTAGCAATGCATATTACTAATAAAAAAAAGTTTTTATATATTTATGGTAGGAAATTTACTAAATATCTTAATGTAACATGATCTTTATTTAATATCCTAAGGATTTTTGGCATAAAAGAAAAATCGATTATTTTTACCCATTCAATGTATTTTTGGCTATTTCTACAAATACACCCGTGCAACTTAAGACTGGTTTTGTGGTCCAGGGTCAAATATTTTAAAAAAGGTATAATTTTTAATACAGGAACCAAACTTTGCAAATGAAAAACTTAAAAGGGTCACCTAATGCAAAAACCGATAACTCGGTAACTCGTTTTTTTTTTTTTTTTCAGAAATCATGTTTTTTTATTGCGCATTCCAAGTAATATAAAACTGCAGTTGGGTTGTTTTGATTAAAAGTAATAATAACTTAAACAAATACAAATTAAAGTTAATTGAAAGTATGTTTTATTTACATATTAAAAGTTTGTTTCATAGCAAAAACAGATAACTCCAACAGTCCTTTTTTGGCAAAAGCAGATAACTCCACATTTCATGTTTTAGAATTTAAAAAACACTGGTTTAATCTTTGTAATCTCCTCAGATGACAATGTAGATGCCTCCTGGACAAACGTTGTTGTGGTTGTGATCATAAACTGTATGGATGTCATTACACGCAATACACAGAGCTTTTCCATCACCATTGTAACGCGCTGCTTTGCAAGGTTCCGTGAAAACGTTTCAGCTTTTGTTTTCCTTTTTCGCCCTGAAGAAGATATAACAGGTTCATCAAGTTCATTGAAATTATCCATCCTCGAACACTTTTAGTCAGCTTTGACAAAACTCCTCCTAGCTAGAGTGTCTTTTTAAAGTGACTGGCAGCCTTGTCACCTGACCTGAATACAGCGTGCTGATTCGCTAAAATGGGCTTATCGGCTTCTGTTCAAAAACAACAAGGGCGCCTGTAAGCTTCTGCAGTAAAACGTGAAATCGCGATGCCTTGAAAGTGGACAAAACCAGCTTTTTTTGACAAAACGTGTTTAGGGTTCAGATCGCGCTATATGTGGAGAATAATGCACGGCAATCAGCTCTTTTTTTTTCTTTTTTTTTTTTAAGTGGCGTTATCGTTTTTTGCAAATGAACTCATCATATATAGGTTAGATTTATCTAAAAATATATATTTAGCCTCTTTCTCATGTCTCCCATACTTTGACATGATGGTTTATAAACATGAATATGCATGCATACGGATGAACCATTATAGCTTAAAAATGAATCCGCTTTTGCATCTGAAAGTGAAAATGTATACAACTAAAATGAAAAAAAAAAAATTTCAAAAGTAGTATTTATGTTTTGACAAAGGAATATTTAATAATTTCAAAGGAATGTAATTAGGTCCATTGATTTCAGTCCTAATAATAGTAACTTTCAAATGTTATCTTACGTACACATTTGATGTAATGATATATCCAAATATGGATAAATATTGAAAACTATTTGTATTGCTTTACATCAGTGATTTTTTTTCTGTAATTCATGCAAAATTAGACATTTCAGAATAGTATAATTAGTTAAATGTAGTAATGACATGGTAATAACTTGGTAACATTAAAAACTTTGACATTTCTGCCCATTCACTCATTAAAAAGTTATTCAGTTTTAGTTAAAAAATATTAAGTTAAACTTATATTCCATTGAGTCCAAAGGGACCCACGGATGTGCAAAAAATATATATATCATATGTAAATTTTAAATGCTTATTTAATGGGAAAGAATAAATTAAAGTGTATTAAAATTGTCATCTCAAACAGAGAGATTGCTGGTGGATGAAGAGAAGCCTTTGTTTGGAAGTTTACCGTGCAGACAGGTAATCAAACTCATTATGCACGCTATTGAATGTTTATTTGAATTTCTAATGGAAATCAATGAATAGCTTGTCCTATTCAAGTAGCCTCTGAATTCTTTAAATCTTTACTCTGGAGTTTGATTTGTTTGATAACCCAAATGTTTTGTGCATGCAGGATGACTGTTTGAGTTCTCTGACTCGGTTTGGCTTGGCCTGCTGGACTGTCTCCTCTCATGCCACTGTACAGAATCACTTTATTAGGCTCTTAGCAGGTAACAATAAGCGCTACAGTCTCTTACCACAAGTAGTTGTTCGGGCATGAATCAATTATTATGAGAAATGAATGACAACTCCCACCCTCATTCATATGAACTTCTGTGTTGATTCAGCCCTTGTTCCTGATCCTCGGGTGGAGAATACACCGTGTATTCTGGACATAGACATGTTTCACTTGCTGGTAGGTAAAAATGTATCAACTCAGTTTAAGTTAACAAATTGGCAGCATTTCTTCAACGTATCTTGTTCACAACTCTAAACAATAAAAGGTTTTCACAGCAAAAACTGCATGTGTAAAAGAGCCTACTCAGACTCAGCCCGTTGTTTGGGAATGACCTCTGACATCAGTTAACGTGTGTGACAGGTGAGCTTGGTGCTGTCCCATCCAGCGGTTTTCTCTCTGGATTCCTCAGGGCTGAGTGCAGATACTGCACAGCTGCACTTCCTGCATCTCGTCACAGTTGCTCACATAGTCCAGATCCTCCTAACCTCCGTAGCAGGTGAGAGCCTCATCCTTCCCCTTCACAAAGCAGCCACATGTTCATAGGGACTTCATAAATGATTTTGTTGACTCCTGTGCGCCATCAGAGGAGGTGCGGATGGAGCAGGAGAGTGGAGGAGCAGAGAGGGAAGAGGAGGAGAAAGTGTGTATGCTCTACAACACACTCAGGATGCATCTGGGAAGGTGAAAGCACACATACATCTGCCAGCCACAGTGCGACTGAGAACTAGATACTTTTGTCCAATGAAATGCCATTTTGTCTATTAATATGTTGAAGGAATGCACTTATTGTCCATATCACAAAGAATTTTGTGTAAAATGATTTCTAGTAAGCATGATGTGAAACCAGTCTAATCATATGACTCAAATTTCTCGGATTGTTTCGCTGTTCTGGGGTCATAGTTTTATTTCAGTTCTGTAAGGAGATCAAAAATACAAAAAATGTCTATTTGAAATAAATGCTGTTATTTTGAACTTCTATTAATCCTAGAATCCTTAAAGTATTTCCGTTTCCACAAAAATATTAAGCGACATGTCTGTTTTCGACATTGATATTAAGCTAGAGCAGCATATTAGAATTATTTCTGAAGGATCATGTGACACTCGGGTCTGGAGCAATGATGCTGGAAATTCAGCTTTGCATCACAGGAATAAATTAAATGTTAAAATATAATAAAATTGAAAAGTTATTTTAAAATGACATAATATTTTACAAATGATTTTACAAATGATTTTAAACATTTTTAATAAATTTAAGTGTAACCTCTTTACAACTAACACATACCATGTAACCTCTCTGAGCATAAGAGACTTTTTTCAAAATCTGCCAATGATAATAATAAAATGATTATGATAATATGTGCTGTCTACTGTATAAATATTGTCACTGTCAGAGAGCTTTGATTTCAAAATGAAGAATGAAATTGTTTTTTTAGGGGTACTGTTTCACCTCTGCTAGTTTTGTATGACCCTAATCTGAAAGCTGTATGTGTGTTTCAGCGGTCTGCGTGAGGTGAACTCAGGCTGGCATCTGTGGCGCTGTGTGAAAGCTGGAATCCTGCCTTATCTGAGGACAGCTGCTATGTTCTTCCACTATCTCAACGGAGCTCCAGCACCACCCGAGTTACATAGTAAATGACTCAAACATTACACGGATTTTACTGGCTTACTCTCCCATTTGCGGTATCGTTTCTAATGCTGACTGTGTGTTCAGCTCTTGGTGTGGGTGAATGGGAGGCTCTGTGTGGATACCTGTGTCTGCCCTCCAACCTGCTCCAGCTCTTCTACAACAACTGGGAGCTCATGGAACCTCTGCTACACGGGTAACCGTCACTATCTAGCAAAGCATCTCTGAAAACTGTGACATAATGATCAGATGTTAGTTTAATGAATTGTGGTGTCATGTGGTGCTCTGCAGGTGGTGCTCTCATCCAGGTGTGCTGCAGGGTCTTCAGAGCAGCGTGGCTCTCATCAGGTCTGTCCTGCTCCTCAACACTAAAGAGTTCACTGCAGCCGATATTCAAGTGCTCACCATTCTTCCATTTCCTATTTTAGGTTTCCTAGAGAGTCTAATCATCTCATAGAGCTGCCAGGCGACTACAGCGCCCTGATTAACCAGGCCTCCAGCTTCACGTGAGTCACCTCTGTCTTATGAATCAAATGCGATTTAATAGCTCTCTACTGAGTCATACGCTCTTAGTTCTGTGAAGCAAATGATCTATTGATCCTGGTGACATCTAGGTGTCCTAAATCTGGAGGGGACAAGTCTCGCGCTCCTACTCTGTGTCTGGTGTGCGGTGCTATGCTGTGCTCTCAGAGCTACTGCTGTCAGACCGAGCTGGAAGGAGAGGATGTGGGCGCATGCACCGCACACACCTTTGCCTGCGGAGCCGGAGTCGGCATCTTCCTCAGGTTTGTGCATGTGTTGATTAAAATAAAATGAATATAATGGGCAAATTGTGTAAAGGATAAGGTAAAATTATCAATGGGTTACCTTTTTGTGTCTGGGTCCTGATGTATTTTGTGATAACCGACTGACTATGCATGCATCCTACATTACTTGGCTACTGTGCAAATGAATAAATAATAATAGATTTGAGTTCAAATTATTGAATGAGAGTGGAACAGAAGTGCTAGGAGACACATGCCTAGCTAGTGTTGGGAATGCCTTATTTGACAACATATGCAAGAAGTTTACTGTATGCTAACATCTTCAACAGGTGGGATTGATGTCAAAATGGATGAAAAAAAAGCCAAGTTTGAAGATGTTGTAAAATAGCCGATATAAGCACATCAATTGAATTCTGTATTCAATAAGTCAACACTAGAAGTCTCAATGTGAACATTTTCTTAGTGCGTGTTATTCAAAAACGGAATCTTTGGTCCAAATTAGACAATCCGCATCACTCACCCACCCACCCACTCATCCACTCACTCCATCACTCATCACTCACTCACCCACTCACCCACTACCCAACACCCACCTCACCCCCACTCACCCCACTACCCACTCACTCCCCTCACTCACCCCACTAACCCCACTCCACCCATCACCTCACTCACCCCATCACTCACTCAACCTCCACTCACTTCACCCCACTCACCCACTCAACTCCACTCACCTCACCTCACGCACTTCACTCACCCCACTCACTTCCACTCACCACTCACCTCCACCCACTCCACCCACTCACTCCCACTCACCTCATCACTTCACTCACCTCACTCAACCCCTCACTCACCTCACCTCACCCCACTCACCTCACCTCACCTCCCACCACCACTCACTCACCACACTCCACACCCACCCACTCCACCCACTCACTCCACCCTCACTCCACTCAACCCCTCCACTCACTCCACTCACCGCACTCACTCCACCACTCCACTCCACCCACTCACCCTCACTCACTCATCTCACTCCACTCACTCACCTCATCACTCCCCCACTGCACATCGACCCAAACTCCAACTACCCCACTCCATCACTCAATCTCACTCCTCTCACTCCACTCCACTCACCTCTCCACTCACTCACCACCTCACTCCACTCACTCCCTCACTCCACCCCCACTCCCTCACTACACCCACCCACTCACTCCCAACTCCTCCCCCTCCCTCCCCTCCACGCCAACTCACTCCCTCCACTCACCTCAACTCACTCACTCCACTCACTCCACTCCACTCACCTCACCTCACCTCACTCACCTCACTCACTCCACTCACTCACCTCACTCACTCACTCACCTCACTCACCTATCGCATACCACATCACTCACACTCACCTCACTCCACTCCTCACTCAACCGCACTCACCCACTCCAATCACGCTCACTCACTCACTCCCCTTCACTCACTCACTCCTCACTACTCACTCACCTCACGCACCTTCACGCACCTCTACTCACCTCACTCACTCCCCTCACTCATCTCACTCATCTCACTCATCTCACTCATCTCACTCACTCCACTCCCTCCACTCACTCACTCACTCACTCACCTCACTCCACTCACTCCCACTCCACTCACCACTCACTCCACCACTCATCAACTCACCTCGCTCCACCTCACTCACTCCACTCACTCCACCTCACTCACCTCACTCACCTCACTCCTTTACTCATCTCACTCACTCACACTCACTCCCACTCACTACTCACTCCACTCACCTCACTCCACTCACCTCACTCCACTCACTCACTCACTCACTCACCCACTCACTCACTCACCTCACTCACTCACTCACCTCACTCACTCACCTCACTCACCTCACTCACCTCACTCACCTCACTCATCTCACTCACTCCACTCACTCCACTCACTCACCTCACTCACCTCACTCCACTCACTCCACTCACCTCACTCCACTCACCCACTCACTCCACCCACTCCACTCACTCACCTCACTCCACCTCACTCACTCCACTCACTCCACTCCACTCACTCCACTCCACTCACTCACCCTCACTCACCCCCACTCACTCCACTCCACTCACTCCACTCCACTCACTCACCCTCACTCCCCCCCACCACTCCACGACACTAATCCACTTCCACTCACTCCACTCCACTCACGACTCACCTCACCTCCACTCAACTCACTCACTTCCACTCACTCACGAACTCACCTCAAAGTAGTACAATAGTTTGTGAACATCAAAAGTACAGTAGGTTGTGAACATTTTCACATTAGGTGCTTCCAAAATCATGTCTTAGTAAGTACTACATTTGACACGGAACAAATTTTGCAACCGTTGTTTAAAAAAAAAGTATAGTAGTAGTAGGTCATCTGGTCATCTTTTTACCTACTGTTTTATGAATACCATGAATTTGAACATACTACTTATTTCACATACTGTTTTTATATGTAGTCTTCAAACAAAAATAGTCATTAATTCTTCTCTTTTTAGACCAAATCAATTAAGCGCAGTGAGAAATTTGAACGAGGATGGAAGTAGGAAAAACTTTGAATCAATGACGTTTTTATTTTTTGGGTGAACTATCCTTTTAACAGTAGTGAAAATGGAGCAACTTATAAAAAATTATAGTTGTTCATATATAATATTTATAATTTATAATTTTTAAAAAAAGAAGCAGAATGAGCCACCTACAAAAGATACAAATTAAAGAAATTTTTCAGATGCAGTAGGTTTACTTAACAAGTTAGTTACCTTTGTTGTCACATTAATGGACCACGGGTAGGTACGTACTAGGAATGCTGTCCTTTAAGACTGAAAGCCATGCATGTAATACTGACACACTATGGACATAACTGATGGCCATATGTTTCAGATCGCTAGTGTGCAGTTTGGTAGCCTATCCATCCACTGCGGCTGCCATACTGAGACTAGATATGCAAACGCCCTGTATCCGATAAAAATTAATCTGTTCGTTGTTAGTCCATGTTAGCTCACGTCCATTGAGTAACATTTATAGATACAACCTTTGATTTTAATAATGTATTAGTCATGTTGTAATCAGCATTAACTACAGGTAATAAATGCTTTAAAAGTATTTTTCATTGTAAGTTTGTTTACTAATGTAGGTAACTAATGTTAACAAATCAAACCTTTTTGTAAAGTGTTACCAAATTTACTATCAATGTAATTCCTACACCAGTTCTTTTCAAAGCAGGCTTTATTTATTGAACATTGGTCATATTGCTGTTGCTGCTGTTTCATAAATGCATTACAGTTACAGTGGTGTTAGCATTGATTATTTTAGACAATCACTTTGTCATGCTCTTCAACTGTGGTCAAATCACTGCATCTCAACCTTGTGGATTTTTGCGTTGTTGTTGTCAGAAGGGTTTCATTTGTATGCGTTTCTGTCAGGGTGCGGGAAAGTCAGGTCCTGTTCCTGGCTGGCAAAACTAAGGGCTGTTTTTATGCTCCCCCATACCTGGACGACTATGGGGAAACCGACCAAGGGCTAAGGTACGCCTCTATCTCTGATATTTCACGCACATGCTTATTTCTGACCGTCGTGTGAGATCAAGTGTTGTGTTTTGTCATTTTTTTTAGACGGGGAAACCCATTACACTTGTGCCAAGAGCGCTACAGGAAGATCCAGAAGCTGTGGCGCCAGCACAGCACCACAGAGGAGATCGGCCATGCTCAGGAGGCCAATCAGACTTTGGTGGGCATCGACTGGCAGCACCTGTGAAGTTACGTGATGCTTTCTCACACCTTCGCCCACCCTTAATACATAAGGGGACCCGCACAGCAGAGCTAGAGGTTGCCAAGGTGTCACCATGGCCTCTTGCTCTTCCTCCACCCCTTTCTCCATCTTTCTGACAGTGGATGAATGCATGACTTTCGTTTTTTTTTTTTTGGTGGGAGATTTTTCTCTTCCCATTTTCTTTTAAATATGATATAAATACATATTTAAAAAGACATATAGCCAAGGTATTGAACCCAAACAATATGGGTTCCTTCGCTACACAGATATTCTTCATAGGAATGCTATTTAATTTCTTCTCCAAGTAATATTCAATTACATTCGAGGTATTTTGTTTAAATATATAGGTTTCGCAAGACAGTTCTCTTATCGCTTGGGAATTGACCGGTGGTGCTGCCCTTCAAGTAATACTTCAAATACTCTGCATCCTCTCTGCCCCCGTCATCTCGAATGCTGCAGTACACTTGTTAAGGCCACCTGATTAATGTTCTCATGTTCATACAATACAAGCCAACGCGGGGAAGATACGGGAGCACATGAATATGTCCTTGAATGCCTGGTTTCTGTTTGTCTGGGATGTGTATGTGTTTGCGCGAGTGAGTTTTTACGTACGTAGGTGTTTAGTTGGTATGTTTCTAATATGATGGATTTCTAAGGTGGTCCATTTTTATGACCGTTTGTTTCTCGTTTTTTTGTGATGCGTATTATTTGTGTTTCTCTTGCGGCTGTGTGTTGTATGCGAATCATGCTTTCCACGAACTGAACATGAATTCCACTCTTAAACATGATTTTGACGTGTGTGCCGCGTGTTGTGATTTTGGACATTGTTTCTTGATACTGCTGCACATTTTCTCAGCAGTAATGGATGCAGAATTGCATATCCTTAATTCGTTTTTGACTTTGGTCCGCTTTAGACTGTTGTTTTTTTCTTTATAGTGGCCTTGGCTTGGGGCTTTAGTCCAAATCAAAATTTTTATTTGTCAGTGACGCAGAAACGCATTGAATCACACCGTTGCTTCTTTCAGAAAAAAGTTTTCATGTCTCGCGCAATTCAGATGAAAAGCTTGTTTCTAATGCGGTGGGCATATTTCCTGAGACACTTCCAGTGGCTGCAGCAGTGTATTACATCACAAACTGACTTGTTAATATGTGAATTCTTGTATAAATGGGTACATTGTACTATATTGTAAAACATTAATGAAATAAAAAAGAGAAAAAAACTTGCATTAAATGTATTGATGAATGAGCTGATTACCCATCGGTGTTTTTATGCTGTAAAGTAACTGTTCTGTGTGTTCCAGAACAGGTAGGCTTAGTGGCCTCATGCAAGCTAATGTGTGACCCATTTTGCTGGCTACAATTCTTCTTAACTGTGCTCCAGTTCTATCCAAATCTCTTGTTCATCCAGGAACGCTGCAATAAAGAGGATTAGATCTGTCCAGCTCACTGACTACATAGAGTTGCGGAGTCTTAGACCAGGTTTTGACTAAGTCAGTTACTCAAATGTAATTGTGTTCGAACTGAAACTATAAATTGTGAACTACTGAATTAATTTTTGGTGGTATAATTGTTTATTCTGGTTATCGTCTCTGCGTATATTGTATTGCCAAGTCTGTGGTTTTCCCGCGGAATTTAGCTACTTTAACACGGTTCCCGCGGGGGTTGTTTTTCATGTCCGCAGGTTGAGGCGACCCCATTAATGTGATATTTAGCCCCTTGAATGCGAATTTTACCAAGGTAACCCTGCCAAAAAAACGTGTATTTTACCCCCCGAAACGCGATTGGGCTAGTTTTGAGTAGCAACTGGGTGGATTTTGTTGTGAAAACCTGGCAACCCTGTCTGGAAGAGAATGAAAAAGGTGAGCAGGTGAACAGATAACCGCTCTACCGACCTTGTACTCTTTTCCTTTTTATTTTCCTGTTTTTGTTTGTGACCTAAGTTGAATGATTATTTGTATGCATTCTCTCACTCCAACCCCATGTACGTGGACGAGTGTGACGACCATGTTTAAGTCGTTTTATTAAACCCGGGGAAAATACGCCAGCTCTCACCTCACCTGCATCATCTCCTCGAGCTCTACAGGTTTTTCTCTCTGGGCAGCAACATTTCAACTCTGTGTTACCTTATGCATATCACAATTTAACTTGAAAACCAATAGACTAGTAATGATCTTACATCCAGTACCTATTCCTCACAAAACGTAACATCTTGGTAGAATGTAAATTGGGTAACATTGCATTTCAGTAAAATATAATGCACGCTGTATGCCAAACCTGCGGCAACAGTTTAAATGTTGCCCAATTACGCAGAAAAAACAACTTTGGACTTGGCTACTACTCGATTCGCTTCCACGCTTTCAGTTGTGTAACGATTTTGCATGACCGTTAGTGTAGTAGCCTACGGTTAATCGGCTGGGGAAAAAATTTGTTCCTCTGTGTTGTTATAGTTAGTTGTGTTGTGAACTTCCATATTCTCATAGAATAACATTTAACGTTGCATCTTTAGTCTCGTTTAATCTCATGCTTAAAGAAATTTACTGATGAAGAATGTTCGCCATTCAAAATCTACCGATGACAATGATGCCGCTGCTCCTGTATTGGGCCGTTTTCCCGCATTATGTGTTTTGACTTCCTTGTCTGAATAGTGAGATAGAAAAAATGAAATGCTGGCTGCAGCTGACAAAGGTCATTTCATTTATGCAGATTATAATTTAAGATTGTGAAGGTCTACCTAAAACTGACACGGTTCCTTTGCTACCCATCGAACACTGTCGGTTAGTTCAGAAAATTTTGACACAAACGGTTGCGTGTGTCATAAATCTTTTGGGTCGCTTTTGGTGTTAATCTTGGGAAGTTCAAGAGCAACTTCTTGTACAAGAGACTGGGGTACTCTCAATGCTCCAGGAGTGCTTGTTTTCTGCTCCTGTGTGAGACGCACCTGTCCCAGAGCTTCATCTGAGGTAAGCTGCTCCACAAAGCTGATTAGCTGCTCTTATCCAGCCAGTAACTGTTTATGGACTTCAGGGCTGGAGAAAATACCAGATGACACATGTCCTGTTAGCGCTCACTACCTGTACCCAAAGTTAGACGTTTTCACCCTAATTAATTTTCATTTTACTTTAACTTTGATATTAAGTTAGTATTAGTGTTAAGGGTAACACTTTACTTGAAGGGGTGTGCATAAGACTGACATGACACCTTCATAATCATGACATGACACATGTCATGAATATGAAGGTTTTATGCATGTTTATGACAACTGTCATTAAGTGTCATTCGCTCAGTTATGTCATTTTTAATGCAAATATGACATTATTTGACCTACTCTTACCCCTAACCATAGCCCATAACAAAGACATCTCAAACAATGCCATCTTTGCATTAAACATTACATAACTGAGCGAATGACACTTAATGACAGTAGTCATAAACATGCATAAAATCCTTCAAATTCATGGCATGTGTCATGTCATGATTACGAAGGTGTCGTGTCAGTCTTATGCACACCCCTTCAAGTAAAGTGTAACCGTGTTAAGTATTAATTACTATCAAATTAAGTCCATTTCTTCTGGATGGATGGATTGATTTGACTGTATTGAGTATTTGTGTGGAATTTTGATGAAAACAAATTCTCCATGCAATAAATAAACTTCTTAAAATAAAATAAAATTAGGCATCTTGATTGGGTTTTTAATTGTCCATTCTAGACAGGTTTCGTGACATTTACGCATGCATATTAGAGTGCAACCTTTGGGTTCCCAAACTCCATTCATTTTCTCCAGACTGGAAAATAATGTTTTAACAAAAATTTGAATGAGAGGAATAGTTGACCCAAAAATGAAAAATCTGTCATCAATTACACACCCTCCTGTCGTTCCAAACCAATATAAGTTTCGTTCTTATGTTGAACACAAAAGAAGATATTTTGAAGAACCAAACAGTTGTTGGTCCCCACTGACTTCCACAGTAGGAAAAGAAATACTATGGAAGTCAATGGGAACCTTCAACTGATTGATTACCAGCATTCTTCGAAATATCTTGTATGTTCAACATAAGAAAGAAACTCATACAGGTTTGGAACAAAACGAGGGTGAGTAAATGATGACACAATTTCCATTTTTGGGTGAACTATCCCTTTAAAGATGCTGATATATGCATTTGTTGACGACATCTGTCACTTTTTTTTAACAGTGGAATTGGTTATGTTAAATAATAAAATATATAAATGTTGCTTTGCACAAATTTCGTGTCAGTCTCCCTACGCTCTCAAAATATATAAATGTAAAGAGGTCATTGAAAAGCAGCGACTGTAATGTGGCATTCTGCACTTCATCAGACAGAATGTTTCTAAATAATACATATTCCCTTATACATATTTATACATGTTAACTAAAATATTAATGTTGAAAAACATTTGTTAATGTTTTTGTCCAAAGGTATTCTGAGGATGGGTATTCAGCTGTTCTGAGCAGGACAAAAGCCTCATTTAGAGAAATCCATTTCCTTCTCTTCATCCAATCAGGTAAAGCTGTGTCCCGCTGGGCCTCTGCTGTCCAAACATTACCTTACCCCACTTTCACCCCTCATATGTAAGTCTTTTAAACACCAAAGTAGATACCAGTAAAACAGAAGCAAAGAGTCACATCTGTTCAGGGCAAGGTGTGTGTTAGGAACCGTGAGTATGCAGATATATAGTATATCGCGAAAAATAACTGACGGACACTGAATCTAATTAAACCTCTTTATCTCACAAATGGAGTTTCCTACATGATCCACTCAATCCACAAAAACTGACATAGGTCAAATATACAGAAAGAGTTGCCTGTGAAAATTAAGAATTCACACAAATGATATGAAAAAAAAAAAAAAAGAATACAACTGATTGGGTTGTCTGACTTAGATTAACAAATCACACACAACTGACTAAAATCTTTTACAAGTTAATTGTCCCGCAACTATGCCCAACAGAGCACTGAAGTTGAAGCACAAAGCCTGATTGTTAGGCAGATATTTAACCCGAGAACTACACACATTAATTGGTGAACATGTTGAGTACGATATTCTGTTGTTACAGAATAGTTTCCCCATTGTTACAGAGTTCTGCTCTCCAGTAGATCACCATCAACATGCTTTTGAAAATCGTCAGACAACCTAAGGCCTGTTAAAGGCAGCATTATGTAAAAAAGCAAGGTGTGCCACTGTTTCCATCCCTTTAAGGTCTGGGAGGTGACTGAACGTTTACAAAAACACATTTTCCTCAGCTGCCGGTTAAAAGCTGCCGTGTGACCCCTTCAAGAAAAGTGATTTCTTACTGAAAAGTGATTTAAATGGTGTTATGGTGAAATGTGTTATTGTATGTGTGAGGCTGTCGGGTTAAACATCCGCTTAACCAATGAACTGGAAATATAAGGATCAAACTTTATACTGCTACAGACGGACGTGGACAGTGATGCTTATTTGGTCGGAATATCAGAAATGGTTAGATGATAATATCAGGACATTTACAGATATATTTCATTCTTAAAATATTAAAAAATAAACTTACATTTTATTTGTATTTACATTGTAGTGTGTACATTCACATCAATTGGAATCTCAATAAAATGCAGGTGTACTGATCCCATATGTATGCATATAAGAGAGAACATTTTAATCAACCTTTCATGCATTCCTTCTCCCTAAGGTGGGAGTGGCCACAAACATGATTTATGTGGGATTCCCGCTTTATGTGGGAGCCGCTTCTGCATCTCCCTCCTGTACCTGGTTGCCTTTAAACAGCGACGTGATCTTCGTCATGATGTCAGAAAGTGTCTCCTTCACACTCTTTTCCAGCAGCCATCCCTCACTTTCGCTCTCAGGATTCTCTGGGTCTGCCAGGGTTTCCAGTGAGGTGCTCAGGTACTGCAAACCAACAGTTTCGACAGCCTGTGGCAAACAATTCATATGAACTTAAATTCATTTCACAGTAGAACTAAACATGCTTCACAAATATATGTTTCTATTTGGAAGTGATTACGTCTTTGGAATATATATACGCCCACAAGAGGGTTTTCTTAGGTTAATGAATGTCTAGAAATTCCACACATGCTCAATACAGCATCATTGTTGTTGCTTCTGATGTTTTGACCCACATGAGTTCCAGGAAATATCCAGTTTGGCAACAAGATCTTAGGACTTACACCTTCCGTTCAAGCTAAGGATAACCCTCTTGGACTACCTTTTGTTTTTTGCACATTAGGTGTTGTGTCACATTATGCAATCAATAACAGATTGAAGGTTTGCTGTGCCCATCTACTAAACTGTGTATGCATGAATATATAGTTTCAGTGTATTTGGAGGTAGTAGTAGTAGTAATGTAGACAAGTTCTGTTAAAGGAAAATGTGAATATGCCAAGTTCTTGTTATTTGTAAACTTCTCACTTGCTTGTCACCTATATCTTGTCATGCCATCAACACAAAGTGTTAATCAAAACAATTAAGCAGATAATTAATCTGATGCTTTCAGACCTATTTATATTACTCTTTACGCACCAACTGACCTAATAATCTAGCGGCTCACTTTATAATCTAGCAGCACACCCGTTATCCACCAAGAGTGTAATCTAGTGACAAAGTCAAATGCCATGAGGTAGCTGTGTTCAACTTTGGATTCCATTCCCTCTCACCCACCCACCTGCATAATAATGAACAGCAGCACAAAAGCACCAATACTGTTCATCATGCCCCCATAGTAGGACACCAGGGCCTCACGGCAGCCCCTGGTCCAGATGTTTAGGTCCTCAGTGTGGTGGTCGTAGCTGTAGTGAGCGGAGTTGTTGGTCAGGTGATGTTGGATACAAGGGCGAGGAGAGCCAGGGTTGCAACAGCTGAAGGGAACGCTTTCCATCAAGTATTTGCCTTCCACGTTGCTCTGGACACGACTAAGAAATTGCAAAGATTGAACTGTCAGACAGATATTTTAATTATATCGACTGGGACATATTCTTGGTTGTGGCAATTAAGATTTCAGAAGTGGCAGGCTTAGAAACATGACTCAACAAATTTGTTTATCCATATTAACTTTGAGACTCAACTTTGAGAGCTGAGGACTCCATTCTGATAATAAGAAGGTCACCTCTTTTAAATTAGATGGGAGGTAAACATTGAGGCCATCTCCATGGAAGGTAATAGATTGCACAATGTTATGATTTGTGTGGAAGGTAAGCTTTAAAGTACTTGGGAATAGGATCCTGACAGGTTATCTAATCCATGGACCCATGTGCCCCCTTTAACCCATTCCCTCTTTATAAAACCCACCAGCCAGTTATCTACTTATGAATCTCTCAAAACAAACTCTGAAATTGGATTCCACTTGCATTCAACAACAGTTTTCAGGGGATCTGCTTTGAGACTTTGAAAACATTGTTTCATTAGAACATTTGTGCTATTTTATGTCTTGGTTATCATCAAATGATTACATAATAAAGTGTCTTTTGGGCTACACTTCCTGATGAGCAGAGTAAAATATGCATCAACTGATCTCTATCCATTTATGTGCCTTACTTTCTTAAACAAGCTTAAACTTCCTCAAAATCCAGTGAATATCAGGCAGGTTCAATGACTGATACCTTTTGAATTAGACTACATCTATGGTAACAGTTAATATTTTACACATGTTACTATGATAATGAAACACTGGAATTCAGATGTCACAAGCCAACAGATGAAAGAGAAAATGTATATAAATTATCCAGAATCTCTTCCACTTAGATCCCACCTCTTATACACATTTCCACTAGTACTCAGTACTAAAGTCAGTACTCACGCTTTAACCTCATCATTGCTAAAGTCCAGGTAGCGGTTGCTTATCCACTGGATCTCAAACCAGTCCTTGTAGTTGTTGTTGCCACAGCAGCGGAACTCAATCTGTGTCATATCTAGGGTTCTCTTCATGAAGCATCGTCCTGGCGTGTCTGTATCTTTGTAGTACTTCATTCCATTCTTCAGGCCTTCAGCCAGCGCAAAATGCAGAGAGATCTGCATCAAGAAACACAGCAGAGCCATGACAAAAAGGGCGATGCAGAAAACCACACATCCACTCATGTAGGTCTTCAACATTGGTTTCCACTTGGTGAACTTGATTGTGTCAAGGGAGTCATGGCACACTTTGCCCCCCAAAGCGTTGATAACACAGGCCACAAGTCCCACCAGAATGAGCAGGTTGGGCACAAAATGGCTCTCGTTGTTATCCATCATCTCGCTTCTTTTGCGCAGCTCGATCTTGAAGAAAATCCCCATGCTGAAGATGAGGATCCCAGCCATGACAGAGAGCCAGTACAGGAACCACAGTCCTTGGGCCAGCTTGACCCGCTTGGCCAAGTCAAATTTTAAAGGCATCAAAGCCATGTTTTTGTTCTCTGTGATTAATGAGTCTAAACAATATATTCAGAGTTATTCTTCTTTAGTATGATTAATTTGTTTCAAAGGTACGATTCAAGTTGTCCTATGATTCAACTTGTCTTTCCCTTGTTGAAATTCTTGAAGACCATGAACAGAAACGTAGTCCAGAAGCTTAGTTTAGTAATCCGTCATCAAGCGTGGAACGTGCAGTAGCAAGAATTCCCCTTTCCATATCCATTCTGACCACCAACAATTCAAGAAAGTCCATGCTGTTGGCAACCAGAGGCCTTTTCCTCTGGGATTTCACATAAATCCACCCAAGTGGACCAACTGGAGGGCTATGTGGCTTTTCCTGATGGTTCCCTTCCCTGCAAAAGAGGGTGGCCGGCTAAGGAGCTGTGTGATTGTAGAATCAAGTTCCTCTACGTCATCCTAAAACCCACTAATCAGCGCTGATCCCATTTGCAGATGAGCTGAGGACTCTAATCCTTTATCTTACTTTGTAACTGGTTAGTTACTTTAGCATCAGTTTCCTCTTTTACTTGCTGGTATTGCCTGGCTCTGGGGTATCTCTGGGTAGTCTTCAGACCGAACTATTGTTGTCTTATTTCACAAGAATTGGAAGTTACATCATGCGTTGGTGGTCTGCGTATATATTATATTAGTATGCTCAATTCACAAATAACACATTTAGATATGTCTACAAGGGTAATTTCTGCCACTTTATTTTAGAAGAACTTTGAATAACTTATATAATAATCATACATTTTATCATCAAATACGCAATTTTTTAAAAATCCACTTTGCTGAAATACTACAGGGGGCACATTTAATGGGCATGATACTGTACTTCTGCTAAATGTAAGCTAACCAAATCTATTGCAAGAGTAGTAGAGATCAGGGTAGAAGATTGTATCAAAGAATTTACCTGGCCCTCAGACAGGCCAGGTAAACCTGACTGATCCTAATGTTTATCCTAACTCCACACAAAGTTGTACAGGTCTCCTAAGATTTTTATCGCCCATAATTGTAAATGAACAATCCTTATCCTTGGTCAAGTCTCTTGTAGAAACTTTAAAGCTATGGACACAAGCATCCCTTCTTCCCTTAGAGGTGATTTTTACATGATGAACAATGATTAAGCCACATTATTGATGTCAGTAGTTTGCTAATTTTTATTCCTCACCAATTCATGGGAAGACAGGAGCTTCCAGTTGTAAAACCCATCCAGACAGATTTTGCCCCCAAGTCAATCTGATGTACTTTATCAAAGAGCAATCAGCTCATTTGACAGTTGCCGTGAAGAGGAAATCAATGTTCTGTGCTTGTAACTAACCCTATTTGTAGCAATCACAAGCTCTTATAATTAGTAGTGAACTTTAAGTCCTTTGCCATTTTGTGTAAGCCTAATCAAATACCTAAACATTCTGGCTCAGCGGCAGTAAGTGACGATTAAGACTTTTGGTGGATTGACCCCAAGTCTCTTGTAGGGTCTCTTGTAAGAGCAGTTGACCTGACTTTAGGCTAAGAGCTAATTTATTGAGTTGTAGAGTTGCCTTGCAGCTGTGTCTATAAGAGAACCCAAAGGGTGTGCATCACCACTGTAATTAGCGTGCATTGGTCACATGTGACAAGATTAGAAGTACTGATAGTATTTGAGTGACTTACTGTCCGATCCATTTAGAAGGACACGTAGGCACTGGATGAATAGCACGCAATGATTCTTCCTCGGCAACTGAAATGTTGGAGTAGCTTGTTACATTGAGGCTAAAGTGTGCATGTGTATTCCTGTTTGTAGGTGAGCTGGGGAGACTCTTTTGGTTGGCTGTTGTTAATCTGAGGCATTTGAACTCAACATATATGCCAATGAACAGCATAAACTTTTCCTTTTTTTGATGACCTCTTGTATAGTGGGCAAATTCCAATCGGAAGTGAGCATCCTTATGCCCTACTCACTCTGAAAGGCAGAACCCATAAAGTGGGCACCTTGGAGGAAGCAGGGCACTTGCGTGTCAATGTAGCCATTTGGATCGCACTTGGCAAAGGGAGCAATGAAAGACAACATAATTCCCTCATTATCTTCACCTGAAATGTTACCATGGCAATGCAGTGTGGCATTCATCACCACATGAGCTGTTCTAACAATGGGAATTCCTTATTATTACTGTTAAAGGGATAATTCACCCAAAAATGACAATTCTGTCATTAATTTATCTCACCCTCATGCCGTCCCAGATCCGTAAAATCTTTGTTTATCTTCGGAACACAAATGAAGATATTTTTGATTAAATCCGAGAGCTTTCTGACCCTCCAGAGACAGCAATGCAACTGCCACGTTCAAGACCAAGAAACGTAGCAAGGACATTGTTAAAATAGTCCATGTGACATCAGTGGATAAACCTTCATTTTATGAAGTTGCGAGAATACTTTTTGTGTGCAAAGAAAACAAAAATAACGACTTTATTCATTCACGCATGTATCGCGGTACTCTCGTATGCGCATCGAAGACTGACACGGAAGAGAAGAGTTGTTGAGTAAAGTTATTTTAATGATATGCTTACCACCTTTCTTGGCCTTGAATGTGGTAGTTGCACTGCTGTCTATGCAGGGTCGGATTTCATCAAAAATATCTTGTGTTCCAAAGATGAACAAAGGTCTTACGGGTTTGGAACAACATGAGGGTGAGTAATTAATGTGTGTTTCCTCTTTATAAAACCATCTCCTCTTTGGACACAGCAGATATAGTCACATTTATCTAACGCATCTACTATTGAACACATTTCTTAACTATGAAATTTGCATGATGATAATGTGTGTAATATATCATAGCAAAACAAAACAACTTGGATTATTCTGTTTATAAATTGTACCATAAAATGAATCGCAAGGACTCACAATAGTTACACTTCTAGAAGTGCCCTTTGTGAAGGGATTCAGATGTTCACTTTTTGTTTGGAATGGCCATATACAAATAGTGTCCCCTTCCAAAAGTGCCCTTCAAATGTGTAAAAGCAACATTTGGAATTCACCCTTTCTTTTAAACTGTACATTGCTGTAATTTCTTCTCAATTCCAGAGAGAGTACTACAGTTAGGGTTGCCAACCATCCCGTATTAGCCAGGACATCCCGTATTTTGGGCCTAATTGATTTGTCCCGTACGTGACTTCCCTTGTCCTGTTTTTTGACTGCTACGCTGATCTAACCAAACCACTGACTGATACAACAACAGCAGCAGTGCTGATCACTTGAGAATGATCACCGATACGTATCATCATCCAATCACAGCCTACACATCATAAATCATAAATCGTGAACAAATCGTGAACGGCTTGTCGCTCCCGCCTCATAGCAAGCAGCGCTCTCGCTAACGCCAATTGCGTCCGTGTTTTCACTTCTGTAAATCAGTTTTGGTGAATACAAACTACTTAGCGTGATTATTTTTCATGAGTCCAACATCCCGCCGCGCAAGAGACGTGATCAGTAAGGGAAGTCGTCTTTCAATATTGTAATGTTGTTAAATAGAGAAAAACATGTTATATTTAAGTAACTAATAGCATAATTTTTGACCTTATTCTTGAAACACAAAATGACCAATGACCCATTTCTACACATCCTGCATAGTGAACTTTACTGACACCTTGTGACAAGCTGTGAAATAGTTTCTCTCACAATAGATCACAACAGTGCCTACCCACTTTTTCAGTGGCCCAGGTTCTAGAAACGTTTCTCCATTCATCGTTTTCACACAGAATTTTAATAAAACAGCTTTTTGATTGAGCTTTGTAATGATTGTAATTAGCCCTTTATTTGGCCATCAATTTTCCAAAAAGTGTGTCATTAAATGCTTAGTTTCATGACAATTATAACTGATGCTTTAATGCTTAAATAATGCTTTAATAACATCTGTGATTTCAGTTGCAAAATTGCTTGTAGAGTTGGTAAATTACTTACAGAATGTGAATCAGTTCAAACTGTCAATTTCTGTAAACTGATTCAAAACTCTGTTATTCAATTTGTCATCATAAATTGAACACAGAAGTCTATGCATGACGTTATTCATATAAAAAAAATGTTTTAGAAATCATGAAACTTAAAATATGGAGAAATACCAGTTTGGGCAATTTGTATTGGTCTAATAATTAAATTCATTTGGCTACTTGATTAATGCAAATGTTAATATTATTATACAATACAAAATATTAAAATTCCTCTGAGTTTGTATCTGAGTAGTTTTGAGCTGTGCTTCATGGCCTCTCCCTGAGAGGAGCGCATGCCTCTTCCTCGCAGGACACCGTTCTTTCTCAGATAAATAAACAGGGCCTTTCAGTTTGTCTGTGGATAATTAGCTGCAGAGTTCAGATTCACGCTCACTTCAAAGAGCAGCAGCTTCATTTTTCCTGCTATTGTGTTTCATTTAGATATTTTTTTTTAACAAGGGCCACATGTTGCTCTGGCTTGCTGTCCAGGAGATCATTCTGAGAGCTAAAAACAGACTGCAGAATCTGTTTACTGATTATCTTACTGCATTGAAAGCCCTTTTTATGTATGAAGGCAACACCGCTTGCTTTCATGAGCTTTTAAATATTTTTCTGCCAGCTCACACTGCCTATTATTCTTACACATACTAGATAGACAGACAGGTAGATAGATAGATAGATGGATAGATAGATAGATAGTCTGTGTAAGTAACTTGATGACAGAGAGCGAAAAAGAGGGAGGTAATGATGAACAGACAGAGGAAGCTGAAGAGGAGGATTGGTGACACATGCACATTGTGCCCTGGACGTGGAGGAAGGAGGGGAGGGGAGGGGGGCATTACAATAATTTTATAACAAGCACAAGGGCATTAATATGTCAGGGGTTCATTGGAAGCAGATGTGTGACTTATTTTTACAGGCTGGTAGTTTGGGTCGTTGCAACAGGCATTGAAGCTATTCTTGCAGCCCCTTTCCTCCCTCACCTCCTCTTCCTCTGCTATAAACCCACAGCCTATCGCTGTATCATGATTGTTTTTCTCTCATACGGAAATCTGCTACTGTGTTTGCATTGCTACACTTACGGGTGAGAATGAGCTGTCGCTGTTTGTTAGGATTTAAATAAGAATATTTTATGTATATATTAATCGCTATAACAATGTTTTTGGGCACACACAATGCTTATAATGTTTTCACATTTTAAGATAATAGCAATTATCAAAACTGTGAAACATGGATTTGTAGAATTGACTATATATATACTTTAGCTTTGTGTATAAAACTAAAAGATCTGACCAAAAGAAGTGTCTGCATTTTTTTTATATATATATATATATATATTTTTGTTTTTTTTTGTTTATAGTGTATAGCATTTTTCATGTCCACTAGATGGCGACTGTGACATTAAATTCATTTGCATTTTGTCATTTTAACCTTTCAGACTCTTTAAAGGTTGATTTTTATGATCCTAAAAAGAAAAGCAACTATCGTTGAATGTTTACAATAGATTCTTTGATAGATATTACACTGAAAGAGAAATACATAAGGAGTTAAAAAGGCATCTGTGTTCTAGATTGACATCCAGCCCTCAGTCCTTCCCCCAGACTGGCTGACACATGTGAAAGACTGGAGCGTTTAGAGTGACAGTCTGATGGGAGGAAACGGCCCATTATTTAATCAATAGAATTGCATCAATTTGGGGAAAATTTGTGTCGAGTGAAAACAAACGAACAGCCAGTCCAGCAAAGAGGCAGATTTTTCTTTTGCGTGACTCAAAGCGTATATGTGAGAAGGGCTTCTCAGGGTGTGTATCTGCGCCTGTGAATATCTTTGCAGTGATGCCCATGTGTCCAAACATGGCTGCCGCTCGGGTACAAATTGTATTGTCACTCTGGCCTGTCAATCTGTTTCAAGGTCTACCTGCTCATTCCTCTCGTGACCCCTGCTTGTAAATCTCCTGCGGGGTCGACGAGTTGATGTCAGTGTGAGTGACATTAAGTTAACCCTAGAAGGTTAAGAGGTTGTGTGAGGGGATGGACATCACCAATTGTGACTAAGAATGTGACTTCTGTAGAAAACATCTCATAGACAGAAAACTTCAAAACAACTGACGCTTAAACGTTTTTCTTTTCTTCGTTTTTTTGCTGTAGGATGAATATATTATGGTGGCCCAGTAGTGCACAACATAACGAAATTAAACAACACAACGGAAACAAGCCACAAAACAACAAAATTAGAACAGCACAATGGAAACAAGCCACAACACAGCGAAATTAGCACAACACAACGCAATTACTCCTATTTGTTGTGTTGTGGCGATTTTGTTGTGTTGTGTACTATTGGGTCACCGTAATATATACATGGTTTGGGTATAACATTCGATACCTTGACTCTTAAAAACATTATATAATATATATAATATATCTATCTATATAATATATTAATAGTGCAGTGATGGTTGCATAGATAAACCTTTAACATCCATGGAGCCTTTCCATTCCACAAAAAAATCAGGTGAAATTCTTGTTAAATTGGTTAATTTAAGAACTGCTCACTGAAAGGTTCTCTTTGGAACCCAAAATGGTTCTTCTATGACATAACTGCAAAAAATAGCCCTTTTGGATCCTTTATTTTTAAATTTGCCCTTTAAAAAAATCAAATTTAAACAATTGTAGAACAGTAAACTCTGAAATGCCATAAGTTTTAATGCACATGGATTTAAAAAAACGCCTCAGTGAACAAAGATGAGCCAAGAATAAGTTGATTCAAGGAAAGGGAGAAGACATGTTATGGAGGAGAACACCTCTCGCCTTGTTTCTGACAATGAACTGCTCAGATAGGCGGCCAAAAGTGCTGTGTGAAGCCGGGCCCTGTCAGGCAGTTTTATGTCAGGCTAAAAAGTGGAGGAATAAAGCTGTTAATGGGACCTGCACTTTACTGTCTATCACTTTCGACCGAGCTATTGGGGGCCTGCCACAGCAAACATTCTCCACATACATACACACCTCATAGATTCTAGGATATGGTCACATAAATCTAGTGAAACTTGTGAAAACTCTCTCCTATAAATTCACATTCCAAGAATTAAGGATGCACAGATACAAGAGAATCAGTTTATATGATGAAACAGCTCCTCGTAAGATGGATTAAATGCTTCTACACAAGGTCAGAGCACATTCCTCCTTGCCTTCCTGATCAGAGACAGAGTGACTCACTGCAGCCTCCTGCTATTCCCATACAGCTGCAACAACATATATAACAGATTTTAATACCATCCATGACACTCACAAACCCGTCTTTGTAGGATCACTCAGTGGATTGTTGACTGTCTATAAGGAGTGCAGAAAGCATGAATGAAGAGCAGGAAACAGAAACGCTTGTATGGAATCTCGAGAAACCTACAGGTAATTCCCATTTTAAGACCATTAAGAAGTTTGAGTTTGTTTGTGACTCCCATTATTCACAGTATTAATTCTAATTACTGTATTACGGTATTTTTTTTAGCAAAACTTTAAAAAGGCAGTACAAAATATTATCATGATACTTAAACTTAAAGGGATAGTTCACCCAAAAATAAAAATTCTGTCATTAATCACTCACCCTTGTGTCGTTCCAAACCCGTAAGACCTTCATTCATCTTTGAAACACAAATTATGGTATTTTTGATGAAATCCAAGAGCTTTCTGACCCTCCATTGACAGCAAGGGTACTCGTCATGGTACTCAATAATGGTGGACGGAAGAGAAGAAATTGTTGAATAAAGTAATTATTTTTGTTTTCTTTGTGCACAAAAAGTATTCTTGTAGCTTTAGAAAATTACAGTTGAACCACTGATTTCACATGGACTATTTTAACGATGTCCTTACTGCGTTTCTGTGCTTTGACAGTGGTAGTTCCCTTGCTGTCTATGGAGGGTCAGAAAGCTCTCTCATTTTTGATTTCATCAAGCATGTCTTAATTTGTGTTCCAAAGATGAACGAAGGTCTTACGGGTTTGGAACGACATGAGGGTGAGTACTTAAAGACAGAATTTTCCGTTTTGAGTGAACTAACCCTTAAATTGTCATGGACATAATGTTGCAGTGCTTAAACTATTAATGTTCATGTGGTTTTTCTTTTGATTTTGATGGACATGGACCTGGCACTTCACTGATTTCCTGAGACTAACAATATCAAAGCAAGTAACATTTATTGCAAAGAAAGAAATAAAACCTTTAGTTTTTAAACAAAACATTTTAACAAAAAAGTTTGTTAGGTTTTAACTTATAAATCATCCATCCATCCATCCATCCATCTATCCATTCTCCAAACGCTTGTACTCTATAGTCACAGGAAAGCTGTCAAAGTGGCTGAGAAAGTTCATCCTAAGAAAAGATCTAGCATTAGATCTAGTCACTTAGCTTGGTATTTTGTTATCCATATGATATGGATGCTAGCAATGCAGTATATAGTAGAAGGTCTAACACGTTCTACAAGACTGGCTGGGAAAAGGCTTGAACGAAAATGGAGAATAACAGAAGAAGACATCAGTCCTAATATATTAGAGAAAAAAACATGGAAAGAAGTCTGTTTTAGCTTCCAGACTCCTTATCTTGAGCTGAAAGGAGACCTCACTGTTGCACTTGAGTGCCTTCCAAGAGATTTGTTACATTCTGAGTTACACTCCTGCTTCGAGAATATAACCTTTCAATTGCCAGAAGGGGCCTTGGAAGGGGAGCCACCTTTGGGCCTCAGATTATATTCTTTGTCTCCATTCCAAGATTCCGTGTGCAGTCAAACGAGACTTGAAGGAGACGCAGAGGAGCAGAGATGAGACAAGCAATTGTGGACTGAAATTATGAGAGCAGGCACTGAAAACTTCCCTCAAGAGAAACCAAATGAGAGATAGCACTCTACAGCTGAATGTTTGGCCTCGAGCGAAGGTGAAAATGAGCAGCAATAAATCTGACAGCCTTTATCTGAGAAGAGACCTAAACCTGTTGTGCTTGCTTTGGCCTGGTTTTACTTGGGCAGGAAACAACATGGCCACTCTTGATCTTTGGCTTTGCACCTTTGACCCCAATGAATCACAAAGCTAAAAATGGAGTCTCTACTACAAGCAGGGTGTGGAATAACGGAGCATGATATGTTCATAAAATTGTACTCGGAGTATGTTTTTACTCCTGTTTTAATCAAATAAAGATGTATGGTGTATGAAGCCAAGTTCTGCTCTGCATATTTGGATGCATCATTCCCACTAAAACATCCTTCCGTATTGTCTCCCCTGGCTGATCCTAACGTTCCACGCGCACACACACTCGGATTGTGGAACCCTACAGACCTGCTCGGCCAACTCAACAAAATTGTGTGTGCGAGGATTCAGCACAGTGCTTAATAAAGAGAAAAAAGGCTTCATTGTGACGGCAGGAGCACAGGGACGCTTTCTGATGATGTGTTCACTCCCCCGGGCTGACCTCTGCTCTTTATTAAGCTCTAATGAGCAGCAGGGCTGAGCGGTCTTATCTCAGACCTGTCACACATGCACAAGGCAGGGTTAGGGAATAACTAACTGAAAGTAGCGATGCAAACCTAACTGTTTTTCAGTTGTGTGGCAGTAGCTCAGGTCCGCTATGTTGCACAATAGATTTAGTCTGGGGTTGAGATATGCATATTTACATATGCACTAGCATATTAGGTTGTAGTAGGTTATCCAGGTGTTCCATGTATTCAGAAAATTTAGCATGTGTTGCATAGTACACATACTACATACTTCAGCAAGGCAGCCCTGGGTGAATAGGGTAAAAACTGCATCCCAGTTCCCCAGTTGCACACACTTTTTTTTTTTTTATGTTTACTTAAAATTGGTTTAGATATGCAAATTAGTCATTATCTAATTAAATATACACTAATTTGCATGCATTTCCAGAACAGAAATCTAATCATTGGACAAAGCCAGGTTCACAATTGTTTTAACAAAATAATTTTCTTTTTTATTTTGTTGACATTTTTTATTCAAAAGTTAGATGGGAATTAAACGGCAAAGTATAAGTGCTACTCACGTGGAGATTTCTGGCTCAGTGCAGGATTAAAATCTAATTTTAAGAAAATAACTTTTAAAGATTATGTAGTGTAACTGAAATCTACAGACACAAATAATTAAAATAAATGTTTTGTATGTCTTTCAAATTTGGCCAGATCGGGTTCAGTTAAAAGAAAATTCAGAGATTCATATGTTTGTTCTTCTTTTGGAAAGACACCGAGCAATCATTTAAGACTAATCCAATCACATTTTCATAATAGTTTAAGTATAGGAAAAACAGCAGGCCTTCATCCAAGACAGCTTTTTGTTTCTATTCTTGAAATACATCTTAATTGAAAAATCTGTCAAATTGGGTTCAGAAGATATTACCCAGAAAGACGTGTTCCAAGCATTCCAAGCATAATGTCTTATCAAAAGAGGCATTATTAGGCTGTCAATCAAACACTCGGCTGATACAGTGTCCTGCTGTAGAGCCGATCTTTATCTCAGTGCATGTCACTCATACTGTATATCTCCTTTGTATAAGGACCGGGATTCAATTAGACTGATTTTGTGGACCATATCAACTGATTCATTGCAAAGATTCAAGTGTGATTTGTTCACAAATCAGAAAAGCTGCTTCTCTTTTAAATATGGCAATTAAGATAGTATGGATGTTCATTTAATGACTGCTTAAATTTTAGTCTCTGTTTCTCTAAGCTTCAGATCATACTTAGAAGGGAGACGTTATTATGTGAATATAGGAGAGCATAAGTCTAAGTGGACGTCCATGACATGCGGAGTCCCACAAGGCTCAATTCTTGCACCCACTAAGTCAAATAATGAGAAAGAACCAAATCGCCTATCACAGCTATGCAGATGATACCCAGATTTACCTAGCCTTATCTCCAAATGACTACAGCCCCATTGACTCCCTTTGACAATGCATTGATTAAATTAACAGTTGGATGTGCCAGAACTTTCTTCAGTTAAAGAAAAAACCGAAGTCATTGCATTTGGAAACAAAGATGAAGTTCTCAAGGTGAATGCATACTTTGACTCTAGGGGTTTGACAACTAAAAATCAAGTCAAGAATCTTGGTGTGATTCTGGAGACAGACCTTAGTTTCAGTAGTCATGTCAAAGCTGTAACTAAATCAGCATACTATCATCTTAAAAACATTGCAAGAATTGGATGTTTTGTTTCCAGTCAAAACTTGGAGAAACTAAAATGCCTTTATCACAAGCAGGGTGGACTATTGTAGTGGTCTCCTCACCGGCCTTCACAAGACCATTAGACATTTGCAGCTCATCCAGAACGCTGCTGCCAGAATTCTGACTAGAACCAGAAAATCTGAGCATATTACACCAGTCCTCAGGTCCTTACACTGGCTTCCAGTTATATTTAGGATTGATTTTAAAGTACTTTTTACTCGTTTATAAATCACTCAATGGCCTAGTACCTAAATATATAGCAGATATGCTCACTGAATGTAAACCTAACAGACCACTCATATCATTAGGATCGAGTCAGTTAGAAATACCAAGGTTTCACACAAAACAAGGGGAATGTGCTTTTAGTTATTTTGCCGCCCGCAGTTGGAATCAGGTTCCAGAAGAGATCAGATGTGCTGAAACATTAGTTACATTTAAATGCAGACTCAAAACTAATCTGTTTAGCTGTGCATTTATTGAATGAGCACTGTGCGATGTCCGAACTGATTGCACTATATTATATGTATAATCGTTTTCTTAAATTCATTTTAAACCTCTTAAATCAATTTTTTTTTAATAATTTTCAAATTCCTTGTTTTATTGTTGTGATTCTTGTTTTTATTTTATTTTATGTAAAGAACTTTGAATTACCACTGTGTATGAAATATATAAATAAACTTGCCTTGCCCTGCCTAAGCTATTAATGGGCTTCAGAAGACGTTGGTAAACAGAGCTCAAGCCATATAGACGTCTTTTATCATATTTTTACATGGTGATTTTACATGCAAAGGTTTTGAACTTGTTTATTGTCATCGTATTAAAATGTCTCCCTTTGTGTTTCCTAGAAAGACAGTAAGTCATACAGTTTAAAACAACATTAAGCTAAGTGAATAATGAGAATTATCATTTTTGGCAATTCAGTAATTGGTATTTAGTTGAAGGTGCTATATGTAATATTGACAGCATGCGTTTGAAATAGGTACTGTAGTCCAAATTCAAAATATTGAAGAGAGCTGTTTCTCCCACCACGCCTCAGATTCACCGCTCACGTGGGTTGCCAGATTGAGGACACGCAACAGGCGATGAGCCTTAAAGGAGACATCAGATACCCATTTTTCACAAGTTGGTATGATTCTTTAGGGTCTTCATGAAAAGCTTATAACATACTTTGGTTAAATTTTCTTAAGGGTAGTGTAAAACAACACCCTTTTCACATAGTTAAAAACAGCTCTGTTCACAGCGACCCATTATGGTGCATGTCTCTTTAAATGCTAATTAGCTCTGCTCACCCCACCCCTCTCTTCCATGCTGTGACAAGCCGTTCACTGAGACTGTAAACTTTAGCCACATTTATCGTGAAACTTGCTAACTAGCACATTAATAGGAAAGGCGATTTGCAAAGATTCATAAAAATAAAAAAAACTTACACTCACTTCTTCTGTAGGTGAAGCAATGGGTGGATTTTTTTATCATCATACTATGTAAAAATTAATTTTGCATCTAACGTCCCCTTTAAACTTAAGCTGATGAGTTTATTTATCCGCTTTTTAATATGCCTGAGGTCTAAAGATTTTTAGATGGATGCTGAGGCTTTTTAAGTCGGGTAGAATCTACGATCTCTGACCCAGTTCATTTGATCACATCCATGGCTGCAATACGCTGTGTTTTCAACCAACTGGCAACCTGGGGTGTCGAAATACTATTGGGTAAATTGGCAGCGGGCAGAATCACATGGACTAAAATCAGACATTTCTGACACGAAAGCACATTTCAAAGAGAAGAAATGGCTGTAGCATTGTTTTTCTGAGAAACAAGTATGTGAACTTAGCATGTTCCCTATCCTAAATATCTGCAAACATGGTATTCTTATGCTTTAATACAGTCAAACAGTGACATACAGCACCTTTCCAGTTCTGAATGATGCACATCCCTGGATCTCAGTAGTAACTTGCTCTCCTGGCATGCTTTATTTTTATTTTTATCATAGACGGACAGCAATAGATATCAGTCAGACTGAACAGAGATCAGCAGGGCAGTAAGACCCTCCATCTGTGGGCAGCTGTGTCCTCCTGTCTCCTCCAACTGTGGGCTCTGTCTTTAATAAGGGATAATGGTTCATTGGGCACCGTTTCCTACAGGCAGGCTTAAAAGCCATTTTCTCCTTATTACATGCATGATTTTAACTGATCCCAGAAAAGTAAACAAGTGTGGTCCCAGCAGAGCGGTCCCAATTGAACTGCACTGGGACCAGCCGGAGGGGGTGGAGTGGGGGGACTACAGGATACACAATGCTGCCCTTTGTTGTGGGAGGTGAGCGAGAACAAGTCTTACGGTACACACACACCATTTAGCAATGCATCCAATTTTCTCTTTAACACAGTTGATATATGAACCTCTAAACTTGAGATGCTTCATTTGTGCTGGGTAATACTGCATCGAAGGCAGTGTACCGCACATAAATGTGTGTTTCTATGTGCTAGATCTCTTGACTTAGTGGAAAATGCATCTCTGGATCCCACATCCAACTCACATCATCAGCAATATTTAGAAAGCAATGAAAATGACTGAAGTGAGGTTTTAAAGGCCAGACAGGCTGTCTGTCTTGAAACGAATGAGGAGAAAAGACATTCGGCGTGAGCACTTCTGCTTTTATTCTGTTGAATTTGGACCTGGGCAGCTGCATTAGATCATCAGCAGATGTCAAAGTCTCCTGTCATCTGCCAAGAAAAATGGGAACAGAAAAATGAAGTGAGGGAGAGAGAGAGGAAAATAGAAAGAGAGAAAGCTGGAAGGTCACTGTCTGGAGAGGAAGTGGAGATAATGGCGAGACTTGGAGGAAAGATGAACGCTAGAATATGCTGGAGTAATATGTGTGGTTATTTCCGTGATAGCCTCATGAATTTTGAATCATAGCATGAAGTCAAGAAAGTCTATTTAGGAAGGTGGAAACCATCTCACCATCATCCCACTAACCTTTGATGCATTGACTGTTTTTTTTTTTTTTGTTCCAATAAATATCAATAATTTGATCAGTCCCTTTTGCAGATAATAACAAATACAGGCAATTTACCAGTTTGAGAAGTTGTTACATAACCAGTAAATTACTGTAATGATGCTATGTGTGAACAAAGGGTAAGACTACCGGTATGAACACGTACAATAAGGTCAGGGCAAGCTGATGTAATGAACGCTGCCCAATCATAAAGATGGAAAACTCTGCTGAATAATTCTTTCTCTATATAAATATGCCCTAGACAGGCGTCTGACCGTTATCACGTAGAGTGGATCTGCAGTTACTGTACTATTTGTGTGCCGTCTTGTTTTTAAAAGCAAATGTGTTCTGTGATCATCCCCTTGCATCTGCCACTCCGAAGTCAAAAAATGTACACTTTTTCTTCATTAAGGTGGGTAAAAAAAGGGCACAGTGTTTAAAGTTAATTTCTCATGATTGACATCACAGTGTTTACCGGTATTTTGTGTGTAAATGGTATCTTTCCAGTAAAAAGACAGAACGCCATTGCTTGTGTGAACAGTATATTGTCAGCAGTGGGTTGCAAAAACAAATAAAATTGCTAGATTTATTTTGCGAGCAGTATATATAGTACTCAACATTTGAAGTGCGTCAAAAAAGTTCATCAAAGTTGTCCAAATTCTCCAAATTAAACTTCTTCAGGAGATTTAGGAAGAAAAAAATATATAAACTGCAACAAAACAATTTACAGACAAACACTAGGGACTAAACAAGGCAATAAAATATTCACAGGTGAAACATGAAGGCAAATCAAACACTATGGCATCCAGCGTTGTAAATTATTGGAGTAAATGTAATTAATTACTGTACTTGAGTAACTTTTCAGATACTTTGTAGTTGTACTAAGTATCAAAGATATTAGCAACTTTTACTCTCTACTTCACTACATTTTCGAATGAGTATCTGTACTCTTTACTCCATTACATTTGAAATGAGTGTTGCAGTTACACATTAGGTACATTTTGCATGGCCCCTAGCTTTTTCTGCAGCAGTTTATTTCTGCTACAAAGACGTTCTACTGACTACTACAGGGCACCGGAAGCACTGTATCTTATGAGTTTTGCCTTTACTCTCTTAAACTTATCAACAAGGCTACTTTACGTGAATGTTAGCTCCTTAGCAAGTAGTTGTGAATCACAGGTGTTTTATACATGAGATGAGGACATGACTGCAGCCAGCGATGAGGCCAAAACCAGCTCATCCAGGGCAAAAAGGCTTTGACTTTAGAAAACAAATGTGATTGCTCCCACACAAATCCCCTCGTTGGGCTTGTCCAAATACCCACACTTGTGGTCTTTGCACTTGGCCACTTGACTACTTATGACGTTTTTCCTGTATTTGGCCCAAGTGTTCAAACATGAAGACCACGAGCGTGTGTCAAACTTTTCATTACCTGATGGGACACACTATAATAGTGTTGTAAAAATGCAAGTGTTTACATAGCTTTATTTTAATTTTAAATACTTTGCATTTTAAAATCAACTTCTAAATGTCTGTTCAGTAGTACAATTTTATTTGAATGACAATTTTAATTTGTGGTGCTTCTAATTAAGTGATAAAAAGCAGTTGCAAATGTTGTACAAAATAAATATCACCACTACTCATCTTTGCACCGATAAAATGTAAAAACACTGTTTTTCTACCAAATTATATGTAATACCTAATTATTATATTACTATTTAACTTGCATTGGAAAGGTTTCCGTAAACTCTCGCGAGATCTCGGCAAAAAGTCTCAATTTATTTCCAGAACATGATGCATGATGGGATACACTAAGCCTCGAATAGCGCTCCGGAGCGATATTTGAGATAGTGTGGATTTAGTATCCATTAAAGGCACTGCGCTCTGGCGTTTTTAAGACCTGGGACAGTCTTGCGCACTTACTTCCTGTCGCGCGCACGCGCTCTGAAGTGGCCAAGACTGCAAGTGTGGGTATTTGGACAAGGGGTTTCTTGTTTTTGTTATATGTTCTCTGTGACTTGTCTTGGACTTTTATGTCACTTCCTGTCTCCTGTGGTGTTTACAATCCTTTTGATCATTGGTTCGCCTTGATTAGTCTCCCCAGGTGTGTCTTATCTTGTTCAGCTTGTTAGCTCCTGTGTGTATATATATATAGCCCTAGTGTTTCTTTACCTCCTTGTGAGTTGTTGAATGTAATTGTTGTTGTCTGTTTGCCCATCATTCTATACTTTGTCTCCTGTGGTTTTTGGTTTATTGTTTGTTGTAGTTTTTCGAGTCGAGCTGCAGCATAGGTTGTAGCTAGGTGGCTGCTATCATGTTCTAGGTGCTTGGTAAGTCAAAAGCGCCTGTTCTTAAATCCATCCATTTTCCAAACTGCTTGGTCTGTGTAGGATCAGGGGGACGCAGCGGGACGCAGGAGCTCACCTCAGCTTCTTGGGGCATAAGCAGAAAAAACACACTGAACGGATGGCCAATCCATCACAGGTTCATCCTTAAAGGCATAATTTGCCCAAAAATTAACATCGCTTTGGCAGGCACTAGTAAAATATGCATATTGATGAAGCAAAACAGAAATATCCTCCTTTATTTCCCATACTAGCATCCCGAGACTGAAACTCAAGGATATTAGAACAAGTGCCGGCCAAGTTCAACAGGCCATTATTCAGCAGCGGAGAGAAAGACATGAGTGTGCCACACAGGGATGCCAGGGAAACCCGTGCCAGCCTGACGAAATCTAATCCCAAAACCTCAAGCACCTTTCTTGTGCCAACCTCTGGGTGGGCACTCCTGGGTGGGTCTCGAGCACATCTGTGTGTGTGGGAGTAAAACACACTTCAGTCACAAGATGATACCTACAGGAGCGTTTAACACAAACCTCAGGCCCTTTTCCCCTCTCTGTTTATAGACATTACAACAGCGATGAAGTCATTTCAGTTCACCTACACAGCTGATCATGGATCAGATCCAAACTGACAAGAACTTTATAAGTCTCACACTGAGTCATTCACCTAGATATGGGTTAAAATTGAGACTGTGACTTCCAGACTCTGATTATCAGCACACACTCAATGAAAACGCATGCTATTGTTTTGGTGAATTTGTCAATCTATATGTCATCTTAAGTGATTTTTTCAGTCAGGACCACTTTCGTCAAAGTATATTTATTACAATTGTATTGCATACTGTTAGTGTTGGTGGTATGGTTCTGTTCTGGGCAAAACTCCACACGCTTGTCCATGCAGCCATGCTTGGACAGAGCAGGGAGAGCAGCAAGTCAAACCATGTGACATATGATCACAATCTAATTTTCATTTCTGCTTACCTTTCTTTACCTGAAAGTAATGTGGCGCTAACACTGTGCTTATTGGTAACAAATTTTATCATGGTATACCTTGAAGGATGGTCGCCGTGATTTTTGCCAAGTAAGACATGTTCCTGGATCAACATCTTTGGTTGATCCTGGATCAACATAACTGTCCAAAAATATAGACTTAACCCAATCCCTACCCCTAAACCAAACCCTACACATAATTTATTCTTAAAACAGTGTGAAATGATAGCTGATTAAAAAGGGTGTAGAAGCACCTAACCCTGATTGTAAGCCTAAAACAGATATTTCCTGAAAAGTTATCCCTCAATTCTGATTTCTGGTTGATAGGAATGTTGTTCCAGGATCAACAAGGATGTTGATCCAGGAACATGTTGTACTTGGTGAAATCACGGTCACCTTGAAGGATACAGAAACATCGTGTTGCCATAGTACAAGTCCAAGAATCATGAAACCATAATACCATACTGGTACTTGTGTTTGTTTACATTCTGACATATATGTAATTTTGTGAAGCATTTCATATAAATGCAATTATTTCCAAATGTATCTGTGCACTTTTTTTTTTAACTCCCACGACCCTATTAGTGATGGGAAGATTGGATCATGTTACTGACTTTTTCATTTGATCTCATTCATCAAAAGTCATTTAGTTTACGCGGCATTAAATGTCTTTTTTAAACAGCCAGATTCCCCGAACAGATCCACCAAGGCAATCTTGATCATATTCCGAATTAGGAAATCAATATAATGCAGCGAAAGGTTATTTAGGAGGAACATCAAAAACTTTACCGTTACCGAACTTTCGTTCATTTGTCATGTGACCGACTCAATGAACGAATCTTTTATGAATGACAAATCACTAGATTGTATAGGACAGGCAGTTTGGAGAATGGATGGATGGATGTTTCACAAATGCTATTTACATTAATAGATTAATAATAATAGATTAATAATGATATCAATAATATCTCAATGTTCAAATACAAAGGGGCATTTCTAAAACCAATAGTTACGACTCTCAGGTTGGATTGAATAAGCCTTGTTAGAGTAATTTTACCTTGGTTATTAGTGTGTTTTTTTTCCTCAAAGTAGTTGAGTATAAACCCCACCTCACAGGCAATTCATTGGTCAAATAAAGCACACAATCACTTGTCAAGAAAAGTTCAGACTGCAGAAAAATCATGTATTTAATCGTGACAAACCGCTGTGATATGTATCAGTATGTGTTACCAACACTATATTAAGGTTAAGATTAGGATATAGGGAGTATCAGACATTCTGCTTCATTCTGTGCTTAAGAACAACCCTTATTCATGTTAAAATAACTGTATGGGTGCTTTATTTAAATGCTGAAAATCTCTTATTTCCTTGTGAATGTTGCTGGATTGTACATGCAATCTACATTACCCCTGTAGATGTGAAAAAGTGATGCTTAGTTTATGTAAAAACGTAAATGGTAACCAAACAGAATCACTGCAGGAAATGTCAGACTAAGTCTAGCATAATAACTTGATCTCAACTGCTCCATGAATGAGGTTACAGTGAACATGAGCGTCTCTCTGAGCAGCAGCTCTTTAGAGGAGAGTGTTTAAAATAAAAGACAGATCTTCGTCTGAATGATTAAAACATGACATCACAGTCACATGTGTCACATATGCATGCTGGCTCCGAGAGCACACTCCATAAAAATCACACACACGCACGCGCACACACACACACAGACAGTTGCAGATGTTATTTTACATCACCATTAGAATTACATATTTAGCAGATAAAGCCATATTTAAGAACACTGTTACAGTATGATACATCTATGATTGTGTGTCAGTGTTCAATGCACTCATGTTAATATCTCAATCCATTTTGAGTTTATTTTGCTGAAGTTTAGGCTGTTTGTGTTTGTGTGTACATGTGTTTATGTCAGGCCCAGACAACCTGAAATGAGTGTTTGCAGACTGTGCTGCTGTGTGTTTGGCGTGTGTGTGTATTGAGATGTGGATAGTGTGGTGAGCCTTGGCCACACTGGAATTTCAATTCTTCCTAAAAAACACAAATAGTACATGTATCCACAGCCAGCATTGGCTGTTCAGGACATAATGAGCACTGTGTTTTCATATGGAGTGCTGGATAATGGTTTTCGTTTCACAATTTTCTCTCCTTCCCTCCGTTCTACACTCAATAGCACCATTCCACTATACAGCTTATAATGGCATGAGTTTCAAAAGCAGTTGAAGGGATACAGGTTTGGAATGACATGACGTTGATTAAATTATGACAAAATTTTCCTTTTTGGATGCACTATCCTTTTAAGAGCTTTAAAGGAATATTTCCCCCAAACATTTAAATTCTCATGTCATTCCAAATTCGTGTGATTTTGTTTCTTTCATGGTAAACAAAATGTGATATAAACTGCAGCTGAAAGTCCGTACCTTATAATGATAATAAATTAAATCTGGAGCTGTTAAGTATGGTGGCCCAGTAGTGCACAACACAACGAAATCCTCACAACACAACACAAAGGACTAATTTCAGTGTGTTGTGCTTATTTTGCTGTGTTGTGGCTTGTTTCCATTGTGTTGTGCTATTTTATTGTGTTGTGGCTTGTTTCCATTGTATTTTGTCTTGTTTCCGTTGTGTTGTGCTAATTTCGTTGTTGCGACTTGTTTCCGTTGTGCTGCGGCTTGTTTCCGTTGTGCTGCGGCTTGTTTCCGTTGTGTTGCGACTTGTTTCCGTTGTGCTGCGAACGTTCCAATTGTGTTGTGACTGTTTGTTGTGTTGTATTTGGTTCGTGTGTTGTATCTTGTTTTCCGTGTGTTGTATCTTGTTTCAGTTGTGTTGTATCTTGTTTCCTTTGTGTTGGGCTTGTTTCCGTTGTGTGCGGCTTGGTTTCAGTTGTGTAGTAACTTGTTACTGTTATATGAGGCTGTTTCCGTTGTGTTGTACCTGGTCCCTGGTGTTTAAGTTGTTTCCGTTCTGTTGCGGCTTGTTTCGTTGTGTTGTAACTTGTTCCCTTGTGTTGTGACTTGTTTCCGTTGTGTTGTAACTTGTTTCCATTGTGTTGTGCTAACTTCGTTGTGTTGCGGCTTGTTTCCATTTTGTGTTGTAACTTGTTTCCGTTGTGTTGATGCTTGTTTCCGTTGTGTTGTAACTTGTTTCCGTTGTGTTGATGCTTGTTTCCGTTGTGTTGCTGCTTGTTTCCGTTGTGTTGCTGCTTGTTTCCGTTGTGTTGCTGCTTGTTTCCGTTGTGTTGCTGCTTGTTTCCCTTGTGTTGTAACTTGTTTCCGTTGTGTTGCGGCTTGTTTCCCTTGTGTTGTAAGTTGTTTCCGTTGTGTTGAGGCTTGTTTCCGTTGTGTTGTGACTTGTTTCCCTTGTGTTGTGACTTGTTTCCGTTGTGTTGTGACTTGTTTCCGTTGTGTTGTGACTTGTTTCCGTTGTGTTGAGCTTGTTTCCGTTATGTTGGTGTAAACTGTTTCCCTTGTGTGTGAACGGTTCCGTTGGTTGTGAACTTGTTTCCGTTGTGTTGCGGCTTGTTTCCATTGTGTTGCGACTTGTTTCCGTTGTGTTGTGACTTGTTTCCGTTGTGTTGCGGCTTGTTTCCGTTTTGTTGTGCTAATTGTGTTGTGTTGTGGCTTGTTTCTTTTGTGTTGTGCTAATTTCGTTGTATTGCGGCTTGTTTCCCTTGTGTTGCAACTTGTTTCCGTTGTGTTGCGGCTTGTTTCCGTTGCGTTGTGACTTGTTTCTGTTGTGTTTTGCTGATTTTGTTGTGTTGTGCTAATTTTGTTATGTTGTCACTTGTTTTCATTGTGTTGCGGCTTGTTTCCGTTGTGTTTTGCTAATTTTGTTGTGTTGTATCCTGTTTCCGTTGTGTTGTGGGTTGTTTCTGTTGTATTGTCCTAAGTTCATTGTGTTATACTTTTTTCCATTGTGTTGTGCTAATTTTGTTGTGTTGCTCTTGTTCCGTTATGTTGTGGAGATTTCATTGTGATGTGGAGATTTTGTTGTGTTGTGCACTACCGGGTCACCGTAGTTAAGCACCAAAAGTGGCATGAATGCATTTACACAGCAGGCATAATTTAATCTAGCTTTTATGCAGTATGATATCTTTACCTAGAATTTTGAGCAGGCACAGAACAGCCTAAACTCTTCCACGTAAACATGCCTTTCATAATGCATGACTAAGAACCATGTTTTTGGCATTTTATGCATCCATGGTCGTACCATTAGTTGTTTTAAGGCTTTTGTTAGTGGAATAAAATTAATCTTTCACTGTAGAATCCATTTTCAATGGTTTTTGAGAGGATTTTGCATATTGCACTAGGCTTGGAAAAGTTTGAAAGAAAACATATGCACACAATCGCATGGGTCATTTACAGCCACATCTATTTTTGTTGTGTGCGGGCAGTGTGTAGCACCTCTGGACGCTTTGTTTGTATGAGGGTTTGACTTTTGTTTTTCTTGGCTCAACCATGTGCGAGTGTATATCAGCGCTCGTGTGCGTACACTTCGTCTACATGGTGTAGACTCAAAATTCTATCATCACTCAGAGTTTATGTGAACAGCCGGCGCTGGCTTGGTCCACATCCTGGGAAAGTGACTGGGATCGGAAGCGGCTCAGACTAGGAACGTAAACACACACAAACACACACTTTAGAAAACGCACTACCAAGCTTCACAGAGCTCTCACACTTAAATAAATACGTGTTGTATGTAATACAATGCACACTCTAGCAGGCTGTCACATTTATTAAAAAGCAGCTTTTAGACTTGAGCCCCCCTTTTTTTTAAATTTTTGTGGCGTTTTGGGGGGGGAAAAACAGGTTTTTTGTGGACCAAGGAAGTGAAAGCGCATTTAATTATGACATGCGGCATTATGGCCTCGCACAGTAGCGCACAAAACAATCGCACATTCTCAGCCAGAGCCATATTCAATGCTACTGTTTTTACTGCTGCTTGCTTAAGGTATATATTAATATTTCTCATACTTAAGCTTAGATTAAAGGTTTTGACTAGAGATGAGAGGTTTTAGATTACCATTCGCATTTTCTTCAGGTTTCAATCTACCTGTTTCATCTGTTCTTTTTGTGGAGAAAGCTACTCAGAAAAAAAGGTACAATAGCTGTCACGGGGGTGGTATACTTTCAAAAGACACACCTTTGTACTATTTACCCCTAAATGGTACATATTAGCACCTTAAAAGGGTCATGGACTGCCTTTGTTTTTTTATATTGTACTGTTCTCTGAGGTCCACTCTGTGATGTAGGCAGAATTTTATTTTTGGGCGGGCCTGGGCAAAAGTGAGTGGGCACTATTAACTAACGAACGGTGCTGAACTCAATATTCAGGTCATTTCAGTCTTCTTTTCTTTGATCCAATTGAAAAATAAACTGTAGAACACAGTGGAAAACACGCAGAATAAAACTACCACATCTCTGTCACTGACACGAACGTGACCTTTGTCAACATAACCTAAAATCATTCGCAATTGCTCTAATCCCTAAATACTGTTGCACATTACAGTAGGTTAAAAAAACTGTATAACTGTGTAGAAAGTATCTCTCGAATACAAAATATAGGGAAATTGTATAATATGAATACAAAACACAGACATGAACTTGTAGTTGTCACTTAAGTCATTGCCTACAACATCGACATACTGCAGCTACAACCTGTACAATAAAAAACCTAGTGAAGTTCAAAAAAATATTTATTTTATATTTTCTTTGTAAATTGTGAAACTTGATGTAAAAAAAAGTCCCGCATTTATCATGTCATTACCGAAACAGTGTATGTTTTAGTATATTGGCTGAGACTGATTTTAACTAAACCCATACATTTATGATTAGGAAATATTCCTGTGTCCCCCTCTCTCATAGCTACAAGGTGAGTATATAGGTTTCATCATTTTGAGGTAAATGTGTTCAAATGTATGAAAATCTGTGTGTAACTTTAAGGAATGTCACTACCGAACACCTTATTTTTCTGCAATCAAGCACACTTTTTTGGGAGTTATTCCATAACATTTAGTTTTTATATGTATACCACTGTTCAGAACTGTGCTAGCTAACCATGTGCTGATTAGCATCTTTGAGCTAGGTTCCAAAGTATCTAAAATTGTCACTACCGAAACATTTAGTGGAGTTTCGGTAGTGACATTGTTTGTTTGTTTTTTTTTGGTGTTATCCTATAGAATTGTCACTACCCAAATATGTCATCATTATTTCAGCAGTGACAAAAGGGAACACATAATCCTCATATTTGGGGGAAATAAACAAAATTGTTGTACAGTTATGCAATTGTTTTGTATTTTAGTATGTTTTAGTATAGTGTTTTAGTATGTGAGTTTAAATTCTGTAATGTGATGTGGTTACTACCAAAGCATTACTGTCACTACCAAAAATGTGCTGTCACTACCGAAACATGGAATGCTTTGTCAAAAATAAAGCATACTGAATTATCAAGTAAGATGTTATGATTGCTAATGAATCCTTAACTTTGAAATCAGTATGATCAACCTTTTGCCTTTTACAAAGGAAAATTGGATTCAAAATACAACAAATTTCATAAATTACACTTGAAATATTGCTAAAAATGTAAATTATATTGATTTACCTTAAAATAGCAAAAAAAATATTTACAATGTAGTTGTAAGCAAAATCTTAATAGGTCAATATAACCCTTCTAATTAAATTATTAGTACTGTATTTTGGTAGTGACAAATTTGCAGTAGCCCCTCACTGCAGAACACAAGATCCAGGGGGCGTGGTTGGATCTACATCTAGGGGGTAGAGATGGGTGGGTTTAGGGATCAGGAGGTGGAGATGGGTAGGTTTAGGGATAAGGGGGTTGTGTGGAGATGGGTGGGTTTAGGGGTGGAGATTGGTGGGTTTTAGGGGCTGGAGATGGGTAGGTTTAGGGGTGGATATTGGTGGGTTTAGGGATCAGGGGGTGGAGATGGGTGAGTTTTGGGATCAGGGGATGGAGATGGGTAGGTTTAGGGTGGTTGGATATGGGGGTTAGAGGATCAGGGGGTGGAAATGGGTAGGTTTAGGTTTTGTAAGGTTGGAGGAGTTGGATCTGGATCCACCAGGGTGGTGGGTTTCGGCTCAGGGGGTGGAGATGGGTGAGTTTTTGGGATCAGAGATGGAGATGGGTAGTTTAGGGGTGGTATTGGTGGGGTTAGGGATCAGGGGTGGAAATGGGGAGGTTTATGTATGAAGGTGGATGAGTTGGATTGGATCCAAACCAAGGCCCTGGATCGTTTGTTCTACAGTGGGACCTCTTCTGAAAATACAATATGAGAATTAAATGCACAATTACTAGAAATGTGTACCTTGGATATTATACTATTTGCATGCATATATTTTTTTTTTGAAAAATACGTTTTTTCAAGATGTTTCCAACTCTGACTTTTGGACTAATTATGTAGAAGGGGCCCATTAAAACTAAAGTGTATAAAAGGATTTTATTCAGAAATGTCAGGTTGTGATTTTTATTGTTAATTAATTATTAAATAAATAGACCTAATATTAGGAATCTGGGGCAATTAGGCCAGCATCAGTCACAAATGTATAAATAATAAACAGTAAGAAGATAAAATAAGAAGACAAGCTGGCAAGCTGTCTGAAATTTTTAGAGACCCACACACGACATGACTGTAAAACCCGGGCACTGAAACCACGCAGCGCTCAAATTAACATTTCGAACGCATGACATTAGGGTGTTCGCTTACAGAATGAACCGGATCGCTCTTGGGAACTGAAAAGTACTACCCATTACTGCGGACTAGTGGACGGGTGCTCTTTTCCGTGTCAGTGTGATTTTTTTAAAAGCTTTTTACAGAATTGCATTGTTTCTGTTTTTTCTAACACACAGATGCAAATTACGGCGTAAACGAATGGGTGAAACACGCACAAATTTAACAGGCGCACCTGCCCAAAAGGTATTAACACCGATTTTGCCTAACACAGCGTCCAAATCAACTCATAAGAATTATACAAAAACACATTTTTATGATTTTAGTTATTGGAGATGTCATAGTTTTGTATTGTGTTCAAATAGATAAACAATAATTATTTCACCAAGCTTCATTTGTTAATAACCTGGGGGCCTGTTCACAGAGTTTGAAGAGGCGTGGCGGATCGTAGATCGAAGTAAAGTTCACTGCATGATGGCTTATTAGTTGTGTATGTTTGTGTACATTCATCATAGTGGATGCTGCTGATTTAGGTAAAAAACGCATAAGTAACTCAATATTAAGCGCTCTGTAAGAAAATGCAAAGCTATCGTGACCACGTAATGAAAACAGTACTCACACTTGTGTTGCGACATTACTGTCGGATCCATTATAATCAGCACAGTATCGTCTTTTAGTTTCAATCTTTTTGAAAATACCGAGTCGAATTGTGCCTTGTTTGTAAACGAATCCACAGTAAAATAAAGTGAACAAAAGACCGAGTTCTTACTAACATGGTCTGGGTCTAAAAATAAAGTTAATTCACTTTTTCCTAACATTGGGATCAGAAGGAAGGCAAAGCAAAGACTTTTTTTTTTCTCACAGCTTGGCACTGACAGAAACCTTGTGTCTCAGAGGCGATCTTATCTTTGGTTTAGCTGTTGTAGACTGCGGCGTTCGCCTCTCTCGTAAACACTACATGTGTGAATCGGTGGACGGGGCTAAACAGGCAGTGATGTCGAGGCATTGATCTTCTTCTGCAGAGGCGGTGCTTATCCACACTATAACATCATAGAGTAAAACATTCCAAAAGCTGTCGTTTTGGCAGTTTTGGCCTTCAATATAAGCTGTTTTTAGACTAACGACAATGTTTCGAGTTCTGAAACGTACAGGATGTTTTTATAGTACAATATCCTTTTATTTGTCAAAAGAGCAAGGGAATTTTGGCTTCTCCGTTCATGACCCCTTTAAAGGTACATAGTAGTACCTAAGAAAATGTATAGCCTCAGTGACAGCTTTTGTACCTTTTTTTCTAAGAGTGTATTCAAACTTACTTTATCCTACTAACGTGCAAGACTGACCACTTGTCTGTATGAAATATGCATACGATACAAGTATAAAAATCACCAGAAAGAGCCATGGTAACCTGACACAAGAGGGCTGTAGAAATGTTTTCATTCCAGCGCTCTCCACTGCCATGTCCAGATTTACAGCTACTGTATTATAATTTGGCCAATTCATGTAGAACACAATGATTTATTTTATGGATTTGCGTACAGATACAGAGAATTATGTGTGCAGACCTGAGTTTTATCACATTACAGAGAACTATATCTTACTGTTTACCTTTAAAATCACTTGATAGACTAAATCACCCATTGTGGTTTTGTGAATGCTGACTTAACCTTCAAAATGTTCCATTCCTAAATGTCTTTACAACATTTCTCATAAATTAACTTAAATTGCATATTATTAGTGGGAATAAATCATATCTATTATGGCACAATTACATAAGTTTTCCATCATGTGTCAACATTCTATAACTGCTTTCCATTATTATTTTACTGTAAATGTCTGAGTGGAAAAATTCACAGTGAGATATAAGGTAGCCACTTAAGTAGGTATTTCAAAATAAAGAGAAGGCAGACCACCCAAAACACTTATATAAAGGCATTATAAACAAATAGTTAAATTGAATGAGAAACTTTGGCAATCGTAAATATCAGTTAGACTAATGAACTACTTCATGAGTGAACAATTGTTTATTGTATATTAGGGCTGTCAATCGATACATTTTTTAAATCTGATTAATCACATCATTTTTCTGTGATTAATCGCACATTTCATGAAATTAAGCATAGACCATTTATCTTGTTTCAGATGTTCATTTTGTCATCATTTGCTATATCCAGCAAAGTAAACCAAAAGATTGAAGGGTGATACTCAAAAATCTATATTTTCTGCAAGCTTTTTTCAAGATAAATTTAGATGTCTTTCCAAAAAAGGACACTTAGAAACTCCAAAAGGACACCAAAGGATATAAGGAGCCCATATAAGCACATATGAAAGAAAAAAAAAATCAGAATTTTTTTGAATTTTTCAGTATGTGTACAGTGAGAGAAGCCAAGTTGCACTACCTAACAGGACCACATGGAGATGCCAAAACCCCCTAAACCAACCGCCTGCTGACTGCATATATCTACTACAGTACACGGATCCATTCAGAATAACTAAACACAGCAACATAAACATGACAAATCTAAACATTATCATGAATGTGTGTGGAAACAACGTGAATGTACAGAAATGTCTGTGCCTGTGCATAAATACAATGTGCGATCAATGAATCAAGAGCACTCATACACACATTATTAATATAACGGACTCACGCATGCTTACTGTACGACTTCTTCATCCATCAAAAGTTTACTAGCGAAACTGGTTATACAGTCGAGAAACCGTAGTTTGCGTCTCATCTGGCCATACAGCGGTGGGATGTGTTGACAATCCATTCAGTCTGTACTTCACACAGCGCTTGTGATGTGTGAGGGCTCGCGCTCTCCAGAGACAATCACAGAATATGACAGAGCTCGTGTTTTAAAGCGAAACGCACTGGAATGAATAATTCACTTAAAACGCAACGCGAGTCTCTGTTCTCTCTGCAATCTCTGATGTAATCAGCCTGGTTTCCTTTATATTAGCGCTGTTTTGGACAGATTGTTTGAATGCATTCGCTTACTGGATCATTGGACTGAAAACGTTCCCGGAGTTTAGCGGCTTAAAAGGATCTGATCGCAAGCAGAGTAGCAAAATTGGGTTAAAGGGTTAGATTAGAAATTGTGCTTCAGTATTTTTGCGTTAATTGCGTTAAATTATTTTAACGCGTTAAGGATTGTAAAATTAATCGTATGCGTTAACGTTAATGATGACAGCCCTATTGTATATACTGTATAAGTGTATCGATTTATTAACATTGATGTTTTTATCATATTGTAGTTGCAGCCATTGTATAAAACCAATAAGCCACACCAAACTGTGTGTTAAAGTGATTTTACTCTGGTTAAGGGGGTTTTAGTGCCTCCACTTCTCATTATATCCAAAAACACCCTTTACCTGTGGTAAAATCATTGTAGCACGTGGCCTGCTGTGGCTTATTGCTTCAATAGAGATCTAAACCGGTTTGAATTGATATTAACAAAGGCAACTGAGTGGCTGTAGCTCTGTGTATTTGCTTTTGCACATTTGATGGTGTGTCTACGATCGTTTTAGAGAAAGTTTTGGCGAAAAGCCTGAGGTTATGAATCTAATTATACCATAAATTAGGTCTTTTGTGCTTTGTGCCTGTGTAGCGAGTTTTCTGCTGGGTAATAAGATTTTGTTTTTATAGTTTAGCAGAGAATAAATCATATAGCTATGGCTGACTACCAGAACATGGAAGTGTAGCCACTGGGGAAATTACAAAACCTACACACATTCACAGAAATACCCTTAACTAACAAGCCCCTAACTTGGCAGAGATGGACTGCACATAAAGGCAGTTCACAAGACACAAAACTAGATTTTTCAAACTAGGTTTACTTTTAGTAGAAGCATCTATTAACTAATCTGTGTTGTCCTTATTGTTTGGAGGACACCGAAAATCACTCAAAAGTCTTTAGGGAATGTTTTTTTTATGCAGCAATTTTAACATTTTGCCATGTTTTCAGTATGTGATGCCAAGGAATATTGAGTCACTCAATACGGAGTACTCAATTTGCACACTTTTTTTTGAAAGGGAAGGTGAAGTATTTTTTGTTAGTATTGGGATCTGATGGAGCGTTTGGTAATGTGTGACTTCTAGGGATCTGTGAATTTTGTTTTAATGGTTAAATTAAATTTTAGTAATCAAAAAGCATGCCTAATTAATTGAAATCATGACCCTTATACAATATATTACAAATTTAACAAAAAAATACCTTTTATAGGGCCCTATGAGATCTGTCACTCCCAAACTGTTTACTTTTTCCCCAATTTGTTTTTGATTCCATTTTAATGGTTTAAAATAATTTAAATGATCAAAAGGCATATATAATCAATTTAATTAATTGATTTTACTGTATAACTCAGTATGTCACAGAATTTGGCAAATTTTGGATCAATAAATCAAAAGTAGGGTTGTGAATGTGTTCTGTGATTCAACCTACCAGTGGTTTGCTTATAGTTGTCCCCGCATATTAAGCTGAGATTGAATAAAGTATTTTAATGTGGAAAAAAATGACACACTTAGCCTTTAACAGATAAAAGAGAATTCTACTTTGGCACAAGGAATTACTGGAGGCCTACGGCCGGGCATTAAAACATCTGAATGAATTCTTCTGGGCATTCAACAATGGAGTTTTAATGGTCCTGGACGTCTATGACCCAAGCCAGCAGAGTCTTTTAGGTTCCTGAATCATAAGTCTAATGAATGCGTCTGTGGAGGAACCATTACCAGGGACTGTCGTGATTTGTTACTTTTAAATCCTTCCCATAAATCTTGAGCCCCCAGTCCCCTTATTCCAGACTACTGCACATTTCGCTAACACACTCACCCCGTGTAACCTTACTCCACGTCCTCTGCGTAGTCATCCACTAAATTAGACAGCTACTAAAGGTTTAGGTGAAGTAATTCGGCCCAGTTCAGTAGCACCAGTGAGGGAACAGGATGAATTCCAGGGGATAACGTTTTAACCTGTGCATGAAATCTAATATTGGATGGAATTTTAAACATGCTGTCGGCTTCTATAAGGATGCAAAGAGAGCGTCTCTCGCTTTAAACAGACAGCCTGTGGAGCTGAATCACGTGCGTTAAAGCTGTATTTAAAGCTGACTGGAGGTATTCCCCCTTGTGTGTTTGTAGGCTGAAATAAAAAGCTAATAGGGAGCCACAAAATTCTCATTTGGCTTTAATTATAGGGCCGTGAATGAGGATGGTGGATTTGCTGTGAGGTGGTAAGTTCTCTCTCTCTACTTCCTTCTGTCACCCCATGGATTGCCCTGTTTTCATTACAGTTTTTTGGGGGTGAGACTTTTCCGTGGTGCAAATTAAGTGAGTTCAATGTCTTGAATCTTGTTTATATCACTTAATGTTTCTGTCTTTTTTTATCATGGTGGACTAAACTCCTGCCGGTGCTACAGTTTTTCTTCGCGTGGGGCCTTCTCTCCTCTTTCCTCCTTAAATGTTTTGATAAATCCTACTGCAAGAGAGATATTTGATTCATATCCTGCAGGAAAGCTAATTCCGTGCACGCAGGATCTATAATCCAGGTTAATAGATGACAATTATGAGCTGTGTTCATAGGTTCAGCCCTCATAGGGTGAGCGGTTGAGGCAGAGGCAAGGCCAAAACACATCTGGATAGGGGTGTGTGCAGATGTTGGCGGGTGTTGATGGAGCCGGTGTCTCCGGTCTGCTTGTGCTGTGCTGCTATGTGTGTGCGCTGCCCATCCGCCCTGTCCCACGGGAGTAATCAGCTCCGCTGGTCCCCGTGGAGTTTTACTAGGGAGCCACAACCTCAGCGTACAGAGTTTAACGCTGATTACAAAGCGCTGCTAATACACTCCGTAGCAGACGACTGAAGCTGTTCATATACATCCATACATGTACAAATAAGCCATTACACACTGTTTTCTTTCAGACTGAACCCACCAATTCGTTATTGTGGCAAAGCAGTCAAACATTGCATTACTGTGTGTACTGTAGTGACTGAATGTTTTATATGGATTCTCATATGAATGTGCTTCATTCCAGGAGAGAGTAGTTTAATAGATGCTTTTGATGCCAATTTCTAAAGCTCAATGGGCATTTTAATGAAGTATTTAGTAATATATAGAAGTCTGGATTGCCAAAGTCAAGGAATAATTATCAGTTTAATATTTAACAAATAAAATGTGAACCACTTTATAAATTAACTGATAAATTGCCATTTACATTTTTTAAGTCATGTCTAAAATGTAAGGAAATATAACACAAAATAATATATTATGATATAATCATAGCAATAAAATATAGCAATGAAGTTAATAATTAAAAAATAAAATGTAAAATGTCATATTAAAGAGCATTTATCAATTGCGATTTTCAGTCATTTTGACAACTGAGTTTAGTACATAATTATAATAAAATAATAATAAGAAAATAAGTCTGGACAAATGATCACATGAAAGAAACAAACTGAATTGTTGAAATTATACACACAAACTTCACTATTAGTACATTTTATAAATAATGAATATAATCATTTTAACTGTCTATTTTTTGTGTCAATTTGTAAAGTGATGTATTTATGTTTTTGTTTTAATAAATAAATAAATTCCTTCTTTTTTAGAACAGCCCTTCGGGTCCTAATGGAAATAATTCTGTGAGTAACTTGCTCAGGGTTTGTCAGGAGAGAGGGGAAAAGGTCTTATTACACAAGTGTACCTCGATGAGGCCAAGACTCAAAATAAAACTGTCACATATTCCTCTTCTGCAGTCTGTAAAAATCTCCACTTGGCCGTCAGAGCTGCTGAACTGGACAGAAACGCTCCATCTGCTAGAAACACACAGACAATCACACATTTACACACAATCTCTGGATTGCTCTTTATTTGTCATCGGTGGCTTCTCAAAATACCTATCCATTATGTGGAAAAACTCAAATTAAACAGTTTGTTCACAATCTGTATTAGAGATGAGAGAAACAGACGGTTTAGGTACTACACAGCTCTGAAAGGAACAGTTCATCCAAAAATAAACATTGTCATCATTTCTTCATCCTCATGTCATTCAAATCTAATTAGAATGGTTGTTCTTCTGTGTACAACAGAGAATAATTAATAATGTCATGGTTGTGTTTATTTCCAAACATTCTGCGTCACATTTTAAGGCATTAATTTTAAATATGAGCAAGTGCAAATGAGATTTAAGAGATACAGTGGAGAGGAGATTGTGAATAATAACTAATTCTTTTTTAGGGTACGTTCCTCCCCAAAAATGGTATAGATTCCAATGCAACGTCATAAGCCTCTAGCTGTGTGTTTTTTTTGGTTTGTTTTTTCTTCATGAGCGTGACAGTCCTTGGGCGTCACAGAAGTGTATGGGACAAGAGCACCCAGAGTATTCTGCTAAACATCTTTTCTGTTCCATGGCGAAAATAATTTGGGATTTGGCGAATGACTGAGGTGGAGTAAATGACAGATTTGTTCCATGTTTAAATATCACTTAAAAGTGGGAGTACTCAGCTAAAAATAGGGTGGGCCGATAAAGACGTGCGAATCGTCCATCGCCGATGGATAAAGCATAAATAGAACGCGGCAGCATTTTACTGTCGGGGATTTGTCGTGTCGCCCCGCATCCAGTGTAGACAGCATCACTAATTAAAATGAGTTCTATAGACTGATCTACATATAATAAATCTCTATTATAGATCAATGGTTCTATAGTATTTTGCCGCGCCGCACCGCTCGCGTCCGGTGTAACCCGGTGTTAGGAATCGTGTTTCCGTTATAAGGATTCCCGCCTTTGGGAACTCACCTCCGTAACTAAACCCACCCCGCCCCCCCCCCCGCCCCCTCCGATGTCACGCCATCGTGATGTTTCAGCTGTAGACATCGCCCAACCCTAATAAAAATAACACAATATAGGCTATTTGCACATATTTAGGACGCATGTTAAGTTGTACAGACTTGAATTTGATTCCTTATCTTATTTCCTGTTTTTGTTGGTCTGTGATTCCACTCACTGCCATTTACCATAGATTTTACATTCTGGGTTGCCAGTTGTGAAAACACAGCGTATATGGCAGCCTTAAGTCAGGGTCATGAACTGTCCTGAGATCGCAATTCAACCCGATCCTCAACGTCTAGGCCCTCTATCACAAAACTCTATGACCAGAGGCATATTAAAATGTGGATAAATCAACTCATAAACTTAGTGTAAGGCTCGTTGCCTTCCATTGCCAATGTAGTTTTGGGGAAGTCATGGCCTAATGGTTAGAGAGGGTTTGAGTCTCGTACCGGCAGGGATTGTAGGTGGGGTGAGTGAATGTACAGCACTCTCTCCCAACTTCAATACAACGACTGAGGTGCCCTTGAGCAAGGCACCGTACCCCCAACTGCTCCCCGGGCGCCGCTGCATAAATGGCTGCCCACTGTTCCGTGTGTGTGTGTTGTGGTGGTGTGGTGTGTGGTGTTGTGTGTGTGTGTGTGTGTGTGTTTTGTGTTGTGTTCACTGCTGTGTGTGTGCACTGTTGGACGTGGGTTTCAATTCGAGTCTACTAATCCAGTATGGTCACCATACTTGCCACATGTCTGTCACACACATCATTATTGTATCTATACTCTTGAGTGTCTTCACACTGGCAACCATTTGGCAATAGTCTGAGGAGGAAGGTTGGAGAAACATTTTTGAATAATTTTGCTACGCTGCAATATCACATCTAAAGCACATTTTAAATACTATTTACATCATCCATTTTCTCTGATAGACCATCGATATCCCACCTAAATTTACAACCATTTGGTTAGCCCGTTCTGGTGTCAATTGATCGTAATGTACACACACACACACACACACACACACAAACAGACACACACACAGACACAAGAAGCAGTGTTTTGAAAGCACCACAGAAACAGTGTTTACACTGGTATAGGAGAAAGTATTTTAACAACGAACAAATTACACCCTTCACCTTCAACCTTGGAAAAAATGTTAAGCACTTTCTAAAAAAGATTGCAATGCAGTCTAAAAGGCCAGGCCTTGAGGTTTAACTGCTAATCTCCATTCAGATGTTTAATACTATGACCAAAAACTACAAACTAGTAATTATACATTGCTGGTCCATGGTGGAATACACCACACCACACACACACACACACACACCCACACACACACACACACACACACACACACACACACACACACCCCACACACACACACACACACACACAATCTGCTTGAATGACACACATCGTTTGTCCCCTGGACGGGGAGGCAGCATCTGTAAAACCCATCTTGACTTAGTGGCTTGTCTTTTGTGGTTTGAGTGAGTCCTGGGATGCAGCCAGACCTGATGGGGTCAGCAGAGATTCCCCTTCTGTATACTAACTCAGAAGCCTGTAGCCTTGGAGTCCAGCAGACTGATGGAGACTTACATCAGAAATCAGGATGTGGCCTTAGGTGGGGGGTACCATGTCAACTCTGTCTGTCTCTCTGGACGATAGGGACACATAATGATGAGTCACAGAAGGAGAGAGTCAAGTGGTAAGCTCAGCTGAGAGCATGCTAACAGAACGTGTTAGGAGTTGAATGGCTATTCTTTTTCTCTTTCACACTTTATCTCCATCACATGCTCCTACCAGTTTCATTTAATGTCTCCATTTGGCATTTATCATCTGAATTAGTACGTTATTAAGTAATAAAAAACATTTTGATTTGTCAAATTGTTTCAAAGAAATAAACTTGCAAAATTATAGATATATTGCCCATTTTGAGACAAAACCCAATGCAAATTACTGAATGCAAAGTCTAAGCTTAATAAAACCTGATACACAAGGAAGCAAAACATTGTGAATGCACGTCATATTATGCCTAGGAGGCACTACAAGTAAAAAATAAAATCATTTTAGTAGAAAAGCTGATATATCCTCGCATAGATTTAGCAGCTTTTTGAATAATAAAATTTGAATAAGTTTTTACCAGTTTTCTAAACATGTACTTATAACTACAGTACCATATGTGGCTACATCATTAACACTCTATTTTTTTAAATCAAGCTTCAAAGTTGTATGTTTATGGATTTTATCTTGTTGCTCAAGCTAAACTAATAGTTTAGCTTGCTGTAGTTTATCCTTGGTAAACAACAGGTGTTTTTAGAGAAACACACTTATGAAAGGCAGACTTACAGCGGTCTCTGCACTTAAACTGGGATTGGAAAAATATTTTAACATCAAACTGACACACTACTGCTTTAGGTTTACTTTGTAATGCAAGTTTGTATGTGAAAACATCTTGTCCCTTTAGGCAGGTGTTCCAGCTCATCGCTTCACCTCTTAACATTTGGAAGAGTGATTTTTCTTTTTTTTCCAACTTGTTTAATTTGTTCTTCATGTGTTCCCAGCAAAAGAGCTCTTCCATCATCTTACTGCAATGAAAGATAACTGTCTTACCCTAAATCATGTGGAGAAAATGGACTCATTTACATTCAGTGGACTGTTGTCAAACTGGAGCAACTGTTTTGTTCTGACTTATTGTTCCTTGAGATCCAGTTGGAAATTTTCCTGGACAGCTGGCTTCGGCCAAGAACATAATCACAATAATTATCAAGAAGAAATCGTGTCTTTTTGTTGGCTTAGACTTCTGTAAAATCTAGATGACAGGAGGACAAATCACTCCCCTCCCGCAAACTCAATTTCCACTGGTCCCTCCGGTCAACAAATCACAAGACTGTGGTGCTTTCCAGGAGGCAACTATTTATTCGATTGATGTGAAATAGCGATTGCAGTTTAAGTAGCGGCAAACAAATCAATGGTCCATTCTAGTGTGTTAGGAATAAACACACTGATTGTGTGATTAAAATCAGTAACAGTAGCTTCTGAAAGCATTTATTACAAAATGGATATTTCAGATAATAGATTCTTGGATTAAATAGTTTACTTGAATTATAATTGTTAAAGTAACTATTTACAGAACATTAGTGTCTTTTAGCATACTGCTGTTTCTGATTCATATTGTGCTGACGACAAACATCCATTGCGCATGGTAAAATCACTGTAACTGGTTTTTTTTTTGGCCATTGATACTACACTCTTAAAAATAATTTTACTTTATTGGCGTTTATACAACAGTTCTTGGTGCTTGAATCTGATTGGTTGATAATAGTGTGATATTCTACTGATAACAGAACTCTGCTTGCAGTATTTCTCACAGCGAGTGTCACGGCGGATGCCCAAATCCACTATAATCTTAGAAATACGACTATTTCGACTACAACAAATATTTTTCTGTCACAGAATGTAGTTTTAAGAGGTTTTTTTTAGGCGTGAATGTAGTTATTTAGATTTCAAATATACAGCTTGTTAAAAAGATAATGCCTAATTGAAAATTTGCTTCAGTGTTTTCAGAGATGTGAGCTCCAGGGGCGTCAGTAGCTGTTCAGCGCTCATGAACCCACTGAGATCAGCATTACCTGGGCCTAGATCTTCTGGAATTTGCCACTGGCTCTAATGTCTCTACAGTAACGTGAGATATAATTTTAATTCGTTTTGAGTAAATCTAACGGGCAGTCTCTTTAATCTATTATTTGTTCCAGAGAAAATAAATAGTTTTGGCTGAGGGCAAAATCTAATTACATTATATTTTATATAGCTTTATATATCAGAGCGCTGCCTTTGTACTTTTGACTGAATTGCTTAGCAACTTTTACACTTGTATGCTGATATAGAGCAATATCACATGGTTATTTGATGTTGTTCATTTATGGTTTCATGAAGAACTTGAAACATCCATGGAACCTCTCCTTTGCATGAACGGTTCTTTATAGCGATAAGTTCTTTAGGATATTTAAATGTTCTTCACACTTAAATGGTTCTTCTATGGTATTACTGTGAAAGCCCCCTTTTGAAAATTTTAGTTTTAAGAATGTACAATAATAAAAAAGTTTGTACAGAAAAAAATGCCTATTTTAACTACATTTTCTATTTTATTTTACTTTTTAATCACTTCAAATACACTACATGTATGTTTGGTCAACATGATTGTTCCTCTGAACAAATCTCTTTCAGAGCAAATATTGAATATCAAAAGGCAGATTTTTATTTATTGGTAGCTATAGTAGCCCTGGAAAAGAATGTGTGCATATCCTGACCCCAGATCAGTATTCTATAGCAAAGCAATTTTGGGGGACTAATAAGTTTCTAGATAAAATCTCTGATGTCTTTGATGTGCTCTGCGTCAAGATTTTTCCAGCGACTCTCAGCGCCAGTGAATGCCACAACACCGTCCTAACCTCAAATTAGATTTCCAGCCTATTAGCTTCCATTCAAGAGGTCAAACTGCTCTTAATTTGGAACCTAAAAATATAGCAAAGGCAGAACCCAAACCAGAAACTGACATTTGTGAAGTGTTATGTCATGTTTGCAGCTCTGGCTGCATGTTTATAATGTAGAGTCAGGCTGTCAGGACTTTGGCAGTAGAGGTGAGGCCATGTTGTTGACCCAAGGTCAAGAGTTCAGGGGTCATGAGACAGACTGGTGGGAAAAAGTCTCCTGTTTTCATTCAAACATGGCACTCCCATTGCGACTGGCTGATCTCTGATCCCTGTCTGTGGTCAGATGATATCAGCAGAGATTTGTGTGTGACGCCACGTACACGCTGTGAACTTTTTTTGTTCTTTACAACAAATGTAAAGTCAGAGCCGCTCCTCCCAATACGCAAAATACGCAAACTGCATAGGGCCCCCGAAACACCAGGGGGCCCCCTTGCTCTCAAAGATGATTTCATTTTAGTTTCATTTTTGAATTTGGTCAGCGGTTATGAAAACATGATCATTTCTTTTAATGCGGTACGCTGTCGCTGTACGCTGTTCTACGTAAAAATCAGTCAAATCATGTAATGTGAATGTCGTACAGTCTTGCTCGAGACTAAAAAAAAACGAGTTGAAAGTGTACCGAGCCACGGAAGAGACACTGTTTCTCAAGCGCTTTCCGCGAGCGCGATTCGAGACGGGGTGAAACACGGAAAACTGCGTTTCATTCATTCGTTCATTCGTTCATAACCACTCATACCCCACTCCACCATCAAAACATAGATGGAGTACATAGCTTCCATCGACATTTCATTCAGTAATGTTAGCCGTTTTAATTTATATGCTGTTTAATATATGATGATCTCATTATTTTACATATGCATCTACTTACATGTGATCACTTGTTTTTGCTTCTTCTTCATAGTGTTTTGACCCAGACGTTCGGTAATCTTTCAGAAGATGCGTATTAGCGCCTCCTACCGTGTATCAGTGAAAACGCATTAACCCTCGCTAAACATACAGAGCACCATGTTGTCATTGTTTGTCCAGCTTGTGATGTTGAGATAGCAGGCAGGGTGTCAGCATAAAGCCAGACACTTTCTAATCTAATAATGTTTTAATAACAGAGGGATTTAAGACAGGAAGACTTGACTTTAGATGGAAGAAAAAATGCGTGGGTCAAAAAAAAGGGTCAACAAAGCGTTTTTTTTGTTTAGTTTTTTTGTTAGATACATTAGCATACACATGGTGACCCATTTTACTTGACTAATGTATGTAGAAAGGCTGATGCCAGGTTGTCTGGTGTAGCTCATCTTCTGGCTGCCTCTAAATAAGCCTCATGGTTGGACTCAGCTGGATCCAATGAGCCCCAAATTGAATGTGAATGAGGGAAAAACAGAGCATCGGCTCATGATGAAAAATTCTCTATTCATGGGCTTCACAGCTGAGGGAACATTTCTCTTCAGAGCTGTTGATCCCAAATGGCACCAGTGAAGCATCCATTTTGTTTCAAGGAAAAATGTGAAAAATGGCTGATGACTATAACAGAGAGACGATGGATTTGTGGGTAAAGCTCACAGAATTACTGCCACATTGTTGCAGAATTCCAGCTCTGAAATGGAAATTATCACCGCAATCTCTGTCATGACAGCGATGATAATTAAGAAGAAATTTAATAAGCGTTTGGAAAGAATGTTTTAAACCGATAAAGACCGGATTAAATGGAAAAAGGGACCATGTACGTATATGATATGCAAAGTTTGCCGTTACAAGCAATTTGTCTGTTCTGAAAACAAAATTTAAATGTCACAAACAGCCAATCAGAACATATTGTCATGTTGAAGATAATTTATGCTAACTTCACACTAACAAAAATGAACTTTTAGCTCATATATTTAGCATCTTTAGCATTAGGCATCTTTTATGGACCATGTGATGTAACATAATTCCACTGGTTACTTATTTCTTTATTTTCATAAAAATAAAAACTTGACTTTAAAATGAAAATGTCAACATAGGACAGGAAGGGTGCATTTACATTGCAGTTCTTGATGCCCAATTCCGATTTGTTGACTGTATATCAGATTTTTCTGATGACCAGCTTACATCTTCTTTTAAAAATGACCCACATCCGTTATCTGCATTTACACTGTACACTTGGCGAAACAGCCCAGGGTCGATGTACTGACTGTACTGGTTGCCAGGTCTGCAAAACAATACTAGCCAAATTGCCATTCAAAACTAGCCCATTCACGTTTTTTCCATGGTTTTCCCCTCCGGTGGGGATCCCCCTCCATCGAAATAGCAGGAGAGAGTGATCGCTTTAACCTGCAGACTAAAAACAACCCGCAGCAACAGTGTAAAAGAGGAAAACCGCAGACTTGGCAACCCTGCTTACTGACCCGGAAAAGCGTCCACATGAGTTGATGTCATTTGCCACCTTGCTTTTTTCAATGACGTACAGTACACATCGCAGTGACAGAGAATATCCAATCTGCTCTCTTACATGACAGAATTAAATGCATGTATCTGATTCATGTCTGATTTATTTCGTGGGTCATATCTGATCTGTGCCATATGGGAGGAAAAAAATCAGAATAAGGTCGCAATGTAAATGTGGCCTTGATTGCATAACTCGATTTCTAAGGATTTTAATGCAGTTATGAGGAGTGGGATTTTGGACCAATGAGATTTCACAGTGGGCGGGGCTACTGTCTGCAACACTGCAGAAATAAAATGCACTTAATTAAGACTAAATGTCTTTTTGCTCATCACTTGCCATGGTCAAGACTACTCAGGACAAAATCTCTGATTTACAGAAGAGAAATACTGCAGCTTTTACAGTATGTCATCATGGTGGGCAGTACACCCGCGGGGCTCTTTAAAGCATGTTGGGTAGAGGGCAGTGGTGTTTTGTCGTTTAGCATTCTGCCTCTCAGGGAGGTAGAAGAGGGTGAGGACAGACCCCCCTCATGAGAGATTAAGTTTCCCCACAGAAGTTAAGCGGGAGAAAAGCGCTCTGTCTCTGAGCATTCACATGCCTGGGAGCTTTGAAGTGGAAAACAGGGGCAGCAGGGCCACATGCTCAGTGCATTGACACTGGACTATGCAGCGTAGACATCATGATCAGGTGCAGGGCAGAGGACGAGTGCATTAGTGTGGCACTGCAATTCAAGACTCAAAATCAAAGCTTTGTAGTCCATGTCTGTTAGCTTTGCAGCTGTATGAGCATTCAGGGAATGGAAGTTTCAACTGAGCCATAAGGTGTTTATAATGTGACTAATGTGACCACAGGAAAAATTACATCATGACAAGAATGTGCACAGTTCCTTTTGCTGGTAACCTGTGATGACAAAGGCAACAGACAGCGAAAATATATGCCTATTTCAGGCTTTTAAGAGCATCCAAAAAAATAACTGGTCAGTGACAAATGTTACTTTGAGGCTCGATGCTAAGGATATTTTTTATTGGGCAGGTCAGGCTGTTGGTTCAGATTTTTTGCTGCCAAAATTTTCCTTGCCAAAAAAGAAAAAGTATTGTTATCAGTTTCATGATTTGTATTTTAATAAATAACGTTAAATGTCTACATTTTTAGATACTAGTGGAAATGGTAATCCAATCTGATTGGAATTTTGATACCACATCCTGCCTAAAACAAGGTTTAAACATTATTAAAGAACTAAACAAATTACAAGCAATGGCACAAATAAAAACAACAGAACTGATATAAATTAAATAGCGCTTGAAGATTTGAAGTGGGTTGGTCTAACAACAGTGTCTATTTCAGAAATATTATAGTAATTCAGTTTCAGTATTCAGTTTCTTCACTGTATGAATTAAATATATGATTAATCCTTATTAAAGAGCAGTGACTGATTTTCCCCTCTTTTTATTTTGAGTAACATTAAAATGGGCACGACTGTGTTTACGTGAATACTTGTCAAGGATATTATGATGTAACTTTGTTTGTATTTTGTCCCAGGTCAAGCAAAAGTAAGATGGTGAACCAGTAACTGCCACGGTGTGCTGTTAATTGTGCTTGTCCATGTGTGCTTTGCTTGTTTTGTGTGCGTGTGTGGTTGTGTGTTGGTTTATCATACCAGTGGTGGGGTGCAGAAAAGTAAAAATGAGTGTATTGGGTCACGTCTGTTCGTTTGGTCTGTGAGGAGTGTTTAAAATCACTTGAATGTTTAAATTGGCAAGACTCAAAAACCTGCAAATGCTAAACTGCCTTAATTATGCTGTATTGGCCTAATGGGGCCAGTGACAATTGCGTCGCGAACGGTCCTCCAAGCACATCTTTCTTCGAAACACATGACCCGAGGCCATGGTCATTCGTTCCGGTATTTTTTCATTGGCCGCCGGGAGTCCTGCACATTTGAATTGCTGTATAATAGTATAGTGAACGATTTTCTTCCCATAATGGTGTAGTTAACACTTCTGCCAGCAGGGGCTAACAGGACCAAGCTAACCAAACAACCCACATCAAACCTTCCTCTTGCTTCCACGAGCTCATTTAGATTCCCCTGCATGAATGAACCATGCAGCTCACTTCCCCATAGTCGAAGCAGTCATAGCAAGACATGCAAAGTTGGCAGCTATTGTGAGGATGAAAATAACCAACAAGAATCATGAACATATTTTCTATATTATTTTTTATACTGAGATGACAAGCATCAAAAGACATTTGATATTATTGTGACATGATACATTGCACAGATATTTGAAGGTAACCCTTAAAAAAACCGCGATCCCTTGATGATCGCTGATGTTTGCAAGAGCGGTGAACTGGGACTAGAAGAAAAACACATACGCATGGCTAACAGAAATGGCACAGCTGAAATTTGGTCAGCTAAGCAGGTTGCCATAAAGTGTGTAAATGAGTCCTTGTGCCTAACAGGGTTTAACATTTGAAACAGTGAGAACGCATTCAGCCCGTTTAATGCCTACTGTGGATATAGTTAATTAATAAGCAAATTTTCCACAATCTACTACATACCTTCTTTTGTCTGGGGGGTTGATAGTTTTATTAACCTTTTTTCAGCGAAGTAGAAAGAACCTTTTAAGAAGATAATTAAAGAAATGTCCACTTTCAGTTGGGGGTGGGTGTTCACATGATTTTTTTTGCTGTGAAAAATCTTAACTGATGTTGTAAAGTAAAAATGTGAAAGAATAGACTTTAAAATTGTTAATAATATTTCAAGATGAACACTTACTGGACTGAAGCAGAGCTTTGATGTAGTCCATTTTTGTTAGTATAAAAAACGATCCTCAGGGCCTTTTTGAGAACATTTTTTTGTTCACTCACCGGTCGCATCATCATTGGTATTGCATTGGGGCATTATATGCGTGGTATGTCCGCGGCAAATAAAAACTAGCCCTGATCATTAACCTAAGATACAGACTGCAAGGGTATTTTTCATTTTTTTTTTTATTATATATTTGGTTTTTTTGTATTATTATTTCATATGTCAGGCTTTACAGCGTTAACATATAGATTTGCTGCATATTTACAGATTTCAATAACTTTTAATCAGGGTAAACCAGGACATCTGGCCATCCTAAGCTGGAGCCAGGATAGTGTATTTAGGGATATTTAAGCTAGGGTTGGTTTACTTATATTGCTTTCATATTTACACTTATCTGCTTAGTGGGCCCAGACAGCACCAGTACTCACACTGATAGCTTTAGCAGTGGCCATACGTTAAAACCTCCCGCCAGCCAATCCCATTAAAGAGCTGCACCTCTGCTGAGCAATGCGCACAGAACCTGCACACAATGCTGGTGAAACGTTTAGGGAAGTGTTTGGGGATTAGAGAGGCAATGTTTCTTTTCGAGCTCCCTCTGTGCTGGATGAGGAGACCAAACATGGTTAGCTGGGTCAGAGGCTCTGGAGCCCTTTGCCACCTCTGAATTCAGAAACAAATAACAAAAGAGATGATGAAAACCTGACTCTGACTTTGAACATTACTCGAAGCAGCTATGCCGAGTTAGCTTTGTCACCTCAAAAGGAGGATAGGTTTCTCCAAACAGGTGAAGTCCACTGAGTTAGCTTGCTACCATGTTGACGTTTGAGAATTTATGAGTGAAGTGTTGACGGATGGAGGACCTGTCTTTCTGTCTGAGCTACGAGAGGCTCTTTGTAGCTTTGAGTTGGGACTGAGTGCTCTCCTGTTGTGTCTCCTGCGACCTTTGACCCCCTCAGCCCATACAGACAGCAGGAGCTCAGCAGCCCTGCTGGGTCCCTCCACACCCTATTTCCTGAAGCTGGACCGACCCTGGTCATTGACCTTCATGTGGCGAGGAAAACCGGGAGAAATGTCATATGTGACAGCATGTGGAATGAGTTTCTGAAAGTGTGTGTGTGTGTGTGTGTGTGTGTGTGTGTGTGTGTGTGTGTGTCTAAGGGCAGACAATGAAGCAAGGCGGAGAGGTAAGCAAAAGAGCTAAGCAATCATAAAAAATCCCTCCTGATGACGCTCGAGGCAGGCCCGGTAATACGCAAGTAAAATAAATTCACAGCTTATTCCTTGTGTACAGGTCAATACCTTAAGACCCCTCCTTTTTTGTTAATTTGCGCATACAGTATGTGCGTCTGTTTCACGCTCATCCCACTAGATTAATTTGTGAGTGTTAGTGTAGTGTTATTGGTATTTTTGATATTCAGAAAATGAACGGCATGGGTTTTTAACTATAGAGCAAAATTTACTAACAATGTTTTTTTTTTTGTGGTTTGTGCTGAATTGTTGTTGCCATTTGACAAACCACAGTTTTACTACAAATACCATGGTTAAAATATAGTTAGTGTGGCAAAACCATGGCTATTTTGTGGTACCGATGTTTCAAATCAGTCCAACTTGTAATGAGACTACAGCACCTTTAATCTAATTATGTGATGGTTGTAGTAAGCCATGGTTAATTTTCATAAGGGAAGACAACTGGATGTGACATAGACATGGCATAGGCATGACAGACATGAAATAGACATGACACTGTAGATACAATCTGCAAGGAGGCCCCATTCACCTGAGGTTACAGTAGTTAGCTAGTTTGATTTACCATTGATTTCCTAAGGGGAAAAAATGGGTAAGGTTTTGTGTGCTTCAAATATAGCAAAAAAAAAAATTAAATTCCAGAACAAGTTTTCCTCCATCACCCATTTGAATAAAATGCATGATATGAAGCCTGATGTCCGGGTTATAATATATTTGAATTTGTAATTATTATTATTATAATATCTATTATAATTTCTTACAGTTACACTTTTTAATTTTTATTTTAGTTTTTGTGCTGCCAAAATTGCTATGTTACATCGTATCATAAATAGCAACATTACATTTCTCAAGGCTGTCTAGTTTTAATGCTAATGTCATCTACTTGCATGTTCATATTTTATCAAAACAGGTAAAAAAAATTAAATAAAATCTCACAATGTATTTTGTGCCTAAATATGGAAGCCCATTTCCGCCACTGAATAAAAAATATAAAAGGAAAGTGCGACTTTTTTATCTCAATTCTGATTTTTTGTGTGGGGGTTTCGAAGTTTCGGTCGGCAGGGTTTCGAGGTTGCCAGTTTCTTAAAAAAAGTTACAGTCCTGCTATCTTAAAGTCAGCAATGTGTCATGCACTCTCAGAAAGACTACCTGCTGGTAGGCTACTACGTGGTTAAAGTGCTTAATAATGTACCAAGCTTTAGGTGTAATAACACACAAAGAATGTTACCTTTGTAAAAGCTGTCTACCTTAGGATCCCACGTCGCACTGGTTCAAGTTGTTTTTACAAAGTTTTTTTGGGTGAGTTTAGAAAGGTGGGGCATATGGCTGGGGCTAAAACAGTTTATTATGTTTTAAAATACTGGTGAGAACCATCTTGTGCTGAAATTGGTGGTTTCATGACACTTTATGTAAATTTGCTCAGACATATTCTGTGAATAATGACTCCTCAGTCCTCACTTACATCAACTGAATCATCAAAACGTTGGTTCAATCAATGAGTAAAATCTCTCCATGGCCAATCAAAAACAGCACCAACGTGTTTCTCAGCATGCCCTGCTCTCTTTGGTCTGCCTGCCAAAGTGGACTTGGCAATGTCAGAGGCAGTTTGAGTCGTCAGAGAGATCACAAACACACACACACATGCTTTCACTCTCATGTGCTTCCAGAGCCTTTAGTCAAACTAAGCCTTTGCGACACATCGGAAATGGGACTGTGACGCCCACAGATTTTATGCATACCATTCAAATTCACACCAGCCAACACTGTTCGTCAATGTCTTTGTATGTTAGTTCAGTGGTTCTCAACTGGTTTTGCTTCAGGACCCAGCTTTTACATTGGACGTTAAGGGGATAAACCAAAATTGTTTATTGGTCAAAGATCCTAAAAACCTGAAATCTGAAGCCCTCCAACTTGTTGTTTTGATTTCCATTAGGAGGTTCAAACCTTAAATAGGGGGATCAAACCACATAATTTGCACCCTGTCCACATAAATGCCATATCAATCCTATAATTCCATAGTGATGATTTAGCATACAGTACATGTTCTCAAGCAGATCCTTGCACAGATGGATGAGTGGTGAGTTAGTTGGTTTCAGTGCTCTCATAGGCATGCTTCATAAACACTCACAGGAGCTGCGTGAATCACTGTTTGCTTTGGGTTTTCTTGTCTATTTGCTTGTCACTGCTCAAGTCTCTTTATAGTCATAAAAATGATAAACTAGTGAACAAATGCACTGGAGCTGTGAATAAACTGTGTAAACTGTTTGCAGATACGCTCGTATCAATCTATTCCATTATAATCGTGGGTCCTGATCACCTTTCTGAGGTTTACTTGGCAAAATTTAACAAGATATTTATTTAACAAAAAAACAGTTTAGTTGAAATATTGATTTGAGTTATCAAGTTGCTCACTTTTAGAAAACACCGAAAAACTTGAGAACAGCTATGCAAACGTCAGTCTCCTGAATGAGTGAGAATTACTCTCGGCATTCATCATTATTCAGAAATATGCAGCTGAATATCTGCAGTTGACCAGTTTTTCCACATTTTTATATTTTAATATATTTAAGGCTACATTTATTTGATAAAACACAGTAGAAACAGTAATATTGTTAAATATTTTTACAGTTTCAGAAATGATATGCTGATAATATGCTGATTTGCCTGCTCATTTATTATTATGAATTATATAAATAAATAAATACATCCTGCATTGATCACTGATCAAAAGTGACAGTAAATACATTTATAATGTTACAAAAGATTTCAATTTCAAATAAATGCTGTTCTTTTTAACTTTATATTCAATAGAGAATCCTGGAAAAAATACCTTGTTTTCCTCAAAAACTTTAAGTAGCAAAAACTTTTCAGTGTGGATAATAAGAAACATTATTAATAAGTGAGCACCAATAATACTTGATAATAACTGAGCAGCAAATCAGCAAATTAGAATGATTTCTGAAGGATCATGTGACATTGAGGACTGGAGTAATGATGCTAAAAATTCAGCTTTGCATCACAGGAATAAAAACCTTACATTTTAAAATATATTTTTTTAGAAACAGTTATTTTAAATTGTAATAATAATTCACAGTATTACCGTTTTTACTGTATTTTTGGCTTTTGAGAGGTAGTGACGTTTTGACCAGTAACTTGTTTGTGTGTGTGTGTGTACCATTCAGTGATTTCAATAGTGTCTCTGGTCCAGTAACCACTGCATCTGGTAAATTGTGTGTTTCTGCTCAGCAAGAACACAATTTAAAGAGATCATTGGATAGCATTATCTCTTATTTAAGTCTGTTATTTTGGCTGCTTCAGTCGCTCACACACAGATGAGGCATGTCCTGTCCAGTGTCAAAGGAGGGCAGTGTAGTGTCAGTAGGGTGAGAATCAGACTGGCTACTGTGTGTTTACCCTCACAGTTTCCCAGCAATCCTCCCTCACTGCAGTCAGCCACAGGAATGCAGAAAATAAGTGATTCTCCAGCGTTCACACACACTCGTCTTCAAACACACATGTACGAGGCTAAATGCCACGGCATACATCAGAAACCCACTAGCCTCGCAAGATACTTGATGGGTCAATCGTTCACGGAGAGGCCTGGGAATATTTACAGTGAAATCCGGTTGTTAGTTGTTTGTTGCCATTTTTTCCATAACATTGTATCAATTTTATTAACCTACATAAATACAGTGTAAGCCACTCTTTTAGGTATGTAAACCTCATTCTGTCCTGTTCCCAAACAAAACACTGCAGATTTGAAGCCTTTTTGTTAAGAAATCCAAATGATTTACTATTGTTCATATTACAGTAAAATACAGTATAATACTTTAACCTTAACTTTAACAATCAAGTTACAAAGAATGACAGATAAATAAAAGATTCTAAAGGCTTTTAAACCATGAAGGCCCATTCAAGTCAAGCTCCTTATTTTCATACATTAACAGATTACTTAGTGTACTCAAAGTCATTAAACAAATTATATATGCTAAAAGTTGAAAAACTATTGTCGAAGACAGTTACATTACTGTTACTGCTCTATGTCACTACTTTAACACCATGACAGACAAACAGTGCATGTACAAAAAATGCTAAATAACAAAAGTTACAAATTACAGAGATATTTGTAAAAAAATAAAAAATAAATCTAGCAATCTACTGTATCATATTTGATATGCAAATTACTAAGGCCTCTGAATTATCTTTTACACAATCTACTACAATGCCTTGTTCTTGAACTAATATTTTAAGTTGAAAACTTAGTTTAACTGTCACTGTTGCACTTCTGAGTGGAGTGAGGAGCAAGGAACGGAGGGAGACGAGGAGTACATCAATCCAAAGAGATTTAATATTAACAAAGAAACACTGAAAACTCATGTAACATGTAGACATGAACAATACCAGACGCTGAACTAAAAACAGGGAACACTATTTAAACACATGACAAGACGAGGGGATGAGACACACCTGGGATCAATGGCAATAAACGGGGAAAACCTGGAATTAAATCAACATAATCAGGAACAGGAAACTAACCAAATATGGGAAAGGAGGGCACATGGGGAGCAAAACACACACAAAACACAGAACAAAATCTGACATGACGCCCCCTCCCCTTATTCGCGTCCCATGCCATATACACGTCCATGGGGGGGTGGGGGGGCGCTCTGGAGCCTTAGGAACAGGCAGCGCCCGTCCGGGAACCATGGCGGGATCTTGGCAGTTCGAGGCGCCATGGTGGATCTGGCAGTTCTGCCACCATGGGCGGATCTGGCAGTTCGGGTCACCATGGCGGATCTGGCAGTTCGGTGGCAACATGGCGGATCTGGAGAGACCCCACTCGGGGCCCTTCGCCGGGAGCAGTAGGCAGACTAGGAGGCCATGGCGGATCAGTCAGACTAGGAGGCCATGGCGGAGTAGGCAGACTAGGAAGCCATGGCGGAGCAGGCAGACTAGGGGGCCATGGCGGAGCGGGACCAGGGAAGGCCATGGTGGAGCATGCAGACTAGGAAGGCCATGGGTGGAGCAGGGGGACTCGGGGATCCAGGCAGATCCGGAGCCCTCACTGGGCTTATGGCTCAGGGATTTGGTAAGCCCGCGTACAGAGCTGGCACTGGAGGAACTCAGGGGGCTGGAGCTGACATTGGAAGCGAGCCTCTGGGCTGGAGCCATCACTGGAGTTGATCTCTTGGGCTGGAGCCGCCACCTGGAGGCCATGGGCGGAGCAAGGGAACTCATGCAGCCCATGGTGGATCCAGGGGGACCCTTGGGGAGCCAGGCGGATCCTGGCTGCCCAGGAGGCCACGGTTGAGCAGGTAGTTCAGGAGGCCATGGCAAAATAGCTGCCAAGAGGCGGCGGCCCCAACCCCTGCCTCGGCCTCTATGGCTGGAGCCCTACTACCCCCCCCCCCCCCCCCCAAAAAAAAATTACTTGGGACGCTACGGGCTCCGAGGTCCCTCTGTGGGCCATAACAAGGGGACTGAGCCATCCCGTGGCTTAATGGAAGATTCAGGACCCTCCTGGGCTAAGGCTCGGTGGGAATCGCGTTACGAGGAACTTGCACTGGAGGGTCTCTGGAGGAGCAGGCACAGCAAGGGCCGCTTTTCGAGAGCTGGCACTGGAGCGAAACTCAGGGGCTTGGAGACAACCCTGGAGTGAGCTCTGAGGCTAGGATTGAAGGCAGAGCACAGTCCTTTTTCTCTTCATCCTCCTCCTCTGGTTACAGGTGAACTGGGCACCGGCGGGCTTGTCGTTGTGGTAACCGGCGGACTTGACATCGGAACGGTCCATGTGCAGCTGGAAGAGAGCCCGCCACCCACCCGCCGGCGGCCCTTGTCCTTGGGAGCGGCTGGGGAGGCTAGAGTGAGCCCGCGGGCCGTCGGACATGACAACGTGCGGTTCGTCAAGGCCTTTATCCTGTTGAGAGTCCGGCGTCTTGACTTTTCCGAGCGAGCCGCCGCCCTGGTGAGGACCGGAGGCCACTGTGGAGCTTCGGAGGACAGCGGGGAATTTGGGTTGGGCAGGCGGTAGGAGCCATTGGAGAAGTATGTGGAGGTTCTCTGCGTGGGGTTGGAGCCTGGGGAGACACGCGGGCGTCTTTCCCATCGAGAAAGTTGATGACGGAGGCCTGGACATTCTTTCACTTTCTTCAAAACCTTGAAATCTGAACCATTTAAGAACAACATGAGATTAATCAGCTCGATCAGGGAAAAAAATAATAAAAATCACACGTCGAAAGATCGCAACGGATTATCTCATCATCCAACCCCAGCAGGAAGCATGCACCTAGAGCGGCGTTGTGCCAGCTCACTCGGTTAGAGAGCTCGAGAAAACCCTTCACATATCGCTCCAACCTCAGACCACCCTGCCGCAAACCCCACAGCGCGTCCTCAGCTGCAGTCATCTTTTTAGGTCCGGTATTCTGTCACTGTTGCACTTCTGAGTGGAGTGAGGAGCAAGGAACGGAGGGAGACGAGGAGTACATCAATCCAAAGAGATTTAATATTAACAAAGAAACACGGAAAACTCACGTAACACATGTAGACATGAATAATACCGGATGCTGAACTAAAAAAAAGGGAACACTATGTAAACACATGACAAGATGAGGGGATGATGAGACACACCTGGAATCAATGGAAATAAACGGGGAACACCTGGAATTAAATTAACATAATCAGGACAGGAACGGAAACTAACCAAATATGGGCAAGGAGGGCACATGGGGAGCAAAACACACACAAAACACAAAACAAAGTCTGACATTAACTTGATTGTCCACACATATTTTTAGTAAAAGCCTGTTATAATGTATCAAATATGATAATCAGGCTTTTGAGGAACATTTATTTGTTCATCTCTTAATAAAACCTATAGATCTTTGATCATATAAATAAGTATTTAAATATCACAAATGAAATAATTATGACAACTGATATTTACATGCATTTTATGTACGTGCAGTCTGCTATACTGTTATGAAGATCTTTTTGACATATACAAGCTATCAGAATTTCATTTAACATTTTCGCCATATAAATATATGCAAATTGCTTATTTTATCTCAGTTTGGTCCTCTGAATAAAAAATTTTTTCTCCTTGAATATAATCTCCATATTCACTTGTATCATACTATATGAACCATAAAACCCAAAATGATATTTAACAAAAAACACGTATGCAGACTTTTAAAATATTTTCAAAATATTTTGTGTAAAGGTTCAATGCCAAAAAAATCAAGATGTGTAGTAAACCAATGCAGATGTCAACGCAGTGCAAATATTATATTTGTGCATAATCCAAGTTTATAGACACTGTGTGCCGGAGTCAGATGCTTAGGTAGTGCAAATATTATGAGCATGTACAAAATGTTAACAGTTAAGTGCAGAAGATCACATCAACAGTAGTGAAGTACAGTATGAGGTGCTTACAATGTCAGCAGCAATATAGTGTAGTGAGTGGTGTTTTGATTCTATAACAATTCTGTGATAATGATTCCACAACAAACCTAATTTGCATAGAAAGGAGGCATGTTTCCATATGCATAGAGGTTAACCAACCCATAGGGCTTGGTCAAGTTGAACTGCAGGTATAGTAGATAATGAAAAAGACTCATCGTCAACCTGTTATGACAAACAACAGAATCATAACTCAACCCCGGTCAAAAGCTGACTCGCCTGTTTATTTAACCTTCCCATGAGCCCCTGCTTATACCAGCCACAGGAGTCCATACATTGGCAGCAAGACAGGACTCAAAACTCAAAACACATTCACGGATGATCTGCATTTGACAGAAATGAAAAAATACACCCTAGCCAGCCGGATCTCTTTTTCCCGCGAGGAAACTCAGTATTAGCTGTTATCGTCAGTTAAGACTTTATGAATCATCTGCAAAATATGAAACTGGGTGTTGCTTTAAAGCTTCGAGTATATATTGATCTGTAGCTCATCATCAGAATCACTGCTGACACTTCACACATGTAACAGATGGTCTGTTGGACATTTATAGAAGGATCCGCTGGAGGGACTATCCAAATAAAATGCTTCCACATCCCTGTGTTATGAGACCTGCCCTCGGATACACGCACACGTAGGAGCTCGTATAATCAGACTTAGCCCAGGTCAGCTGGAAGGGCTGATTATTGAGTTCTGATGTGGTTGGCAGAGAGATCCTTCATGTCTTGTTATGTAGAAAACTAAGATTAAATACATCTGAAATGTTAATCAGATGCTCCCGAGCCAAGCACACCCTATCACTCATGAATACACACAAAAGCCTTTCCCCCTGTGCTCCTCTTTGAATCACACTAGCAGGAATTTGTGGTTTTTTTCACAGACGTATGAGTGTGTGTTCATGTTGACTGAACTTTGAGTGTGTTTCCACTTATCCAGAGGAGACTTCAAGATGAGTCCTGTCAGATCAGACCACTTACTGTAGTCAGTGTGTAATGATGTGAGCCAGCGGGAGATCTTTACAGTGAATCAGGAGGAACCACTTTTATATTTAAAGATATTTTTTCAGCTATGGCCACTTTTGGCCCTGTAAAGTTTTGGAAATGAAACTGGTTTTCCAATTACGTATCTGTCAACGCAATGATATGGTTTTCATAACCTAACCTTCCAATATTCAGATTAGTGCTCAGTAAAGCATATTCTGATTTCATCTTTATTCTATGTAACTTAAAGGGTTAGTTCACCCAAAAATGAAAATTATCAAATGTTTTACTCACCCTCAAAGAATCTCTAGTGTATAAACTTTTCGTCCTTTTTCAGAACAAATCCAATAGCATTAGAGGAAAAAATTAGTCTTAGCTCCTTTCCAAGTTTTATAATGGCATGGATGGGTGTTTTTTTTTTTTTTTAATTTAACATCCCAAAAGAAGTTCAATAAAAGCACCCATCCATTAAAAAAAAGATCCTTACATGGCTCTGGGGGGTGAATAAAAGTCTCCTGTAGTGAATCGATGCGTTTTTTTTAAGAAACATATCAATATTTAAAAAACGTCATAAACACTTTTCTCTCACTTCCACTAACTGTCAATTATATATGCATGCTTGTCACAGCCAAAACCAAAGACCAAAACATACATAAAAACCACAGATGTTTGAAATATTTTCAAAAAGCTTCCATAACTTTATACTAGAAAAATAATGAATAATCAACAAGTAATTAACCAACATAATCCACTATGAGAAATTACAAAACTATTTTTCTCTCATTCAAAAACATAATACACAACAATGAACGTGTAGCAAACCAGAGAAAGCAAAAGAGCACTACTAACACAAGTTATTTTTTTATTCTAATCTGGCATTCCAATTCCAAACAACGGGTAATTTAGTGAACAAAAGAAACCGCTACCTATTCAAACAAGCCATCAACCAAGCATAAATTGCTATATAACTAACTAGTCACTAGATAAGAATGCAAAAGAGAAAACTGTAAAGGAAACTAGAGAGTAATTAACTGCTTGATCGTATATATTAGGAATAAGGTATACATTGCACAAAATTATTCTTCATATTGGCTTAATCAGATCATGGCAGTCAGGACAAACAGTTTGCATAATTGAAATATGGCCAAATTCTGCTCAATATAAGATTGTTCTTCTCGATGACTGCATTAACAAGGTCATATTCTGATTATGCGTGCTTCATGAAAATATATTGATTGCAACAACCTGATTAAATCAATATTTTGGTTTCCAGAAATCTGGCATATTCCTGTGTTAATCAGAATCAGAGTCACAACAGTATAATTGAAAATAAAGGATAAGTTCACCGAAAAATGAAAATTCTGTCATTTAATTATTCACCCTCATTAGGGCTGGGCCAAAAAAATTTAATGTGATTTTCATGCGCATCTCGTCAGTAAAGCCACAAGCTACACAAAATCGCGATCCAAATCGGAAATTAATTGCCTGCGATTTTGGACGCTATTTTGTGTAGATGTCCTGAAACTATACTTTGTGTAGTAAATGCCGCTCCATCTGAAAGCACGTGCTGGAGATTTACCAGAAGCAGATTTACCAGAATCACCAGAAGCGGCTTTACTTACGAGATGTGCATGAAAATCGCATTCGATTTTTTGCACAGCCCTAACCCTCGTGTTGTTCCAAACCCATAAGACCTTCTTTCATCTTTGTTTTGATGAAATCCGAGAGCTTTCTGACACTGCATAGACAGCAACACAACTACCATGTTCAAGACCCAGAAAGCTAGTAAGGACATTGGTAAAAATAGTCCACGTGGCATCAGTGGTTCCACCGTAATGTTATGAAGCTGCAAGAATACTTTTTGTGTGCAAAAAACCCCCCACCAAAATAATGACTTTATTCGATTAACGAAGGTCTTACGAATTTGGGACGTCATGAGGATGAGTAATTCATGACAGAATTTTTATATTTGAGTAAACTATCCCTTTAAATATCCATGTCTTTGTCTGTTCAGAATATGCTGGATACATATTCAAGAGTAGCTGTAATACATGTCAACTTTAGAATAAATTTCAGAATAAAGACTTAACCGGAATATGGACCTTAATCAGAAAATGATGTGCATGTAAACATGTTCTGTATCTGTCTATATAATGAAAGGTTAAACACATGTAATGACACTATGTATAGTAACATGTATTGAACCTGCTACCGAGGTTTTGATCTGACAGACGTGACCCCTGTCTGGGTCAGCGGATATCCATCACAGCTCACCCCCTGTACTGAGGTACTGTACCCTGTCAGAGCATGTAATTTCACCCCTCTGGGTATTGGATGCAGGGGACACTGTAATTGAGCCCCATACAGAGTCCAACAGAGCCACTAATCCTCCTATTCTAAAGCACGTCTTCACCCTCCCCTCTCCAGCTGTGTCACATCCATCTAAGTCCACTGCCGGCCACCTTCATGTGTCCACCATAGAAACTGTTAGAGAAATCAGTGTCCACTGATGTCCTGTCATTATACAGATCAGAAAGCGATAGTTCATCCAAAAATCATAATACTGTCATTTACTCACACTCATGCTGTTCCACTGCTCTGTATTTAATACCAGCCTCTTTGGTCAACTTTAGCTCTTTATTAAATGTATATTGTAAATGGGAAATGGCAGGATAGAGCCTAAACCAGGAAATGTCAGGGGAATTTATAAAAAGCTAATAATTAATTCAATCAGATGTAATATTAAAATAAAGAAATAGGGCTGAGCAATTTATTGAAATAAAACTGAAAGCACAATATAATTTATGAATATCATTTTAGATTTTCATTAGAGAAATGTTCGAATCTCAATATTTGACAAAATTATTGCTACACACACACACACACACACACACACACACACACAACCATTCTTTATCAATCCTAAACATATAAAACTATGTATAATATAATATATAATAATTTTTACACACATGTCTTTTATAAATCCTAAGTTATATCTTAATAAACATAAATATACTTAGAATATATAAATGATTATAATAATAATTTATAAGAATAACAGTTTATAATAATTAATAATATATATAAATATTTAAAATATACTTAATTATCGATATGTATGTAACACTTTATACTTAAAATATAACTATAAATGCAATATAATTTTAAATGAAAGCAATGAAAATTAAATGCCTATACTTAACAAAGATTGCATAATGCAATCATGGCATCTATCTGTCTGTCTGTCTGTCTAATTATCGTGAGGGGTGTGTGTGTGTGATATACTGATATACTGTATTATTATATTTGTTATATATGTATATTACCTGCATGCCATGTGACCATTAACCAACGTCAGAGAACCATGAACATGCAAATTCTCAGGGGATATTTCAAGTAACGGGGGGGGGTTTGGCTGACAAAAAAGTTCGGGAACCTCTGGCCTGAACTGGAGTGTGTGTTTGTGGACATAAGGGTGCATGTGTGCGATTCTGATCATCTGTCTTTGCATGTGTTTATGTTAGCGTACACATGTGTGTCATAAGCTCTGTCTGTGCATCTTGGACTCCGCAGTCTGTGGCGCCTTCCTGGGAGCCCTCATCACATGCCCTGAGAGAGCGAGAGAGCGAGAGAGAGAAAGAGAGAGAGAGTAGAGTAAACTGAGCTTAGCCCTGGCACCAGCCGTGTGGAGAGGCCAGAGCAGGATGATCACTCTGTGCTTAGCGTGGCTCAGCGCTGGCCGTGATGGAGCTGACGGGGTGGGCAGAGGAGTATAACAGTATATTGATTTAGTCTCGTCTGTACTGCGTGTTGTAGCCAGATGTTCAGAGAGCAGATTGTAGCATCAGATACAGATTCAGCTTAGCGAGGCCTGATGCTGCCTGATCTCTTTCATTTGACAGCTTCAACAAACAATATTGAAGAACATTTTTGACTAAGATGGTATTAAGATGCTTGGGTCATATACATCAGCGCTGTGTTACTAGAAGAAAACTTTGAGCGTACTAAAAAGGCTATTAACTTTTAACTACATTTCAAGCTTGATACTGCAATTTATCATTATATTTATGCATTTGGCAGACACATTTATCCAAATTATACTATTGCTCAAAAGTTTGGGTTTTTAAGCAGATTTTTTAATGCTTTTGTATGCTTACCAAAGCCACGTTTACTTGATCAAAAATAAACGAAATACTAATATTGTAAACTATTATTAAAATAATTGTTTTCTATTTTAATACATTATAAAATGTAATTTATTAATGTGATGCAAAGCTGAGTTTCGCAGCAATTTCCTCCAGTCATCAGGCACATGTCCTTCAGAAAATCATTTAATATGTGATTTACGTGTGCATGGTAAAGTGCAAAAGAGAATTTTTTCTCTCTGTTTTTCTAATAACAATGTCACTTTTGCATCAGTTAATCATCCCTTTATTATAATATATATATATATATATTAAAAAAAAAAAAAACTATCCCAAAATGATCCAATGTTTTTAAACTGTAGTGTTTAGCATTTAAATCCTTTATACAATTTTTCTTTGAGTCAAGTCAAGTCATGTTTATTTGTATAGCTTTTTTTTCACAATACACATCAGCATAATTAGCGTTTTAATAATGTCTCATTCATTGCTATTCACTTTTTTTTCTTCTTTTACATCTATATACTCTTACTGTTTTTTATTTGTTTTATTGTATGTATTTTAATTTCTCCAAAGAAGAAGATTCAGAAGAAACTGTTTTTCTTTTCTTGGTTTTCTAAGCCGCTTTCCCAACTATGGAAAGCTCCTTGATCATGAAAAATTGGTAACACTTTAGTATAGGGACCAATTCTCATTATTAACTATTGCTTATTAGCATGCCTATTAATAACATATTGGCAGTTTATTAGTACTTATAAAGCACATGTTCTGCATGACCATATTCTACATCCCTAATTCTACCCAAAACCTAAACTTAACAACTACCTTACTATTGATAAGCATCAGATTAGGAGTTTATTGAGGCAAAATTCATAGTTAATGGTTTGTTAATGGTGAGAATTGGACCTTAAACAAGTGACCTAAAAATTTCTAAAAACAATGATGATGAGAGTTTTGTTATTCCAAAATGCCGAATGTTTGCATTGTGTCTTCAGCCAACACACCTGTACAGAGTCTCACACAAATGGACAGAATGCGCTTTCTGTCAGGCCTCAGTAAATGTCTGTTCCACTCACAAATAGACAGATCCCATGAGAAACCACTGCTTCTCTTTCATTCTATCTGTTTTTCACTCTTCTAACCTGTGTGATGACCTTCAGGTGCACCGACTCCATACCTTCAACCCGGACATCTGTGCGCTGGCAACAATGCTCCTTTTCCTCCATCCCGCTCCCCCTCTCTGTGCTGCTCATTCTGTGTGTGTTGCTGTCTGGGTGCTGAGAGGCCCCATTGTGAGCGCTTGCTCCCCAGGCGCCCATTCTGCTGCTGCAGGCCGGCACTCTTTGCAGTCATCCCCCCACCGATCAGGTTCCCCATGTGGCGGGACACAGACCCCCCCAGTCCCCTGAGCATCCTCCCGTGGCGGTCACAGCCCAATAATCCTGCCATCTAAAGTGGCTACATGGCGGTCTGTCAGTGGCCAGGCCAGATGGCTGTGTGCGGTTTAAAGCGTCCAGGCTTCTTTGTTGACCGAAGGGAATGATAGAGTTTCAGCTGACCAGATGTTTGACAGTGACCTGAACGCTGTCTGGAGATACCATACTTTACGTTTTACAATTTTACTAGTTATTGCGTCTCACAAAAACATTTATTTCTTTAGTCTTTTTAAGTCATGTTAAATTTAAATAAGAAATATTTTAGTAAGTAATACGCAAAAAATAAATTGATATTGTATAAAGACAATGAAGCCTACTTTATAGATTTTTTTTTATTGCATTGCATTAGACATTATTTTATATAAAAAATATGAAAAATTACCATAATGCATTACTTTCCAGTTTTTTTCTAATTTTCATTATTTTTGTTTATTCTCATTACTGTAATTCAGACATTTTGCAAAAAAAAAGAAAGAAAAGGTAGTATGTATCACGCTTCGCCTACTGTGGCGGAGACGAGGAGAGGAAATAGCGTGGAGACAAAGGGCATTAACATTAAACAGTATTTATTCATCCAAATATAGAGCATACAGGCAGGAACTGACACGTAGAACGAGGGGTTGACGTACAATTCCGGACAAGGGAGAATAGAACGGCCTAGAACTTAATAGGCAGATAACGAGGGGTAAACAGGTGATGAGGATAACTAATAGAACACAGCTGAGATAAATGGAACTTAATAAAACTGGAAACAGGAACTATCAAATAAGGGCATAAGGAAACAGGAGGCAGGAACACAGGGAAAACAACAAACAACAAAACGGGAACACAAGTCTGACAGTAAGACAGTAGCATGAATTTTAAAACTCTTCAAATATTTTTTTTCTTCCCTTTTTTATGGATAAAACTTTGTGAGCATCAGACATGTTGTAATAATTTGTTAGAATAATTTAATTAGAGGTGAATAAACACATAAAAATAAATATTTCAATTAGAAATCATAATGGTTCTAAAAGTGGGCTTGATATTCTTTTAAACAAAAATGTGTTTATTTATTTAGAAGTACAACCTGGATATGTTCTGGCCAGCCCAAAAAGTTGTAATAATTTGTTAAAATTCTTTAATTATAGGTGGATAATCTCTTTAAAAGAAATATTCCAATTAGAAAATGTAATGTTCCTAAAAATATACTTAATTTTCTTTGAAACACCATATATATTAGGGGTAAAATCTTGACAGCAAAAATGTTGCAATAATTTGTTAAAATCCTCAAATTAGAGGTGGAATGAGAGGTATTCCTGCTAAAATTGGCTTTTTTATTATTATTTTTCTCGTTTTTTTTTTTACAAAATATTTTGCTGCTTTTGATTTATTCGTTTATTTAGACAACCAAAAAAGTTGTAATAATTTATTAAAAATCTTTAATAAGAGGTGAATAACTCTAGTTTATCCAGTTAGAACATTTACAGCCTGATGCCATAGACAAAATACAAAGAGCTTCCTTGTTATTTAGTTTTTATTTGTTTGTTTGTATTTTGAAAACCATTAATTTGCTGCCTCATAGAACCCTGAAACCAATATGCTGATCTTTATTTTTTTCAATCTCCAAAGAACAAGTGAACTTACTGTGAACCTAATTTAAAGACTGTGGCTCATTAAAGCCGTCTGTTGTAATAGAACACTAGAAATTTAAGAAAGGATGTCCCATGTGCTTAATAGCAGTAAGTAGGTTTACCCTAAATGTTTGCACACCAAACGGTTCTACTGAACTGTGATCAGTTTTCATTTAAAGTACATGTTTTGTTGTATTTTTGTTGTTTATTGTAAGATCAGTACCTAGTATTCTGCATTGTGTTTTGCCTCTCCGTACAGGAAGAGAAAAAGGAAAATTGCACAAGATCTGCAAAGATTGTGGCTCCATCCCAGAATGCGACTGTAAAACCGCAGGGACTGGTAGGATGATGCCCGATTAACTGCAGCAGAAAGGGAGCATCATCCAATTTTCTGCCTCACTGCCAGAGTGAAGCAATACCGTGTGTTGATACAATGACCTGAGCTAACCTCTTTATTAGACAATCCTGATTGAAAACATCTGAATTAAGTTTAAAAGACATGCTTAGAGAGGGGCTCCTTCTCGCTCTTCCTTGCTTGGGCACAGCCAATGTTGAGATCAACAAAATCCACTTAAACTGTTTTCCTGAAATATGATTGCTAAAATATGCATCAGTAGAAGGCCTAATAGTTTAGGGTGTATGTCACAAAGCTGCTTTATTATTAACTGATGTGGTTTGAATAGAAATAATTGACTGACCGTGTTCATGGATTGCATGCAGGTCTGTCTTATTAAACCATGAGGTGAGCTCACCATTAATGTGCTGCCATATATATGGCATCAAAACATAAAAAAAAAAATTTATAATACTCACTTTTGCAGTTTCATAAATCTTGTGTTGACGTCTGACTCATTTAGTCTCTAAATCACCTCGGCAGAAAGCATATTAATAATCCAGGTTTGCAAAAAAGTATGCAAAAGTATCCATAATACATCTAAGTAACGGTAATACTGTAACATATTATTACAATTCAATAAACCATTATGTATTGGAATATATTTTAAAATGTAATTTATTCCTGTGATGCAAAGCTGAATTTTTAGCATCATTTTAGCATCAAGCTGACCTCATACGTCATCCGCCCGGAGCTGCTTCCGTGTACAACTTTAGGTGCAAGCTACATTAAAGTAGTTATTATGTTTTGAATATGGATATTTTTCTTAAAAAAATGCATTGATTCGCTACAGGAGGCCTTCGTTCACCCCCCAGAGCCGTGTGAGACATTTTTTTTATGGATGGGCACTTTTTATTTAACTTATTTTGGACTGATGCATGCAACACCCACTGAGTGGCATTAAACAGCTTGAAAGATCAAAGACAATTTTTAATATAACTCCGACTGGATTCGTCTGAAAGAAGAAAGTCATATACACCTAGGATGACTTGAGGGTGAGTAATTTGTGGGCTAATTTTCATTTTTGGGTGAAGTAACCCTTTAAAACCATGATATACTTCCATTCAAAAGTTTGGAGAAGGAAAGAAAGAAAGAAAGAAAAAGAAAGTGTTGCAGAGATGAGTGTCTGCCATCAGTGCCTCAAGGAGAACTTCAAACTGATAAGATATTAAAGATGGGAATGTGTTTGCAGTTTAGTGTGTATGCTAAATGCTTTCTTACTCCCTTTCGCTCTAACTGTCCATCTCTCCACTTCATTTCTTTGCATCAGTGACTGTGCTGACATTAGCTATAAAGTACAAAATCCAAACAAAACAAATGTACACCAGGCAAACTGACCTCAAGTCAGTGTGGTTTCAACAGCTATGAATCGTAAAATTTTGGTCTTCACCCTTTTTTCCCCCACCCTGAGTGGAAAAATGAAAACTGTAGTCTATGCATGACCGTTTTCTATAAACATAAATGAAAGTTCGTGCTGAGGAAAGCCAGACATGCGCTCTGGATATTCACAAGACGCACTTCTGATATTGCTGCTCAGCATATTTCATTATAAACACAGTAGGTAGACTCAAGAATGAGCTCGACTCCACATGTTTATTTTTCAAAATGCAACTAAATGCTTTGTTCATAAATGCTGAATTATGATTTGTAGCTTAAAAAGGCTAACAAGTGTCCTGGTAAAGTACATTAACGATAAGTTAAAATGCGCTACAAATGCTAATAACAAAACAGTCATTTGTGTGCGCTATAAAATACAACAGAAAAGAAAGCATAGTTGCGAAAAGCATATATAAATTTAGACATTGTGAATGATGCTTGATTGACACATGTCTCTCTCAGCGCCTATTATTGCAAACACACAGATGCTCCACCCTTCCACATGCTTTACTAAAGGAGGTGTAAAATGCAATGGAAATGTGAATGCGAGGGGTCGATAAACTCCCCAATAATCCACTCAATCACAAAAACGTCAATCAGAGGGAAACGCTGCCTGCAGTCACTCCACATGTATTTATATGCTAACGTGCGTTTAAAAGCACAGTGGGTTTTGGGAACACAGTGCTTGCTCCATTGTCTAGGCAAAACCCTCAAGAAGTTGAACTTTTCTTAAAGCGGATTAATGCGTCTCCACCTGCCGAGCGAACCGCCCCCGGGTTAGCAATGCTAATTGTTAAATGTCTTAAATATTAAAGCAACATCTAAAAAGTTGAGTAAAATGCCATTTCCTCTCATGTAACATCGTTTTTAATTTTATTCTGTTCGACTAGACTGCCACAGCACTGTCGCACGGTTTATTTTCCCCTGGTATCTGTACATATGCGTCAAATAGGTCATTATACTATATTATAACCAAATTGAATGCTCTTTGGTTTTTTTCAGAATCAGTGCATTCTCTTGAAAAAAATCAATGCAACATTTTGCTTCTTGTGTTTTCTTGGGGGTGATATGTCGCGACCACCTCTGCTGATATTAATGAGCCATTATTATGCAGGCAGATAACATTGTGTGTCTCTCTGCATGCAACCAAATGTCATGCATACCATTCATTAGCAAAACTAACATTGTCTAAACAGGATTATTTAAGCGTGATAGTCATGCTGGACATTTCTCACAAGTATGAGAGAAGTGTATTGGATTTGTATAACATTTGATTATTGATGCACTTATTTATTTAATGCAGTAGCACTTTTTTTTTTGCGTGTATTATGTCTAAATGTTGAATATATTAAGCACAGTTGCCCTGGTCACGTAGTCAGGCCTACAAGCAATGTTGCTCACTTTGAATTTGAATATTTGTACAGTATAGCGTTGATAAGTCCAGCTTTCTGTACACGTTTACATAGTCATATAAAGTATTTTCTATGGTTACTTTATGTACTTTTCTGAACGTTCACTATTTATGTCACTTGGACGTTAATACTGAACGCTAAAAAGACGTCTAAAACAGACGTCGCAAGTGGACGTCTTTTGAACGTACGACAAAGACGTTAAATTGACGTCTTTTGGACGTGTCTTTGCTTATATTGAGTTGAGAGTTGTCAACATTGGCAACATATGTTTTTATTATTAGCTTGTTGTTGTAGGCTTATATGCATTGACAAACCATAAATAACCCATATTATTTAGTGTTAAACTTTCTGTTAACGTGCAAGGCCCACGTTTAAACCTGTTTGTTACCACTTTAACCCACGACAACCATCGCAAGCGCATTTTCTCCAGTCAAGTTTTTTTCACATTAGATTTAAACTAACATCACTTAATTGCATTAGCTTAATTAGTGCTATAAATAAAAGTGGACGCATGGCAACATTGAAAGCGCCCCTGAAGCGGGGCTCCTGCTGATCTGTTCTTATTGCTCTAGTTTCCAGGTTGATTGTATTTGTTAATTAGTTGCTAACAGCATGGTAATGCGTGCTTGATGGATAGCCGTGTGTGTCCCTGGCATTCGGCACTGTTCTATTCCTGGCCAGCAATTTTCACAAGCCCTCTCGCTACGAGGAAAAAAAAAAACTTTCGGTGCCCTTACGAGGTTGTTGATTGATTTGGCCGTTTATTTACCCCGAGTCTACAAACACAACAGGCTTAATTTAGGTAGTCATGAATGCCTTATCTCGCGCGAGTTTAACAAAGCTTACAAGTGCCGTGTTTCCATCATTTCTCTCCCCCTTTGCCCTCCCGTCTCTGTTTTTCATTTAAACTTTTACTTCTCCGACCCTAGAGACATAATTATACACATTTTTCTTTCCGAATGTCAGAGGGACTTGCAAACTGAGCCGAGTCTAATGCGGTGAAAAAACACAATTAAATGCTTGCTTAAAACATTTAGTAAACACATAGACATGCAGCTATAACTGTATCGTGTGGATGTTTAGTCATGTATAGGCCTATAGCTAATACAGACAGGGCAACTTCGATACGTTTTAACTATAAAGCTTTAAATATGTTACACAAAATTAGGTGTTCAAACCTGAAGCCTTAATTAAGAAACTAACAAATAAACAAATGTATCTTCTCGAAAAAAAATTATTCTGTTGCAGATCAGTAAACTAGGGCTTGGAGTGTTATAGTAACCAATATATAAACACACATACAGGTTTGTTTTTATGGTTTATGGGGACTCTCCATAGGCGTAATGGTTTTTATACTGTACAAACCGTATTTTCTATTGCCCAACACCAACCCTAACCCTAAACCTACCCCTCACAGGAAACTTTTCTGCATTTTTAGATTTTCAAAAAAACGAATTCTGAATTATTTTAAGCCTTTTGAATTACGGGGACACAAGTAGTGTCCTCATAAACCACCTTCATATTGTCATACCCATGTCATTATACAAATTTGTGCCCTCATGACCAACACCACATAAATCAACCCACACACACACACAACACACACACACACACACACACACACACACACACACACACACCACACTATGTTGTGTTCCATGTTTTATGGGTGACATTCCATAGCGTAAATGGTTTTTAATACTGTACAACTGTAGTTTCTATTGCCCTCCCCAACCCTATAACCTAACCCCTGTACAGTACATTTGTGGCAGTTTTACTTTTCTCAAAAAAAAACTATTTCCGGTATGATTTATAAGCTTTGTTTCCTCATGGTACCCAAAAAAGTCCCCCAAGGTCCCACATTTACTAGTATTACGATCCTTGTTGGACATTTGGTCCCCAAACCGGATAAATACCAGGTACATGCCCAACCACAGACCACAACACCCACACACACACACACCACACTTTTGACATATAACTTAATATTATATTATCTACATTTAGAACCTCAGTTTTTTTTAACAACAGAATGTTTATTTCTAAAGTACATGCACGGGATTATTATTATTATTATTAAGAGTATAAAGGAAAATATGCCATTTATGTTAATTTACTCGTCCTCCTGTTCGAAACCTGTGCAACTTTCTTCTTTGGAACAAAAGGATACATTTTGAAGAATGTGTTGGTCACTCTTTTTTTTCCTGTAAAAAAAAAAACATTGCAACGAATATGGACTGAAAATATCCAGATCAACATAAAATAAAAAAAGCAGTCAATAAACCGCATAAGCTTCATTGGGTCTTAATTTTGGTCAGCTCCTCACATAATATGGCTTCCAACGATTTAAAATAACCTAACACATGATGTTTGCGTTCCTTTTTGAGGCTTGATATCAAGTCGATCACCATTCATTGCCAAAGACATTCTTCGAAACCCATGCTTTTCACATAAGAACGAGCGTCATGCTGGTTTGGAGCAACCTGAAGGCGAGTAAGCAGCGGTACTAAAAAACTTATAATAATGATTTATGCGCAGGAAAGGGGGAACTAGGGAGGGGGTCCTTTAAAGTCTGAAACACGGCCTTTGATGCAGATACTCGAGCAGATGGGGCTCGCGTCACGCCGGTCTACTCAACACGGAGAGAGACTTGACGGGCCCATTGCTGGTATCTGACGTCGCCGGCTGATCTGCAGAGGTAGGACATTCAAGTCTGTCGCGCGACCGTGCCGCAGCTACCAATTAGGCTAGCACATACCCCCCGGTGTAATACTGCCGAAGGGGAGAGCGCACACGCAAGTGTCACCATGAGCAGCCTTATATGGGGTGGATCTTAAATCATAACTGCAAGATGAAGACGTGAACATACGGCACATCCTTCTGAGCGCAGCATCATAGACTTCCCTCGCGATCCTGAACGCTCGGCGCTGCACGATACTACACTACGGCGCGGCCAGACTGCCTGCCAGGCGGCTAGGCGGAGGCTGGAAGGGGCAACACATCTATTTTCTGCTGATAATAATAAGCAACAAAATGAAGCGGAGAAAGATGGTGGTGGCGGCGGGCTTCTGCCTCTCGTTCCTCATGGGCACGCTGATGAATTTATTGTTTATACCGGGATTTGAGCCCCACGGAGAGCGCGTCCACCGCCACCGCCACCACGAGAACCGGCAGCAGCCCGACGCGGACGCTCCTGCGCGGCTTCACGTCGACGAGCTGCCTCCCATCCTAACGGCGACCGTCGGGCGACTCCCGGAGCTCCAGCGGCAAATACGCGAGCGACTGGACGAGGTTCTGCGGTACCGGCAGAGACGGGCGCACTGGGTCGGCACAGGACCGCTGGAGCGCAGGCGACTCATGGACCTGGAGCAACGCGGCGAGGGGGCAACACACAAAGGGATCGGGAAAAACAATAATTACGATCAGTCTCAACCGACTGTATCCATAGCAACAAAATCACACCGGGAGTTTACGCGTGAGTCGGTGCTCGGCTGCGGCAGCATTGATAACGTTACCAATGTCCAGTATCTGGGCTCAGGATACACAAAGGCGGTGTATAAGGCGACTCTGAACAGCAGCTTCTCCGTCGCATTAAAATCGGTGGATTTTGGGGGTCACGATATGGAGAACTGTGTGAAGAAATACGGGTCGTCTACAGACTGCTACAAACTCGCATCCTTCAAAATTGTCAAGGAAATGACGCTGATGGAGAGCCTGCAGCACCCTAATATTCTCAAGGTAATGCAATAGACTTTATTTTAATAAAGCACATTTAGATCACATTAGCGCATTTATAACCACACTTTATTTTAGTGTGCACACTTTGAAACATTTGAAACGTCTAGAACACCGTTTCCATCTTTTTAAATAATTTCTATTAATTTTACAAGAATTTCTAAACCAGTAATTTGATTCAAAGTAGCTGAATCGGTGTAATAGCCCATGGATTCATTAGGTTATTCTACTTAAAGGACAAAACTAGTTTACATTTTTTTTATAGTAGGCCTATGTATTTACATGAGTAACATTAATATAAACAACATTCATGTAATAGTCCATGGAATTAGGTTGAACTGCTTGCACTGTTATGTAATTGCGTAATATGTGTAGCATGAGCACTCGCGGGCACATTATATTTTTTATTAATTAATGGGTTCATTAAAGCAATTCTAAGGCAATATCCAAAGAGTATAACGCAAGTAACTCAACAGGCATTTCTAGGCTAAACTCGCGTGTTTAATTACTGTGTGTGAATCTCAAGTGTGAATATTTACGCCTAGAGTGTCAAAATCAACACTAGTTCGAGGTGTGTGTGTGTGTGTGTGTGTGTGTTTTAGTAATTAGCCTATTATTCAATCAACAATGACTAAAAATGGGTATTGGCTCGTTGTCCGCGTATTTAGTCCCCACATTTAGGGCGCTCAGAAACGGCTCTGCTTTGCCGTGTGTCATTTATTTGACATGAGCGGTGGTGTAGTTGTTGAAGTCGTAATCAGCTCTTGTAAACATAAGCGAACGAGACTCGGAAATTAACAGCCCTCGTTTATCTTCTGCCTCTGTCTTTAGACAGTGCTGCAGCTCCGCCAGCCTCAGATATATGAACCAGGCTCTGTCCAAGGAAAAATAAATACAATCATACTTACAGACTTACTTAAAAACTGTATGTGAATTTAATTTCATTAATGAATTTAATCTGTTATCTGAATTCAACCCTTAGAAAATTATTTTGTAGGCCTTTCTAGTTATGGGTTTAGTGCTTCTACAGACACGGTGCAGCTAATATGAAGTGGATTTTGATTCATAAATAAATCAGATTAAATTTAAATGTCCCTGAAAAATGTTTTAGAACTTTTCGCCCCTGAACAGTTCCAAAAGGTAAATTTCACCTTTTAATGAACATGCGTTTTCAGTTCAACCACTGCGGAATCCATAGATTAAAACAGTTTACATGTTAGAATTGAGTTGTGCACATTATGCATAATATCCAAGATAAATACAGTGGAACACATCCCCCACAATTTAATATGGCCACAGAGGCATGGTTTATTTAATTTCAAAAGCCGTAACCGTTGAGGTCCTGTTATTGAAGGCTTTATCAGAAGCTGTATGTAGATTGGGGCCGCCGACCTGATTTCATTCTGTGTGCTCGCAGCAGGGGGCCAACGATGCAAGACCCCAGTTAATGAACTCACACAAAAGACACAGTTTACGGGCAAAAGAACATCATCATCGTTATAGAGAGAAAGGAAAGGAAAAATCTCACCCCTTACACAAAGACATCAGTCTCTACAGACACAGAACAGCTGCCACACATTCGTAATTTTTTAGTATCCTAAAAAATGTAACAAAAACAAAAACTTCCCAAAGCAGCATTTCTTGGTTGACTGGAACATTCCTATGTCACACACAAAATGCCACGCATATAATAAAAAAAAAAAAAAAAATATAATATATTATAAACATTGGATATGTTTGACAAACAAACATATGAAGATTATGCATTAGGAATAACATAATAGTTGTCTTTTATGTATTTTTATCTATTGGGTGAAACCAAATTAAATGAGGCCACAGTTAGGTTTTGTTTTAATTTTGTTTTTTCTTTTCTCGAAGCCTACACCTTTTGCTTGACAAGTATACACACTATATGAATATGGAAAATATTTCATATTTATACTTATTTACAAAGCGTATTTATTACGTTTTTTTTATTTTATTTTGAATCTTTGTCTCTTATTTGTCAAATAAAGAAATTATCTTAATTTAAAGAAAGAACGAGCGTAAACCTATAAAATATACAAGCAAAAAAAAGTCAGTTGGGTGTGTAAATGCAAAACATTTTCCAGTGTAAAGTTTCATATTTTTTTATGCTCGCTATATTTTGTTGTCTGACGTGGCTATTCTGCTACGCTTTCACAAGATGAACCTTTGTTCTGAGCCTTTGAGGCATTAAAAAACAAAACGCCTGATTTAGTCATTTATAACAGGGACATTGTTCGAATGTTTTAAAAACCTTAGCTGTGATTACACAAGCTCAGATACATTTTTTCCCCATTACATATCAAGTTTTTTTCAAATATCAATATATGTTATTGTTGACTTGAATATGGGCGTCAGCTCCAATGTGTGCCTCATTCTGTAGTCAAGTGCCACGTCTCACTTTAAATGTATCACCTCTAAGAGCTTCAGAGCAGGCGGTTTGCTGTGATCAGGCCCGAGTTTTTAAAACTTTAATAAATCAGCAACATTACTCACATGATACCTCTCTCTATAAACCTATAATGATGGAACACATACACAGATATTTCTCACATGTAAGTATTAATAAACAAACCATGTAGTCGGCATCTTGCTTGGTTCTTCGCCCTCGCACCTAACCAGTCAGGCCCAGAAGTGTTACTTTTCATTTGCTTTGGCAGCCGCCACATCGGACAAAAATAAATGGCTCTTATTTTATAAGTTGCGAGGTCAGAGGTGAGAAGATATGATACGGCGGGCTGATTAGCACCAGGCCGGGTTCACCCAGAGTGCACACAGAAAGGATCTACACAGGTCTGCCTGCCGTTGGCCTGAAGGAGGGAGGTCACACTGCAGTGCTGGCTCTACTCAGCTTTCCAGGGCAGATTCTGAAGTCTTTAACTAACATGTCTGTCAAGCAGATCCCCGTCTTCCTCTTACAAGCGAGGGCAACACCTGTTATTTAAACAGTCATGATTGGTGGTGGTGGTGCTGGACTGTGTGGACAGGGAGAGTGGGCTTATTCATGTACGTTTACCATGTCAGACACTGGATGAATTTGAAGACACTAGAGAGAAAGATGCAAACCGTGTGTGTGCCTGTTTGAACATCTCTAGTTAGTAGGCCAAGTAATAAATTAAAAGAATAGTTTGCACAAAAATGAAATTTTTTTGTCAACTTTTAGTCAATTCATGATGTTTCAAACCCATATGACTTTCTCTCTCCTGTCAAAACTCAAAAGGAGATATTGGTCAGAATGTTTGAGCTGCTCTTTTCCGTACAACAAAAGTGGATGGTGATTTAAGCCAGTAGTATACTTGAGTTTTTAAAGCGTAGCCTAGGTCATGCATACAGTGTTCAATGCTCAACTTCGTGCAAACAAAACAATATATATCTATATCTATATAGTAATATCTAGATATATTAGATATAATATGCACTGTTTTGTTTGTCCATAAGGTGGCAACACTGCTGAGGCCTGTTGTTTTACAGTTGAAAAACAAACAAATGAGACCGAGCAACAACAACAAACTACTGGAGATGCAGCAACAATAGACGTGCGTGTTGTGTGAGAGATTTAAAAGATACTCGCAACTCTATTTTAAACGAGTACAAAGACATAGTCATATCAGTCATGACTTCTGGAGAGAAATAGCACAGACGCTGGACACTGATGAAACCTTCTAGTGCGCATATGTCTTTTTAAGCTTTTGCATCAAAACTGAAGCGTACTTTGGGCTTGACACTGCCAAGCGCTGTCGGTCATAGAGTCATATGGACTCATTTTATAATGCTTTTTTATCTTTTCTAGAGCATGACAGTAAAAAATTACAATCTACTTCCCTTTTGCGATTAAAAAAAAAATGCAGCTCAGAAATTCTTTCTAACATTTAGTTTTCATGGATGTTAAAGTAATAATATAGGCTTGGAACAACATGAAAGCAAAGAAGGGATGCCCAAATGTTAATTTTATGTGTGAAAGTTCTCTCGAGTGTTTGTATATATATGGAAAGGCATTTGAAATGGTGCGTTGGGCAATCTGCAACACAGCTTGGGGGCCTGATTAGGGTGGTTCTTGCACTGGGATTATGTTTACATTAGCATGTCTTTCTGTTAACTCGTCAGATTCTTAGTCGAGTCCCAAAATACACACACACACACACCACCACACTGCAGGGTAATCAGTAACCTGCTAATGTGAGCATGTAACATGCAAATGTGAAAGTTGGGTGTCCTAAACACAGAGGCCCCCAGGGTCATTTTAAAAATGGGAGTGAGACGGAGAGTTTTAGTGCTAGACACAATTAAACACGGGTTAATACTTTAACCTCTTAGTTTGTCAGGAAGGAGAAGGCGACTGGGATCCAGTCAGCAACAATTGTGTATCTCCATTTAAAGCGATAGTTCACCCAAAAAATTAATATTTAATATTTAATCACCCTCATGTCGCTCTAAAACTTTATGACGTAATTTTTCCACGGAATACAGAACCAGTGTAGAACTCGCACTGATTTGAACTTATTCTTTTGAGCAAAAATAACATGATTGGTTAGACGCCGTTATCCCATTGCGTGTTTTCTGAGAATTTCTGAGGTTAGGATTGTTAAAGACTGTGTTAAAATCCCGAGTCCTGAGAAAGAGTTCAGAACAGGAGGATTGCGGGAGGAAATGAGTCGAAGATGGGGATGAATTCTGCTGGAAGAACTCTGAACGCATTCTACATCGCTCTGCTAGTCTGTTTATTTTACTAGGCAGGAACAGGTTGATGAGGAAATCAGCTTGTCTCTTTCCATCGTGCGATCCTTTTACTAAAAAGATCCATGATGTGACTTTCAAAGGGCAGATTCACAGATTGAGGATTCAGAAAATAAATAAATCACGTAAACAGTTCAAGATGAGTACATTTCATTGCGCTTCTGTCATAGTGTTAGTTTATTGGAATTTAGATTAGAGGTGTTAGTCATTTCTACCTTGAAAGATGCCAAACTCATCAGCATTAACAACTGCTGAGTCATGTGAAGCACACCAGGCACAGAACCAGGCACTTGAGTGAAAACTTCTGAAGCCTTTGAACACTTTGGCAGCAAGATTGAACAATTTCGCATTTCTCTGTTAGGGCCTTAATAAGTCTCAAATCTGTTTAATGTTCACTGATCAATTTTAGAAGCAAGGGAAAATGATTTAAGACTTTTTCCAGCGGCATTCCTTCAGAAACTCTGATTAAAACAAGGTGGTAAAGCTCATTCCCTGAACTCACTTTTATTCACTTTTCCCTCCTCGCACACATTTCAGTCTGATCCCAGCTATAGCTCAGCACACGGGCCGTCCGGTAAGTGTCAAGACCCTGTTACTGAGCAGCTCTTGTTCCCGTGGACAGTCCTGTCCTCACTGACCGTAGACGCTGGCTTTCACTGCCCACCACTATTTCATCTCTGGGCAAACATGGCCGTCTCTGTGGCCAAATTGATTTGTTGCCAGGGTGTCCTCATTAAACGATCGCGGTAGGGTTGCGAGTGAATGTGTGTTAGTATATTAATGGCCTCTAACAGAAATGCTTTTGTGAAGGCTATTGAGCATCTGTATGTCGGCACACGTGGCACCAGTGAGGAGAATTTTGGAAGAACAAGAGCTGATGAAGATGTTAGTTAAAGTCAGCGTGAAAAATAAAATAGCTAACACTTTAGAATAGGGAACACGTATTTACTATTAACTAAGAATTTTCCCTCAATAAACTCCTAATTTGCTGCTTATTAATAGTTAGTAAGGTAGTTGATATGTTTAGGTATTGGGTCGGGTTAAGGGATCTATAATATGCTCATGCAGAAAAAGGAACTACAATTTGCCTAGTAAGCACTAATAAACAGCCAATACGCTAGTGATATGCATGCTAGTTAAAAGTGAGAATTGGACCTTAAAATAAAGTGTTACCCATGCTGTTAATCTTAATGTAAACATATTGTGCATTTTTCATTTTTTAATCTCATAATTCTTAATCAAAATGTAATAACTCAATCTTTCTTCTCTGGTGACGTATACTGGACATTTAGTCCACTTAAACTCTACAGCTTACTCACAAATTGACAATCTCACATTCAGATCTGCCTTCATCCAGTCAACAACCGATGGATAGAACCAAGTCCCTGCCCTACATTTTTTTTCTTGTTCTATGACCATTCATTTGATGTGCATCACAATTAGGTAAGAAACGATGTGTCGCTAACTGTCTCATTGTGACTTTAACCCTTTATATTATATTATAATATATATATATATATAAAATAGTACTCCTTGTTATAAGAGAAGAAGAGATGTTTTTAAAAACCACAATCATTATTTACAATTCCTAGAATATTCTTATTGTTTTTTTTTTCGTGCATTTAATTTTGGAAAATTATTTAGATAATGATTAGAATAAAAGTGTAGCAGAATTTTTTTTTTTATAAATTTGAAGAAAAAAAATCACTACATTTTAAATTGATCACTAAATTGTAAAGTTATAGTATTAGATGGTATGATGGTAATATGATATAAACCATAGTACTGAATGGTGACCATATTGATATACCACAGTACTTTAAGGAACACCATGGTATGTGGCAAAAAAAGGTAAAAATCAAGTGTGTAAAAAAAAAAGTGGGAATCAAGTCTGCGAAAGACGTTGCTATTTAAATTTTTTTTCAGATCAGACTAGGACAGTCTGTTGGCCACTATCCTTCACTCCTCCCTTAATGATCCCGCTTACTCAGTATTTCCTGACAATTGAGAAAAAGCTTCCTAGAGATCAAACTGACTGCAAAACAAGCAAATAAATACTAACTTCACCCATCTCTTTTATATTGCTTACATGCACAAAAATTAAACAGATCTGGAATTCAGTCAGTGCAGCTGGATAAAAAAGTTCAGACCAAAAACTAGCTGAAATGACAAAAAAATATATATTTCTGGTGCCCTTGGTGACATTAGCATCTAGCACAAAGCAGCTCTGAACAGATACAAAGTCTTCGTTGTAAATGAACTGGACAGGCGAGTTGACCTTTGAGCTTGCGTCAGTCAAAACGGCACCGTGTGGCTAGACAGACAACAGCGCTCCTCCATGTGCAGATCTGTTTTATTCCCAGCAAGCAGCCGTGGAGTCTGCAGCACAAACACACACAGTCACTCACATTTTAGATGAATCGTGCTGATAATAGTCATTAGAGTGCATTCAATCTCAGATAGGGCCTTTGCTTTCTCAGAAAGGTTTGCTCTGCACACAGATCTTAGATCAGATTGGTCCGGCCCCTGCTTAATATCAGAGGCTAAACTTGTTCGAGATCCTCCCACAGGGAAAGTTCTAAAGATCCAGAGTTGTTGTCCTAAAGTTGACATCGATGGAGATAGCCAAATGATATTGTATCTCGGGAGCTGTCAGAAATCACATTGCTGATTCATACATTGCACACTACGAGCCAAAACCGTATCTGGAATTGAACGTATGGCTGCTGATCACCAATTGAATGTGCTGCCAAGACAAAATGGTTAAAGAGCCAGCAGCGCCAGCAGCACCAGCTTCCAATAGTTATTTTTAGTGGGGTTTTTTTGTGTGCCACCAACAGACATATATAGCTTCGACTGAGATGCCCACATTAATTAAACAAGCAAAAATAATATCAGCATTGCAAATAATGCTGAAATAATTTTTGGTATAATGGTATATTTTGATATATTTGGTATATTGGCATTTTGTTCTACATATTAATCTATCAAAATTCAGTTTTTGCTTTGGAAAAAAAAAATCCACCTGGATTAAAATGTATCCGAATTATAGAATTTACTATACTTATATACTCCATTGGCATATTGGCATTTTGTTACTTGTTTTAAGTGTTATTCTAATAAAATTCTGTTTATGCTTAAGAAATAAAAAAATCCAATGGGGTAAAACTTTCTCAATTCGAATTATTTAATTTTAATTTATTTATTTTATTTAAATATATAACTAAATTAAAATGCTTTTTGCTGTGTGTGTAAATCATTCATAAATACATTTATACATTATCATATTGAAATGAATGCAGCACTTTACATATGAATGTTTTAAAAAATGTTTTCTGAAATAAGGCCCAGTGTACATGGACTTTGCTAGGCAACATAACATCAAGTGTGTCGTCATCGGACAATTTTAGCATTGCCAGTGTGTATCAGTCGGAGGTGTTATGCATTGTTAGCAAGTGTGAATGATGTGACTATATTAAGGAGTAGATGTTTGCATGTACCGACGCAGATTGTGAAGGTTATAATTATGACACAGACGAACATGGAAACTAACTTGTTAACTCACACAACCGAAGCACCCATTTGGCTGTGCGGAAATATAACGGGCCGTTTCTCCATCCGACCTCCCGACATTACGGGCCGGCGTTTCTTCTTTGATGCTGGTGATGGCTCTCGCGGTACAGCCATAGGTTGTTTTCTTTTTAGATGAAATTTCATGCTGTTTAATTTTAACTAGCTTCTTTGACTTGAATTAGCTTAGGAAAATGTTTCTGTAAGCAAAGAGCCAAATTCTGCACCACTAAGAGCCCATCATGGCAGGCCGAAGGAAACAGCCTGATAGCATCGGCCGTAACATATAGACCTCCCCCACAAAACAAACAAGCACATGCCAGCGCAACGTTTCCTGATTACAAGCTGCAGTACGTCTGTCTGTCCGCTTCCATAATGCCTGCTACAATCCCATTTATTTGCTTTGATTTACTGAACATTTTCAATTCTAGTATTTTGTCTCGTGAAATGCTTTAGTCAGCTTGGCTTCTCCAGTCGAATCTGGGGTCAAAAGAGTGCATGTCAACACAATGCTGTTATCTGACGGATGCTCTCGTGTCTGCGCTCTCTCCTGCAGCTGTACGGCTACTGCTACCAGGATAACAACGATATAAAGGACACGGTGACGGCCATCACGGAGCTGGGCAGCCCTCTGGAGATGATCCAGCTGCTGCAGACGCCCTGGGAGGAGAGATTCAGGGTGAGTCACTGCTCATATCACACATTCCATCTCGTGCCTGTCTGGAGCTCCAGGGAGGAACACGGGGCTTCAATTAGCCTTATCAACATCAACAACTGCGAACAAATTGAGTCCGTGATTTTTCTAACATTACTGTAATGAAGGAATTAAAGGTTGTTGTCAATTATTCATGTAAAATATGATTTACAGTGGGGCCTAAAAGTCTGAAACATATTTATTTAAACCTAGAAATGAATAGAAAGTTTTAGAATTTTGAAAAAAGAAAAAATGCATTAATGTTATTTTTTTTATTCTACTTTTGTATGCAATGTAATAAAAGGAAATAAATGTTATTGTCAGTTAAAGGTTATTCATGACTTTGTAAAATATTGTATACAATAATGCCCAAAAGTTTGTATCCTAATGAACATCTGATTGATTGATTGATTGATTGATTGATTGATTGGTTATTTATTTATTCATGTATTTATTTTTTTATTTAAACCTAGAAATAAATGGAACGGAATAAACAGAACATTTAAGAAATTTTGAAAAAACAAAGTAAACAAAACACCTTGATATTAATTTTTCAATTCAAAATAGTCTTTCGTCGTTTAACTTATTAAATGAATTAAAGGTTATTGAGAATTTGAGATTATTTATGACATTGTAAATAATTATATACAATGTGGCCCAAAAGTCTGAAACCATACTGAAAATCTGATTGATCGATTGGTTGATTGATTTAAACTCAGAAATAAGTGGAACGTTTCAGAAGTTTTAATTTAGAATTTTAGAATTTTGAAGAAAACAAACAAAAAAAACTTTTTTTATTCAACTTATTAAACGAATTAAAGGTTATAGTGAATTAAAGTTTATTTGTGACATTGTAAAATATACAGTGGGGCCTCAATGTCTGAAGCCACATTGAAAATCGTATATATTTATTTAGAAATAAATAGAAAGTTTTAGAATTTTGAAAAAAACAAAAAAAAACATCATGTTGACTATTCAACTTTTCATGGAAATTATGCTGATAGTATAATTTGTGGCGGGAAAAAAATTACATTTATATATTTTTTGAAAAAGATGAATAGATTGGGAGAGGCCCGAAGATACAGCTCATTTACCCCAAATAAACAAACAGAGGAACCAAATTACATTCATTTCATAAAATTACTACCATTTCATAATGCTCTATATAAACATTTTTAATGACTTCGACCCAGTCAGCCAACCTCTAACTATGTTTTCTGTGAAGCCGTGGGACAGCGGTTCATGCTTTTGCCTCCTACCCAGTGCTCATGTGGGTAATAAATGTGACATATCCTCCTCTCTCTGCCCCTAATAATTCCTTCAGCAGTGTTTCTCTATAGTGAAACATTTACAAAAAAAAAAAAGAGTCCATGCTGGTAGAGCAGACAGAGTGAAGCCTGTCTGATGCAGCGCTTCTGGAGATCTGGCTGTGTGGGACGTCCCTCACTCTGCTCTCTCTGAGCTTGCCTGATAGACCCGTCTGATCGCTATCACTATGGCAGCCTCCCATAATGATTTGCCATGACTTCCTGTGTGGCGAGGATGAAACTGAATGAAGTCCCAGTGAGCCCTTCCTCTGATAACAGACAGCTGTTGACATGAATATAGAATTATGTATTTAAATTAATATGTTCAGATTATGTGATTGCAAGCCAACAGCGACTAAAGCTATAGCCTTCCCTAGTGTATTTTACTGGCCTGTCACACACTTACACACCCAAACAATGATTCACAAACACAGATCAACTCACTCGCTGCACAAAAACGAAGGCACTCGGTAAACATTCATGCTTTGATAGGGAACGCAGCACTCTTGTCTACATGTCAACACTGCACTGTACAGAACAATTCATCACTCTGCTTTAGTTTCAAAAGACTTTCCAGTCTGTGGCAGCCTTTCCATTTCCATAACTCGTAGCTACCATAGGATTCTGCTAAATATATTTATTAGGCTCGTATTTCAGAGTGATATTTCAGTCATACTGAATGAATTTCCAGTCTAGAACAATGAAACCGTTTTAATGAGAATAAGACAAGAGTCTTTCTGTCCCTGCTGTTGATTTGAGGGTTTGATTGACTGGACTTTCCTTTAGTCTTCTAGTTTAGAATTTTTGTTTGAATCCTTTATATAATTTACACAAACTTATGTGTTTTGTTTGTGTTCCGCATAGCCGCTCTTTAGTGTAGATGCATGTTGATTTTATCAGACGATGCCGCGATTATAAATGAGAGTGACTCATGGTTAACATGTATTAAAAGGAGTCGTGTTTAGTCACTGTTTAGTGTGGTATTTTTTGACAATATTCACTCATCATGACAGTAAAATAGGGCATTCTAAGTCAATATACTGCAGTATTTCCTCTCTCAATCAGTAGAAAAAATTGGTTAACACCCGGTCATGCATGAAAAAAAAATACCGTCATGTACCGTGAAACCGGTATAATTTTGAAAAATACCGTGATATAAATTTTTTGTCATACCGCCCAGCACTAGTAAACCTGAAATTTTTGACATTGTGTGGACCGGCCTGCGATCCCCACAAGGGAAAAAAAAATAGGTAAAAATAGTAAATTGTGTTTATCTGAAAGTGTAACAATGCAAACAGGTTTTCTGTAACTTGAATTTTTTCCTCTTCTCTTGCCTCTGCAATATCAATATGAGAGACGTTAATGTATTTTAGACATTCAGTCATATGCTGTATCCGAAATCACTCACTAAATCACTCATTCCCTGTTTACTATTTATTGAATGTGACACAGTTCGCTATATGGGTACGGGAGAGCAGAAATGTGTGAATTTGGACAGTTCTGTAAACACTACAGCACATTGTGTATGTGGTTACATAAGTGTTGTGTCCCAAATTAAAAGCTTTTGAATTCCAAAGTGACATTTCAGACTGACGCATTTCCAAATATCAATAATCGGATTTGCATATCTTGAGATTTCCTGCATTTCTTTGCTGTTCAGACTCCAAACAACGGATTTGAGTTAATGGATTTGAGACAGATCCGCCCCAAAATCTGATTTGCTGCCTGTCTGAACGAAACCAAGTAGTTACGTTCATTCCAGGTGTGTTTATAAATGCTAATGCATCCTGTCTCTTTAAGACTGTCCTATACAGACACACTCCCAGTGCGCTGCTGGGCTCTTTTTCTCTGTATGCATGTGGAACAAAGCAAAAACACCCAATTCTTTAGCAACATTTGAATTGTGTATGAGGCACTAATAGACTCTGGGGAGACTGTCGAATCCGTTGACTTCCAAACAGCTCATTTAGGTCCAAAGCCATTTCCTCTGCGCGCTGACGAGGGCTTTTAAGCCGACACACCCGTTCACACACCAGCTAAACCAAATACGTGACAAACAAGCAAACATTCACACACTTGCATTTGCAAAAAAAATGCTTGCCGCATTTTTGAGGAAACCAAATCTGTTGGGGTATTTTAGACAGCCTCGCCTCCCTTACAATGGCTTTCTCAATGGTTTTACCAAATCTGCCCCACGTTAAGCTAGACAGCAACCCGCACGCAGTCACACAGTGTGAAGGGGCTGACCTTTCCCAGTAGTTGCTAATCCGGAGTGTATTAAAAGCAGCTTTTGTCTGTTGTGAAAGGCATGGGCAGTGTCTCCTCCACCCCCTCATCTCCTCTCTGTTTGCTTCTCTTTTATGTTCTCCTCTCCTTCTTTCGGTTGCGTTCACTCCTCTTTGCGTCTCCGTCCTCCTCTTCTTTGCCCGCGGCCATCTAATCCTCTGAACTCTGCCCTTAAGAACGTGGTAGATGTTGGTGTTGCTTGAATACGAGGTGTCACCAGCTGCCAGAGCTTCAGCCTCGTACCCTCACACACAATAAGAGGGCTAATCCTCAAGGAACACACTTGTGGGCTCGCAGACATGCACTGCACAACGGGCCTCGCACACTCAAGTGGTTGCATGGGTCATGCAAGGGGGTGCTTCAAGTCCCTGAAGGCAGTCGCAGGTTTACCCGTTTTGACAGGGTAAACTTGGTTGTCTCAAACCAGGAACCAGTTAGAGGTGGGTAAAATGTCCCCACTAGGTATAGTTTTCAAAAAACAGCACCAATTTATTTGCGCCTAAAGCAGTGCCTCACATTCAGGTGATGGAGACCCTGTTTGTGTTGGTTTACAAGACACAGGGACTAGCAATACATGTCTCTGTTCAGCTGAAATGAAAAATTTTTGTTAATGTATAATGTGCAATATTTTAATTTACACTTAAAATTAGTAATTTTTATTAATATGTGTTGATGTTTTATATGTAAATATCTTCAAACCCTTATTTTGGGCAGCTTGTGATGGCATAACATACTGAATTAATTAAATTTTTTTTTTTTTTTTTTTGTGGTTTAGGGTTATTATGAACTCTCCATAATATGTTTCCTAATACAAAAAATAGATTGCTTTCCATATTGACATTATTGTGTGTCTCCGCAGATCTGTCTGAGTCTGATGAGGTTGCTGCATTATTTGGCTCATTCCCCGCTGGGGTCCGTCACCCTGCTGGACTTTAGGCCGCGGCAGTTTGTACTGGTCGGGGGAGTGTTGAAAGTGACCGACCTGGACGACGCCAGTGTTGAGGAGACGCCTTGCTCCCCGTCTTCTCCTTCAGACTGTCTCATGGAGTTCCCCGCCCGCAACTTCACCCTCCCCTGCCACAAGGACCATTGCGAGGGTATCAACGAAAAGAGAAACCTCTACAATGTTTACAGGTGCGCATTCATAACCTGAAATCTGTGCCAACTTGTGTTTTATTTGTGAGATGTTGACATATTTGTTTTCCATTTTTCCAGATTTTTCTTCACCTACTTGTTACCTCACAGTGCTCCCTCAGCACTGAGACCCCTCCTGGACAAAATCGTCAACTCTACAGGTGAGTGTGATTTCATTTAGAACTGCTCTTATCTCTGCTGGAAAAAGTGGGTCACATCAGCTTAAGATGGCTTTATTAACTGGTCTAAGGTGGTCTATCAGCCCTAACAGTCAAAACTAGATCCAGCAGATGGTAGTTTAACTGATCAGCCATCTAAGCCAGCTTGGACCAACTAATGACCATAAATAACTAGCTTGGACTAGCTAGAAACCATGCAAACCAACATACAGTGCCACCTGAAACTGGTTTTATCTTCAGGGCTCGACAGCCCTGAATTTGCATTTCAACTAAAAATAGATTTGTGTGAACTGTAAAATGTATTTATAAGCATGTGTGTGAATAAAAGTCACCATTAAAAAGTCAAAAAAGTCAAAAAAAAAAAAAAAGGTTTTATAAAATTTAACATCATTAAAAAGTCTTAAATATCTTAAACGCTGCTCATTTGCATCAATTTCTTTTTTATTCACTGCAATTTTCCCAGTTTTTTAGCTTGTAAATAATTAGTCCTGCATTATGCATAAAGAAGTTTTTTCCCAAGTTATTAGTATTTTTGTCACACAATAAACTGTATCTGCTATTTAATTCCATGCAAACTGTAAAAAGAAAAACTAAGCACATGACTTAACACATATTACTCTCTCTCTCTCTCTCTCTCTCTCATCTATATAGTGTTTATACAGTTTAATGTAGATCTATAAATATTTACATAATTATTAAAGACAGTTAAAGCATAAATATTTAAAAACTTAGTGTAAATTTTGTACTTAGTGTACTTGAACTTTGTTTGCATGGAAATGTCTCCTTTAATATGTGTTATTAAGGAATAACACATATTAATTGATGCATTTTCAATTCATCCCATTTTTCAACTTTCATGTGCTGCTTGGGAAAAAAGTAAGAGTCAAGCAATGCTTTTTTTGTATGCTCAAACATCCTCTACAAACATTCCTCCTCTTCACATCCCAACATTTCTCTTTCCGTCCCTCCCAGATGCCTTTTGTCTCTGCCCTTAATTCCTTTCCTTATGCGCTCTATCGTCATGTTCATCAGTATAATACAGATAGAGTTTGAAATCTGTTTTTCTGGGACACAACAGTCCGTGAAGCCGCGGGTAGCGTGGGTGGCCTGACCTTGATCCCATCTTTCTCTCCCAGTGTCATGAAACACCCACTTCAGCATCACTATGTAGGCATGTTTTCTTAATGACAAAATGTAAACTGTTATTAGTTGTTTATGCTGTATGAATGTGTTTCAGGGGAGCTGATATGGGACACAGACGAAACTCTGGTTCACCTCGAAAAAGTGCTGGATATCTACAGGAACGGACATTACCTCAAGAATAACACACAGACACACAAAACAGGTGAGCGACCTGGACAGATACCAATATACCTTGACCTTTGACATTACTGAACACACTTAATGACAGCTCAGATACTCATTCAGAAAGACAGTCTCATACACAGTTCTTACTCTGGTCGGCAGGAAAATTATGCTTCCTTTTAAGATACCTAACTTGGCAGCATTACATATGTGAACCTAGACCACAAAATCAGTCATATGTAGCACAGGGATATTTGTAGCAATAGCCAAAAATACATTGTATGGGTCAAAATTATCAATTTTTCTTTTATGCCAAAAATCATTAGGATATTAAGTAAAGATAATGTTCCATGAAGATATTTGGTAACTTTCCTACAGTAAATGTATTAAAATTAAATTTATTGATTAGTAATATGTAGTGGTTCACCGATATATATTGCCAAGGCCGATATATATTGGCCGATATTTGGCATTTTTCAAATATCGGCATCGGCCGAGAAGTTTTTCTGTTTTGGCCGATGCGTTCAAGGCTTTTATGTTGCCGGCGTGACAGACTTTTATTTTTGACGCACATGACAGCTGGGCCAGGCTCGAGCCACACGGTGCTCGCATTCTCCCTCTTGTTCGCTGTCGTCGTTAACAGTTCTGTCTAATACGGATAGAAGTCTGTCTAATAATCAGAAAGAACTGATGAACAAAGGGGAATTAAAATGGATACAAAAAAGTATTATAACGATTGCTTTTATTATTAGTAATAGAAAGGCAAACATTATAATACTTTCGCGTTTGCCGTCAGCATTCAGCAAATAAGCATTTACATAATTTAAGCAAATCTTTGAATGGCTAATGAACATCTAATTTCAAAAACCCTGCAAACTTAGTCAAATCCAGCTGTGAGACCTTATGAAGTGTGCATTTGTATCCTGCACGATCTCGTGTTCTCTGCGTGACGGTCGATCCGTGCAAATTGAATGCTTAACAATAATTTTGATTCAAATTATGCTGTGCTTTATGCATTTGCCCACTGTCATATTCATATCATTTTCACTGTGTGCTGTATGTAAAATGAGTTTTACCTTGGCTTTATTTGAAAAAAAAAAATGATTTCCAGATGCACACAAACTTCCCAGAATACCGTGTGCACTGTTGGTTACAGTGTTTACTTCTTTTTCAATTAGATTTTTATTAAATATGTATTTATTTGTGTGTGAAAAATACGTTGTCATCTAAAGTATAAGTATGTAAATTTTACAAATTATTTTTAATCTATTTAAAATTCTTAATATTAATGAAAATAATAAAATTTATATCGGCTTTATATCGGGCCATCAGCACCCTGCTTTTCCAAGCTATCGGCATCGGCTGTCAAAAATCCAATATCGGTTGACCACTAGTAATATGCATTGCTAAGAACTTCATTTGGACAACTTTAAAGGCGATTTTCTCAATGTTTTGATTTTTTTGCACCATCAGATTCCAGATATTCAAATAGTTATTCAATTGTATAGTATAGATATTCAATAGTTGTATCTCGACCAAATATGGTCCGATCCTACCAAACCATACATCAATGGAAAGATTAATTATTCAGCTTTCATATTATGTATGTGTGAATTCGAATTAAATACACCGTGCAACTTTTTTTGTGGTCCAGGGTCACATATGTTCTTCACAGATTAAGCAAACCCAGAATGCAATGCACTGAGCACATTTTTTTATCCAAAATTGCTGACAGAGTTGAGACAAATGTTTACTATATAGTAAATAGATTTCAATCAATACAGAGCAATTTTTATTTAATTTGTAAATTTTTTTGTTTTAAGATTAAATGTTTTTAAGTGTTCCTGTGGCTCAGTGGTAGAGCATTGCGTTAGCAGCGCAAAAGTTCGTGGGTTCAATTCCCAGGGAACACAAAAAATCAATTTCAGGCTAAAAAAAATGTATAGCCTGAATGCACTGTAAGTCACAAGATTGATTTTCTTTTTTTTGTGCTAAGCATCATGTGTTAGTACCAAAATCTACTGGAATACTGTCTGTAAGAGTTAGTCGGATTGACCTTTTGTGTGTTTCTTACAAAGAGCTGTAAATTTACATGTAAAGTCAGCAAAAAGATTTTCAGATCAAGTTAAGTGCAGACTGTGCAGTCAACATTCAGAAAACCTAAATATACTACAAAAAAGATTTTTGTCCAGTACAAAGATATGGAATCATTTACTTGAGGAGAAAATGACCTTTAAGGCTTTTTGCTATTTAAGATATATAATCTTATATTATATATATATATTATATATTATATATATATATATATATATATATATAAACAACAACAAAAAAAACGGTTTTACTTAAAACAAGAAAAAGTGTCTGCCAAATGGGGTAAGAAACTTAATTCAAAAGGAAAACAAGTTTATGTTTCTTACTTCATTAGCAAATTTCTTTTTTTATAAGTGAAAAAAAATAATGTTGGTAAATTTTCAGAAAACAAGACTAAATATCTTAAGTAATTTTGCTGCTCATGTATATTGATTTAAGAATATTTTAATATTTGTACATAAAACCAAGAGAAACATGCTAAAAAAAGAAAGTAATTTTTTTTACAGTGATATGACCAACACCGATTTTCTTCTTTCGCAATTCTTTAACTGACATGCACAAAACTGAAAGAGCCGGACACAAAGAAAACCCTCTTGTAATTGTGGTGGTGTTCATCTGCTCATCTCGTAAATACAGTACAATCATTCTGAAATTACTAGACGGCAGCAGAATCCTGGCAGTGAATGGGTTTCCTCAAATCTCCCCGGTATTAAACAGTTGTTCAGTCAGCGTGGAGAGAGAGGGAGATTTTGTGTGTGCATGTAAGGACAAATGAGAGGAGATTTAGAAGATTAGAGTTTATATAACTGGTGAGCAGAGGGGCAGCTCACAGGCCTGACGGACAAAACAGCCATCTCAGCACTCAGAAACACCTCAGCCTCTCTCCTACTCGCTCCACCTGTTTTTACCATTTTGTCCCCATTCTCTTTTTCTTTCTTTGCTATCTCTCCTGCTCTTCTCTACGCTTCATTGGCAGTCTATAGCAGACAAACTTGTTGACTGATGAGAGCTTTAAGCAAGTGAGGGCCATCTTCTCCAGAGCCATTTAACTCTTTCCTCTCTAATTGGTCCCTGTCTTTGCCGTCTATAGTCTATAAATTCAATTTAAAAGAGTATTGTACTGCATTATGCTTCATACCAAGTTTGGAAAATGCTATAATTCCATCATTTCTTTGTAGACCACTAAACAAAAAATGTTCATTAACAAAAAGCCATTCAGTACTATTTTATGAGAATGGTTAACATTCTGTATCAATCTTGGTATTAATAGTTATGTAATGGAAATAAATGCAAATAACTAATAGTCACAATGTCACAATAGCAATTGTGCTGATATTCTCAATACAGTACAATACAATACAAAACCACCCTTATTTATAGCGCATATTTAAAAACAATATGACCCAGTGTGTTTACAGATCAATAAAACAATCAATTGAAACATTTAAATAGAGCATATTATGATATTTGGCAATTTAGATGTGCTCAGTTTTAAGTAAATGTGTAAAATACACTCATAAGTAACATTGAAAAGTCTGTATGATTTTTTTTTTAAATAAATTTATTTTTAGTAAGGATGCACTAAATTGATATGACAGTAAATACAATATGTATAATGTTACACAACATTTCTGTTTCAAATAAATTATGTTCTTTTTAACTTTTTATTTATCAAATAATACTGAAACAAGAAAATGTATCATGGTTTCCTCAACAACAAAAAAATCAATAAATAATCAAATTAAAATAAATTAAGAAAGACTGCAGTAAAAATAGTAAAAGAGGAAAATAATTATTGTCAATTGTAACAATATTTCTCATTATTATTGTTTTTACTGTATTTGATCAAATAAATACAGCCTTAGTGAGGGAAGGGGGGCCTACGATCCTTAAAAAACAAATTCAATTCAAGTTGATTTGCATAGCGCTTTTCACAATACAAATCATTGCAAAGCAGCTTTACCGAAAATGTAAGTTTCTACATTATATTTAGGAGTAGCTTATCAGTGGTGACTATGTCACGCTGATGTGCATATCATGCAGTTAGTTAATGTCATGTATTCAAACGAACGGTAAAAACTATCAACAGCAATGATTTAAAAAATCTGACGGATTTGTACATATCTTATTTGCCATGATTAAATTGAATTTATATATTTTGGCGTTATATCAGACATTCTTCTCTCTAGTTATTGGTTTTGGCATCAGGCATTAAATAACTCCCCTCTAATATTCATGCATTTTCTCGCACTGCATGTGAACAGGCCTTCATAATCTCTTGTCTAGTCCGGTGTGCAGTATATTGACCGAACACTTCTCCGCAGCGATTGGTGTTGTCTGGATACAGATGGGGCTTCCCTGCGGAATTCACTCCTGCCCAACACACATTAAAATCCCAGCATGCCTCTGGCTCACTACATCACCTTCTCTCTTATTTCTCCTGTGTTTTACAGGAACATTCAAAGAAAGCAAGAGCTCCATAAAGCATTAATTAGGGCAATAAAGAGTCTTAATAGTTGCTCTTATTTACTGGCTTCTAGCTCCACTTAGTTGCCACGTGCGGCCCTCGCTCTCCTCAATCCCACCGCGCTCACTCATCAGAAAGACCTCATTGAGGGCAGCTTGCCCAGTAACCTTCATTCAGAGCCAAAGAGAAATAGTGAATCACGTCAGTAAAGCCCATCCAGCCATATCCCTGAAGAGCCAGAGAGGGAAAATTCAGAGACTCAGAGATTCCGACATTTATAGCCTAGTAGTCGAGACATTTGTAGTACACAGTTAACTTGTGTCTTTTAAAGGCTGTTCTCCTTTTATCAGACCCATTGTCACAGTCCTGCGAATGAGGCCTTGAGTTCACATAACATCCTTCTCGGAGAGCGTAAAAACCAAGAAAAACTCTACAAACCATTTGAGATGCTTTCCAGAACCAGCAACACAACAGTGCCATATTGACAGCTCTCCAATTGATATATCCTGTCCACAAAGTGGACTACCCTGGGATCGTTTTTCGCAAAAGCGTACGAATACATGACCACATTGTCAGCATTTTTGCCCAAGGCATGCGGTCCATGACAATGTATCCATCGCCAGTCCACTTCTAAACTGCACACTGTAAAAGAGCCGCATATGGATTGTGAAAACGCAGGCTGGTTGCATTTCAGCGCGGTTGACCGGTGGTTGGCGTGTAATCAAAAGCGTCCTTCAACGGTCTTTAGTGGTCATATTAACAGTGTATTAGCATGAAAAAGAGGAACATCACACAAAGTACTGTCAACAACTCAGATAATAGTAGATGAGCATGCGATGCAGGTTTGCTTGCTGGGTCTTGTCACAATGTGCTAGCGAAGGGCTGCATTCATATACTTTAAAGACAAGTAAAGTTCCTTTAAACACAAGTGCAATAGTGCAGACCATGCTGACTGGTGAAATATCATGAAAATCTGACTTTTTCCAAGTTTAAGTGCTATAATCGGGTCCCGGGTGCATCTACCAACCCAGAAAGCGTAGAAAATGAACAACCCAGTAAATTCATTTTTGGTAAGCCTTTCTCTGCAAGCTTGTGAAAAAATGAGCCACTCAGATTTCGCTTCCCCCGTGACATAGAAAGGGGATCTTATTGTAATATTACCACCCCTTAATCTGCATGTTTCCACCCACAGCGCTGCTATTCTGTTTTCGCAAGTGACAACAGTTCTAACGTCATGGCTAAAGTTCGAGCAAAGCATGCTAACTGTTCTGTGGATTTATTGATTTAGTTACTGTATATTACTCTGCTGCCACATGGATCTAATATAAACATGTAATTTCTTTCCCAGCTGTTTACCTTCACAGACATAACAACTGTTTTTGTAACTCATATGTGTTTTAAACATAAACTTGTCTGTATTTGACAGATTAAGCGCAATAAGACAAGAAAGAGAACTTAGTTTAGTACTCACATGCTGCGTGACAGACGCTTTCTGTGCACGTGCTTCGGATATCAGAAGTTTGAAAAGCAGAATTTCAGCATGATAGAAATGATAATCAAAACCAAACAGATGTTTTTTTAGCAGAGTATCAGAGGTATGAGCTGTAAAGGCACAGCCCTATTCTGGAAAGGGGCGGGGAGCAGCGGCTCATTTGCATTTAAAGATACATCCATGAAAACATAGGCAATGCAATAGGCATTTTCAAAATGATATAATAAATGATCTTTGGGGTGTTTTGAGATGAAACTTCACAGATACATTCTGGGGACACCTGCGACTTATATTACGTCTTGTAAAAAGTGGCATAATAGTTGTCCTTTAAATTATATTCAATGATGTTCAGTTGCTTTTATTTTTTGTAACACTTTATACAGTACAGACTGTGTCAAGGCACTTTCACAGCAGAATCAATTATGGAAAATCAAATATGGACACAATTCGATTTGCTGTAAAAGGACAATAGTGTCCGCGTTCTGCTCAAGTCAGTTCAGTTTTGGTTCAGTTCTCAGATATGTAACCATGTTTAGTGACTTTTTACCAAAGTCTGCCTTTTAGCAAATCAGTTAAGCGCGAATGGCATGTCCTGTTATGAATATTTGTTTTGCTGTATAATGTGCCCCTTCCACACACACTTTTCAGATTGTTCCTACTCCCCCGTTTCGAGCGGCTCGCAGCTGTTGAATTCATATGGGCTGCAACATATATTCTTTCGCTTATCTGAGAGAGAACAGCTGCCTCTTTTCAGTAATGTAATGTCATACGTTCAGTATTACAAGCACGATGTTGTGTTAAATGTGAATCATGTCTTGTAATGTTGACTTGATACAACATGACCGAGATGAGAAACAGACAGCTGCGCTTTTTATGACTAAAAACACACATTAAAGGTCTGGCCATCATAGCTCTGTGAGGAGAATATTGGCTGTGTTACACTGGCCTGTTCCTCACACATCTCTTCTCATTAGTTACTCTTGACATGTACTGAGCTTGTGACTCTACCGTCCACTTTAGTTTAATATCATACTGTTTCATAACCAAACGTGATATTATAATGGGCAATCGACTAGGATGTGTCTCTTTTAACCCCACTTATAGTGAAATCTCATTTTGTTTGCAAGTTCTGCTGTATATTATCTATGTGCATATTGGTTATGATTGTGACACAGTATTTTTATGTTTAGTTTGGACAGACAAATTACTAGTCAGGACATGCTGGTAGGAACTATGGCGGCATTAATATATTGCAACAATATAATCATCAAAATTAAATATATCCTTATTACCATAACTTAAAAACTGGCATTGTCATTACTGTAATGCTATAATGATATTATGTAATATTTAATAAAATTATTATAATTATATAACATTATTTAGAGTATTTACTAACAAATATGTTATAACAATATTTAAGGTTTCTGTAAATATAATATATCAATGCTTCAAACCGTGTAGCCTCTGTAGGATCAAACGAACCTAGAGCCTTGTAAAAAATTATATAATTATATAAGTTAATAATATTACATATTAAATAGTGTCTGGTTGCCTTCTGTGGCAAAACGAAGAACACGGAGACGAGGATAAACTCAAAATAAACCGTCTTTAATCCATAATCCAAAAGGAGTAACACAAGGCAGGGAACACAAGCCAGGCAGAGACACACAAGAACCACAACATCGACATAAATACCCGATACTAGATACAGGAAAACACAAGGCTTAAATACTCAAACTAAACGAGATAATTAACAAACACAGGTGGATACTAATGAAACAAATGAGGACAGGAACAGGAACATAACCAAATATGGGCATAAGGAAACACATGAGGAGCAAAACACACACAAAACACGGAACAGAGTCTGACATTACTCCCCCCTCCCGGAATGCGCGTCCTCGTGCCTCACAACATCCAACGGGGAGGCGGGCACTCTGGAGGTCCCCCATGACAGACAAGGGACAGCAGGCCTCCAGAGCGGCACCCATTCTGGGAGCCATGGCGGATCAGACAGTCCAGGAGGCCATGGCAGAGTAGGGAACTCAGGAGTGCATTCTGTACTGGACAGGAGGACAGGAGCCCTCACTGGGCTAAACTCAGGGACGGGAGCCCTCCGTGGGCTAAACTTGGGAACAGGAGCCCTCCGTGGGCGAAACGCTTCCCTAGAAGCAACAGGAGAAGCAAGTGGCTTGGGAATGGCCTCTGTGGCCATGACAAGAGAAGCCGCCTGCCCCAGACGAGCCTCCATGGACAAGACAAGACCGACTAGACCAACTGGACTGAGGATTGGCTGGCAGACTTGACTGATGAGCAGCCAGCAGACTTGCAGTACTCGCTGTGATCCCGCAGAATTTCCACGCTTACTCCATGAAGGGGAGATTTCAGTGGGCTAAGGCGGAAAAACGAGTGGGGACTTCCATGCCGCGGGAAAAAAAGAAAAAGAAAACGAGGAGAAGGGGTGCCGCTTACTGTATTGGTCTGGTATTCTGTCACGGTTGCCTTCTGTGGCAAAACGAAGAACACGGAGATGAGGATAGACTCTAAATAAACAGTCTTTAATCCACAATCCAAAAGAGGTAACACAAGGCAGGGAGCACAAGGCAGGTAGTGATACACAAGAACCACAACATCGATGTTAATACCGGACGCTATAGATACAGGAAAATACAGGGCTTAAATACTCAAACTAAACAAGATAATTAACAAATACAGGTGGATACTAATGAACTAATAATGAAACAATGAGGACAGGAACAGGAACATAACCAAATATAGGCATAAGGAAACACATGAGGAGCAAAACACACACAAAACACGGAACAGAGTCTGGCACTAGTATTATAATAATATAATAATACTATTAAAGGTATTTAAATTAATAATTTAAATTCATTCAATTAACGAATTTACATCATGATAGTCTTTATGTGTTGTTTGTTTGTTTGGTCTTTACTGTGTTTTATTGAATTTATGATAATTTAAATTAAAACAATTTAAGTAAAAATTAACTCTGAGTTCAGTAAAGATAATCCAATGAGATCACCATTACAAAAAATAGTAATTACTCAAATAAAATAAACTTACAAGTAAAGTGTCTAGATACATTATGGTAAGAAGAGAACAAGATTTTACTGCATCGCCAATAAGGAGAATTTTGTGTGAAAAAATTGTTTTTGTTCTGAAACGTTATCGGGTTTTAAAGCGGATTGTTTCTTTTAGGTCGTGATGTACTGCAGGTTGAAGACCTGAAGTGCTGTGGATAGTGGCAGAAACGAGAGATGATGGGTGGGTGGGACGAGGGAGGACATTGTTAGTTTAGTTTCTTTTGGTGTCCTCCTCACATACGCCCTCTATTTATCTGCCTTTCTCTTTTTTTATCTGCTTCCCTCTTTCTCTTGGCCTCCCTCTGACTGTGACGGAGGCATTTATTGCAGTTGGGGTCATGTTGAGGGGCTTTTAAAGTGTGTGTATGAGTGAGGTTACTGAGGAAGCAAAAGATAAAGGCAGAATCAGAAGACACATGTCAAACTCTGACTAACAACAGCCTGAAGACTCCCCTCGTCAAAGAACAAGACAGCCCCCTGTTTTAACACAATGACGGAAATTGTTTCAATGTGGGTTAACCTCCTACACACAAAGACACTATGCTTTTCTTGGACAGTTGTTTTGCATTTGATTTATTGAGCAGTTCAAGTGGGTGTTCAGGATGTCGATGGGGGGATGTCAGTTTGGCTAGGAAACATTGAACTGAATATTTACTTAGGGCATTACAGAACGTAGCAATGCATAAAATAAAAAAAAAAAATACAATAAAATAAAAATAAATTTGGTATTTCTCATAAATAACAAATATTTATAACTATATAAATGTCTTCAGTCTTCATTAGAATAACATATTTTCCCAGATCTAATTCTTCTTTTTCTCTTTTGACAGAGTATAAACGTGTGTCAGATGCCTCGATAGCAGCGGAAAACTACCGCTGCTGGCCATCCTATCAGCATGACGGATGCCTGCTGTCAGTCTTCAGCATCGATGAAGCTATTGACGTGTGTGAGAGCCATGCCATGCCAGGCCTTCATTTGACATCAGGCACATGGATAGGTAATGGCACAGTGTTCGACTCTGTTTCATTTGTGACCCTGGACCACAAAACAGTCATAAGGGTCAATTTTTTGAAATGTAGATTTATACATAATCTGAAAGCTAAATAAATAAGCTTTACATTGATGTATTGTTTGTTAGGATAGGACAATATTTGGCTGAGACACAACTATTTGAAAATCTGGAACCTGAGGGTGCAAAAACATCTAAATATTGAGAAAATCGCCTTTAAAGTTGCCAAATGAAGTTCTTAGCAATGCATATTACTAATCAAAAATTAAAGGGGTCATATGACGTTGCTAAAAAGAACATTATTTTGTGTATTGTGTATATACATGTGCATCTCAATAAATTAGAATGCCGTGGAACAGTTCATTTATTTCAGTAATTCAACTCAAATTGTGAAATTCGTGTATTAATAAATTCAATGCACACAGACTGAAAAGTAGTTTAAGTCTTTGGTTCTTTTGTGATGATTTTGGCTCACATTTAACAAAAACCCACCAAAAACCCACCTATCTCAACAAATTAGAATACTTCATAAGACCACTAAAAAAATTTTTTTGTGAATTGCTGGCCTTCTGGAAAGTATGTTCATTTACTGTACATGCACTCAATACTTGGTAGGGGCTCCTTTTGCTTTAATTACTGCCTCAATTCGGCGTGGCAGGTGATCAGTTTGTGGCACTGCTGAAGTGGTATGGAAGCCCAGATTTCTTTGACAGTGGCCTCTCCCAGGTTCAGGAAACAGTCCTTCGTAAAATGCGCTGCACACATCTGAATATTTGGGTTGAACTGTTCTGGAACAGTGTTGTAAATCAACTTAACCACTGATAGTTGATAGTTCTAGTTGTGTCCTCTTTTGGAAGGCCACAAAGTAGTTTCGCTTTCACAAAACATACAGCGTCTCCACGACATGGCGGTGGCAACAACAATGCTACAGCGAGAATAAAAGTTACGCCTTCTTTCTTTGTGTGAACATTTGGGCAGTGTTATGCAAATCTTCCCACACAGTGATGTGGCTGGGCGTGTTTGAACGGGCATTCGGAGGGCGAGGGACGGAGTCTTACTTTGATAAAGATATCTCTTTGGGTTTGAGACTTTAGTCTTTGCAACTTTAGGGATCTTATCTATTCACGAACAGTTTTTAACACTCCAAAGAGAAAGGAAACCTTGAAATCGCATCATATGACCTCTTTAAGTTTTTATATATTTAAGGTAGGAAATTTACAAATATCTTAATGCAATCGTACTTAATCGCTAATAATTTGGCATAAAAGACACATCTATATTTTGAACATACAGGGTATTTTTGGCTAGGCTACAAATTTTACCAATGCGATTATGGATGTTTTGTGGTCCAGTGTCACATATGAGTAGGACAGCTCAGTGCATTATACGTCAAGTAACTTTTCTGATTTCAAATAATTAATTTACATTTGTTAATTTAGCAGTTGCTTTTGTCCAAAGGAATGCAAAAAAGCAGTTCATCCTAAATCAGCAATAATGTGTTAATACAGAGTTTGAAAACTTGGCTGCATCTGAAATTGCATACTTTTTGAGTAGGTACTTCTTTTTAGTAATTACTTTGTAACTACAAAAAATGTATGTTCTATATCCTGACCCTATTTACTATGGTAGCGCCATAGATTGTAAAAAAAAGATGTACAATGCGTCTCCACTTCCATTCACTATAGAAAAGTGAAGCCAAAATATCCGAGTATGGCTGCTGTCATCTTGTGCAGACAAGACTGTGCAGCAGTGATTAATTTGGAGCGCAAGTCTGTACAGTAGTGATTCGTTTGGAGTCCGAGTCTGCGCAGAAGTGGTTCATTTGGAGCCCGATTCTGCGCAGTAGTGCTTATCAGCTGGAACCAGGGTGTCAAAGTCGCGTCCAAACTCCCACAGACCCGATCACAAGCTCACAATCATGAAACCACACCCTGTTTTTATAGCATCAGATAACTAACTAAAAGCAAAGTTATTAGAAAAAGCCAACACTTGAACATATATTGGTGTGTTAAGAACCCTCTAAAATGACGCAAACCATTTATTTGAGGGAAAATATGAGGGAAAATTTTATATAAAGTACAATTCGATTTTTTTAGTTTGGCTCATGTCCCATTCATTTACATGGAGAGGGCAGGTTTATGACCTAGACTGCAGCTGGCCATCAGATGGCGATCAAAATATTTTGGCTTCACTTTTTTAGTACTTGTGAGGCACACTTGGTTAGCGCACACTACTAGTCTTCTGGTGATCAAATAATCAGGGGTGCATTTCCCAAACGCATTGTTACCCAATTATGGGTGCAAGTTCTGTTGAACTCTATTGTTAATGACAGAATTTGTGACCATAGTAACTTTTGGGAAACGCACCCCTGGACAGGTATAACAGATGGTTAATCCAGAGTAAAAACTCTGAAATACTCAGAAATACATCACAATACTAAAGTAAAGTCGGTCGCAACTTCTTGTTTATGTTGAGTTTAATGTTCAATATGCTACCATGTGTGGACTTGCTAATCAAACTATAAAAGGCAATTGTGAATTGGCACTATTTATTTGTTGCACAGAGTTGCTGCCTATGTAGAGTGTTTCAAACTGGTCACTTGTGAGGATCCATTTCAGTTATGATGCCTTAGAGACAGCTGCCTATGTAGACAATAGGCAACATGGCAGCTCACTAGATTTTGAAACAGAGCCACTGTAGTGTGTTGTAATGTTAATGTAAATGTGTGCATGGATTTGTGTGAATGCACGTCCTTTGATAAATGATAAATGTCGTAAATGATAAATGACTGTCCACTCCTCACACCCCACTCTCATTCTTCTATTCTCTCAGCACCACACACAACAAAGGCATGTAGACCAGCGGTTCTCAACTGGTTGGTCACAAACCCCAATTTGAGCTGGAGATCTGTTCTTACAGTCCAGTGGAATATTTAATTCTGCGCAGTAGTGCTTATCAGCTGGAACCAGGGTGTCAAAGTCGCATCCAAACTCCCACAGACCCGATCACAAGCTCACAATCATGAAACCACACCCCGTTTTTATAGCATCAGATAACTAACTAAAAGCAAAGTTATTAGAAAAAGCCAACACTTGAACATATATTGGCGTGTTAAGAAAAATTGATAAATGATAAATGTCGTAAATGATAAATGACTGTCCACTCCTCACACCCCACTCTCATTCCTCTATTCTCTCAGCACCACACACAACAAAGGCATGTAGACCAGCGGTTCTCGACTGGTTGGTCACAAACCCCAATTTGAGCTGGAGATCTGTTCTTACAGTCCAGTGGAATATTTAATGGCTCAGAAGTTGCCCTTTCAAAGCTCAAGAGATGTCAGCAAGGTGTTTCAACTAAAGGTTCTTAGGAGGAATAAAACTAGACACAAATGGGACAATGGTAAACATATAGAAGAAGTATAGAGCTACAAGATTGATATGGATAGCATTTCTCTGAACAGTTCTCTTGAAAGAACTGTCTTTTGCTGACTTTTGATTGAAGTCTTTCTCCTGGAATTTGAAGAGTGATCATATCCGAGTATGTGAAACATGAGGCACATGAGATTATTGGGTATTTTTGTCAGGAGAAACATCTGAGAAGGAGCTTCTCCATTCCATAAACTCATTGTTGTCTAGGAAAAAGATATTCAAATATTGAAGAGATTTTGTTTGCAATCCTTTTGTTGTTGATCTCAAACCTCAGTATTTTGGCTCAAATGATCATCGCTGATAGAAGTAGAGATATAGATGCATTAACGAAATTCCAAAATCATGCCGAAATCACTTTTAAACTAAGCAGCTTTCTGTTGGTCAATGCTACGAATCTGCATGACCAACTTGAACCTGTTACGAAATTTGCGTCTTGCAAATTTTTCGCCTTCACTCGAAATTCCCGATTGCATGGATTCCTATTGAAATTACTTGATTTCTACTGTGAAAATTCGCCGAACATCAGTAAATGTGTCCACACCTTTAGATTCGATGTTGTAGATCCACAGCACTCTCATATTTCTATTTATCCCATCCCATTTGTCCTGTCTTCCGTCTGCTGTTTTGTAGCAGGAAATGGCCGTTCTTTCTCACAGCCTGTTTCACTCTGCTTGCTCTCTGCAGGTCATCAGCTTGCGCTCTTCAAAACCGGTGCAGCCAGCATGACCACGGCTCCAGGTAGACTCGCGTACATACGACTGGGGGCAGCTGAGAGCTGAGATGAGAGAGCGCCGTACAGCGGTGGTCAGACATCATCAGTATCTTCAGATCGTCTCCTTCTGAAGACACTCATGTGCTGTTGTTCCTGAGGCCATTCTGGACGACGGTCAAAAGAGAATGCACCTTTCAGGAGGTTGGAGACTTGCTCAGGCGGAGGTCAGCTGTCAACTCTGTGCAATACTGCCTCTTTGAACCTGGGATTGGACTGTGAATGTGTTTGTGTACCTTGCAGAGATGCAGAGAGGCTGTTTGTGCTTGTCACGGCAACTTGTGTATGTGTTTAATGAGATTAATGTCAAAATCGCTTTCATTCTTTCTTTCTCTCAATCTGTCATTGATTCTCTTTCTGTTTCTGCCCACACAGAATCCTCCTTTATTTGCTCTGATATTCAGCACTTTTTCACCACGTGAAACAGGGTCTATTTGTTGAGCTTTTAAAAGCATTTGCTTTGATTTTTGAGATCTTTTTAAATATTTGTTACGTAAAACAAATTCGTCTGACAATTGATTCCAAATGCTCACTAAACAAGTAATTTATTGGTTTAACAAATGAAAATACCTCTTCCAAATGTTTTTATCATTTTTAAAGAGTTTGCTGAAACACACACACAGATCAGCATCAAATCTGGAAATTTATTTCAAAAATAAAAGTTTTTTCCCCCTTTTTTTGTTATTGTCATTAAAGCTTTTCATGTTTGTTTTGATTTTTTGTTATTATTTTCAATGGCAGAATGTAATGAAACATTTGAGAGGTTAGTTGTGGTACGTCATTGTTAGATGGTGGTGGATGGTGGTTTGTCAGCAAATCCCCTTATGGTGTGATAAAGTTTCCCAAGGAAATGTCATGGCAATCTATTACTTGACAGGTGAAGGGGTTCAAGAGTTTTCTGCTTTCAGCGAAAGCACTGAGATGTACATGTACATGTTTTCTAATGAGTCTTATGGTTGTGTTGTATATGAGAGTGATATTTTTATATTGAAATATAAAGTCATGAGACCTCAAAATGTGTCCTGGTCATTTTTGTGAGTGATTATCATTTTCAAGGTCAGGGTTACATAATAAATAGACCTCTGGGAGAAAAATATTAAAGGGGTTATATAAAATTTTTGAGTCTTTCAAAAAAATATTTTTTTCAGATGTGAAGTAGGACTCAAAATTTTTACACTACCCAAAAGTTTATGGTCAGTAAGATTTTATTTTTGAAAAAAATGTATACTTATTCAGCAAAGACATCTAAAATTAATCAAAAGTATAATTTTTATTTACAAGCAAAACAAACTGTGATTGGAACTGTGATTAAATATATGTCATATGGTCTCTTCCTGTTTAAGTGGCTGGTTCTTGAACAGAATAAGCAACCAAATGGACTAGACTTCATACCAAAAGTCAAAAGCCTGTTTACAGGACACTGACCATCAGCACAGCCAGATGAGAGAGGCACAAGCCTTTAACCCTTGATCAATTTTGTGCATATGCAAGATACACAGGTGCTTGCTGTTTTGTTGTTTGTTGATTTGGACAAACACCTGCACAGAACTTGTGGACTTCCTGTTCCAGTTTCCTGTGAGAATCCCAAGACCAAAATCAAATAAACTTCAGTCAACAGAGTAATTTGTTAACCCGAATCACCTGCTCTGTCCAGCGGAGCGAGAACGTCAGCCTAACATTCCCAACGGTCCTCAGCAGGTACGGAATCAGTGCCAATTCACCTCCTGACACAGCTGCTCTCCATATGCCACCGTCCAAATCCTCTTTCCACAGGGGCTCATTTCTACATCGTGACTGATAGAGATAGATGGATCCACAAAGACTTGAAAACCCAGGCCGGATCAGATCTTTAGAAAGGGGTGTGTGGGGACTCGACGCTCAAGTGTGTGTTAATGTGTATGTGTCAGACTGAGAGATAAGGAGAGAAAGTGAGACACAAAGACTGAGAGAGAGTGAGGGACGCATCTGTCTTCTATTGGCCTGAGGGATTATGGCTTTTCCTGAGGCACGGCTCCAGGCTGTGAGAGAGACGGAGCGAAGGAAGGGCTTACAGATGAAGAAAGGGTGAGAGGGATTGTGGGTTAGCTGCAGCCCCGCTAATGAGAGACAGACCCCATGTTAAAAAGTCACCTCAGTGCTGTAACATGCAGTGGTTTTCTGAAATGAGGAAAAAACATCCACTTTTCTGCATTTGGGTTGTTAGTTCTACTTGTTTGAGTGTTTCATTGGTCCTGAAGGTGAGGGCGACTAAATGATGACAGTTTTCAGTAGTGAACTATCGTCCCAGTGCTGCTATCATTCATTACAGTATATCATGCTAACTAGAGTGACTCATTTAAGAGGAAGGAATTTCTACTGATATAAAGAAGCAATGGCAGAAATTATGTAGAGTGAGCGCCAGCTGGCATATTAACAAAACTTAGGCAGGGTTAGATTTACTGAATTTTAATGATTTTCTTTCTTCTGTGGAACATAAAAGAATATTTTTTGAAGAATATTGGTAACCAAACAGTTTGTGGTAGCCATTGACTTCCATAGTATTTTTTTTTAGTCAATGGCTACGCCAACTCTTGGGTTACCAACGTTTTTCAAAATGTATTCTTTTGTGTTTAGCGGAAACTCTTACAGGTTTGGAACAACTTAAGGGTGAGTAAATAATGACAGAATTTTAACTTTTGGGTGAACTTTCCCTTTAAAGGAGTCATATCATCTTTTATTATTGTATTTTCCCACTTATTTTGTTGTTTTGCACCAGTAACAGTCATAAATGAGTTTTTATGACCATTTTTCCACCCTTTCGCTGCTATTTTGCCATTTAGACCTTTATGTAAGTGCCTTCTTCATGTGTCCAAGAAATAAAAGCCCTTATGAGGCATGGGTAAATGAATATGAAAACCATAAAAGTATCATAAAAATATAATAAATGTAGTCCATACAAGTTTGTGCACTATATTATAGAACTTTATTATATGTGTGCAACGTCCTTTCAAAGACATTCAGATATTCATTAGTTGTTTAGCTAGCACTGGCTTTGCTGTTCTTCGTGTACTTTAAAGCATCTGAAGTTTTTTACCTTGAATTATCAGTTTCAAGATCATTCTGATGGTACGCTGACTTCTAATAAGGTGAATGGCTTCTGTTTCTTTCCCAATTAATTCTCTTACCTGCCTAACAAAATGAAGAAACGTGGGCATTACTACTCACAATTATCTCCAGCTTGTGTTTGCCGTACCGATGTTTATGCTCATGTTTATGCTTGTTTATGCAAACACTGCTGATTCAGGGATTCCTGAACTTTTTTGTCAGCCAACATAAATTTTTGGGAAACCCTGGTGAAATGTAATGTTTAAATGCATTCATAGACATAAAATTAACATACTAAATCTAACTACAATTTTTATCATGTAATTTGTAATCAGTAATGGACCACAGTTTTCAGGTAATCTACCCAGCACTCTACATCCAGTATTGTTTTAATATCATTGATATAGTCTTATACATTTTTGTATAAATAGATTTTATTTTAATATTTTCTAGTATTTTTGTCATTTTTTTATGTTTAATATGTATATATAGTTTTATTTTGGATTGGTTTTATTCAGTGTCGGAAACGGGCTTCGTAAGGTAGGTTTTGCGGGTTTTTTAGTTTTGTTTTTTTTTTTATTTACATTATGCATTATGCAGTTGTAATTATGTAAAAAAAAAAATATATATATGGTTCTTGTTTTGGTTAACAGTATTATCCCTGAGTACGGTACATCAAAAAATGTCAAAATGTTCTTTTTTAAGACGCGGACCCTGTAAAGAAACATGAAATGTTGCTCATAAGTATAACAGCAGGTTTGTGGTGCAGCTTTTGAGTTTTTGTCTCAAGTCATGTGCATTCAGAAGTTTGGCTTAGCAGAGTCGGAGAAAAGCAGGTCAACGTGATTGAGCAGGAATGCGAGAGGAATGCAGACACAGTGGTCATCACAGCATGAAAGTAACGCGGGGGGATGAGAGAGAGAAACAGAGAGGGAGGGAAAGTAATACAACGATAAAGGTATTTTAGGAGGCAGGGACAGTGAGCTTCTGTTGAATGGACATACACGAGAGAGCCAGATGGGAAGAGCTCCAAATGGGAAAATGGACACACACACACACACAGCTTTGCCATGTTATCCAGTTTTACCCGTGTCTAAAAGGGAACCAGCCGATATGGGCGGCAATACAAGTGAAAGTGAAGTGGAGGACAGTGTATTAAATCTGTCACTCACACACACACACACAGCCTGCTGAGGTTGTCCACAGGTCATCTGGCTGCCTACCAGACCTCGTGACTTTCCTTCCATCACAGCAGAGAGAGAGAAGAAAGAGAGTTTGTCATTCTATATGTAAAAAGGTTTCTTTAACATCTCAATTATGGAGCAAATGGAGAAAATTGCTCAAACGTGGAGTTTGTGCATAAGACATACATAAGACAAGCGGTGTGGAGAAAGGATGATTGTTGTCATGCAGGTTTCCTGAACACTCCCACCGTCTGCCATTGATCAGATTAATAAATATTCCAAAGTAACACCATTGATTGAATAAGTGTTGATGTTGTGTTCAGCTGGTTGAATACTCAAAGTTTATGAATTAGTGTATGGTTACTTAAATTTGTTTCAACATTAGAGGTAGAGTTTATCCAAAAATACTAATTTTGTCATCATTACAAACCCATAAGACGTTAATTTATCTTTGAAACACAAGTGAAGATATTTAAAGTAAGATTGTTTGAACTTCCATTTGCCATATTTGATGAGCTCTACATATGTACATTGATAAACTGTTTTGATGTGAATAAAAGCATAAATTAAATCTGTTCATCATATAAGTGGCCCATGCATCTTCAGACGAATGGTTAAATAATGATCAAATATATGGCTACTAATACATGTTTTAATGACCTTTTGAAAAACTACAATTTGGTTTCCTGGGCCAAAGGGAGGGACAGAAAGCTTCAGGTTTTATTAAGCGATTTTTCCATCTATTTGAAGATAAAGGAAAGTCTTATGGGTTTGAAGCAACATGAGGGCCGGAGTAAATTAATACAAAATGTTTGAGGGATCGTAACACCAATTACGCAGCCCATTCATACCAAAGATGTTTATGACAAAAGGATCAGCCAGAACCTTTGCAAACACAGATTTTAGGATGTTTTACGAGTGGTTGCTTTTTGTTGCAGATTGTCTATACATTTTACATCAATGTTCCCTATCAAGACTTAACTTGTAATGCATATCTAAGACGCTTCTGGGGGAAAACCTCTTTTTCGCGATGACTGAAATACTGGAAATTTTAATACTGTTCCATCCAGAATACATAACAAGCAAGCAAGGCACCTTTTTATATAGCGCTTTTAACAATACAGTTTGTGTCAAAGCAACTGAACAGCATTTAATTAGGAAAATAGTGTGTCAATATGCAAAATGACAATAGTAAACACAGATTTTTCAGTTAAAGACAGTTCATCAATGAATTCAGTGATGTCAACATCCAGCACAGTTCAGTTTAAATAGTATATGTGCAACCAAGTCAACAATATCGCTGGAAATGAAGTGTCCCCAACTAAGCAACCCAGAGGCGACAGCGGCAAGGAACCAAGACTCCATCGGTGACAGAAATGGAGAAAAAAAACCTGGGCGGAAATCCCGCTCAGTCGGGGGGCCAGTTCTCCTCTGACTAGACGAAACCAGCAGTTCAATTCCAGGCTGTAGCAAAGTCACATTGTGCAGAGGAATCTAGTTCCTGTGGTCTTGTCCCGGTGGTCGTCTGAGACAAGGTCTTTACAGGGGATCTGTATGTGGGGCTCATCTAGTTGCCCTGGTCTCCACTGACATTCAGGGCTGTAAAGATCGTCTCTAGGTGCTGATTCACCATCTTGTCTGAAATACGGATGGTCCGAGTGACGCAGTGACTATCGGTAACCTCGAGGAAATAAGAGGAGAAAAAGACTAATATTAGCGTGGATGCCATCTTCTAACCAATGTAGCAATAATCGGGTTGTTTGGGAAAGTGTTCCCGGTTCCAGTAGATGCGTAATTAAATGCAGCCTAAAATCCTTACGGATTGAATATTAGAAGCGTATAGTTGTTATGTGTGGTAAGCAGGGTTAAAGCGTTGGGTCTTTACATCTAGATTTAAACAGCAAGAGTGGGTCCTGCCTCCCGAACAAGTTAGGTAAGATGATTCCAGAGTTCTGGGGGCTAACTGGTCAAGGTCAAGTTCTATTTGTATGCGTTTTTCCACCTAGCAACATCATTGCAAAGCAAATTTACAGCCAATTACGTTTCTACATATTAGGTGTTAGTTTTTCAGATGGTGACTGTCAGTTAACTGGTACATATGGCAGAAAAATTTTGGTACGGAAAAAGAAATTTAAGACGTAATAAAAACAGACGATGAACACTATTAACAGCATTATATGATGCAATCAAACTTCTAGCAAAATTTGGTAGTTCTGTAAGTTGTTTCAGGATTGGCATCATCTGAGGTCCCTTGAGGGTTTGGCATCATCTCTTCTCAGGTGTTCTGGATCCACAAAGAACACAATATTAGCACTCTCGCACTCATAGGCTATACCAAGACCGCGGATTAATGAATTCGTAAGTAAGTGTGCTTAGCTCAACGGTGTAGTTCCTTTTAGGGTAATCAGTAACTACTTTCTTTTTTTTCATAAACAACCAATAAATACTAAGAACTACTGTATACAGGTTCATAATTAATATGAATAATACATAATGTATAATTAATTCTAAAGTGACAATCATGATAACCCACTAGTAATGTCTCAAGTATTACCAAATTCTTCAGAAGAAATTACTTATTATTTGGATCAGTATTCTAAAGTGAAGATCATGATAACTCTCTAGTAATGACTGAAATCATTGTAAGCTTTTGAGGGTTTTGTAAAGTATTGGATAGTAATTATTCAGGTGTTACTACATCTTTCTAAAGGAATTACTAATTTTTTTTGATTAGTATTCTAAAGATAAGAACATGATAACTCCCTATGAATTATTGAAGTTGTCGTAAAATTTTGTGGTTTTTGTAAGGTTCTAGTTAGTAATTAATTTTGCTAGATTTGGTAACATTGAAAAAATTTCTAGTGGGTTACCGTGATCTTCACTTTAGAATACTAATCCAAATAATCAGTAATTCCTTTAGAAGGATGTAGTAACACCTGAATAATTACTATCCAATACTTTACAAAACCCTCAAAAGCTTACAATGATTTCAGTCATTACTAGGGAGTTATCATGATTTTCACTTTAGACTTAGTAATTAGTACTTCTTTTAGCGAGGAATTTTTGGTAATACTTGAGTCACTATAGTGGGTTACATGATTCTTTTACTTTAGAATAATTAACATTTTGCATAAGTCATAGTAATTCGAACTGCGTCTACAGTAGTACTTAGCAGTTACTGATAAGCTAATAGTGAACTACCACTTTCAACTGAGCTCTATTACTTACTTAATCATTAATCAGAGTTTCTTGTTAGTTAATAGTAGTTACTAGAATGTCAATAGTGATGTCATTGCTCGCTGTGTAGTTATTTATTAACGATGGTAACAGTATTCTAAAGTTTACCCTGAATCCTTTTCATAACACTGTGTAACATGACACACGGCCATTGGTTCCGTGCAGTGATTAAACGAACAATGGCTCTGGCAAGAGCGGAAGAGGCACGAAGGCAAGATCTTTCGCTCTGAGACTCTGGAAGTCACCATGAAAAAGCCTCGCGAAGCTTCCCAACGCCGTGCAGAAGTTGTCACCAGGCAATGCGCAACTTATTGCCCAAAGTGCTTCCAGTTCTGCACTGATGACAGCGCCCAAGATGTTTTGCGACTCAGCAGCACTGCGAAGCCCAACAACTCCAGAGACACCAGCTTATAACCCTGAGCCCCGTCAATCTCTCATGCTTCAGCCAGATGCACCCATCCTAAGTCAGGGACCACGGCCCAAGGATAGCGCTGGACCCTAGTGCCTCAGGCGTCTCTGATCTGCGGGGACAGTAATAGGAAGCGGCCAAGATCGCGCAATGGCCGGACCACCCCACAAGAAGCCTTGGTGTGCCTCACAAGCACCTCCGTTCAGTTCTGGGTGCCGACGGCGCAATGTGTTTTGTGGTAATTTGTATTAGTGAAACAAGAGGCGTTCAAATAGCGGAAACAACCGTTTATAGCGGGAACAATTAAACACAAACATTTTCAAAAAGAGAGAAAATTTCCTCTTCTACGTATTATGAGTGTCTAAGTACCATAACGGGACAACAACCCGAAACTGATTGGGTTTGGGGATAATAAAACAAGGTTATTCACTCCAATTCGCTCGAAGACCCCCGTGCTTCAGCGGCGTGGTCCCCACCTCAATGCAGAGCAAGGACGCTCATGTCCTGCGCTCAGAGGTGATGAATCTGCTGGCAAAGGGAGCTGTAGAAACGGTTCCTCCAGCTCAGAGTGAGTCAGGCTTCTATAGCCGTTACTTCCTCGTCCCCAAGAAAGATGGCGGCCTAAGGCCCATTCTCGATCTCAGATGTCTGAATCGCGCCTTCATGAGACGGCCGTTCAGGATGATTACATTGAAAAAGATCCTCTCGCAAGTATGCCCAGGGGACTGGTTATCTTCCCTGGACCTGAAAGATGCATACTTTCACATCCACATAGCCCCCCACAGACGATTCTTGAGATTCGCCTTCGAGGGAGTGGCTTATCAGTACACGGTCCTTCCCTTCAGGTTGTCCCTAGCTCCTCGCACTTTTACGAAAAGCATGGATGCGGCTCTCTCCCCACTGAGACAGATGGGAATCCACATTCTGAATTACCTCGACGACTGGCTCATCCTGGCCCCTTGGGAAGACCCTCAGTGGCTGGATTGGGCATCCCCCTGGGAATGATCTGCAGAAGGAAGGTGGTCTCGATAGACGCTTCTAACACAGGTTGGGGAGTGCTGTGCGATAGCAAACCGGCTTTTGGCCACTGGTTGAAAGAGGAGGGTCGGCTTCACACCTTCACACCTTCACACCTTTCTGCCGGACTTAAGGGGACACCACGTTTTAGTCTACTCGAACTGCATGATGGTGGTGTCCTATATAAATAACCAGGGCAGTCTCTCTTCGAAGTGCATTTTTCTGTTTGGAGGGCCTTTGTAATGAGCTCAACTTGTGTGCCTGAGAAAAAAGAGCATGTGCGGACAGGTTGAACGAGGAAGCAGACATGCAAACTAGGAGCAAATGTCCCATCAGATGACTGATGCTCCACCCACACATGTGTAAAGAATCTGGGAATCTTCGGCCAGGCACGAGGTCAACCTCTCTCGCCCAGAAAGACAACATTTCATTGCCCAACTTATGTTCGCAAGATAAGGATGCAAATCAGGATGTGTGGCCCACGTGGCCATTTTCCACTAAGACGGGCCTCATCGATAGGCGAAACAGTGGATATGCACCCCCAGCCCGCGCTGTGCACGATTTGGCCTCTCGTAACGGGCCGCAGTGGACCTTCCAGAGAGCATTCTTGAAGAAAAATCTTCAGGCTAGAGCCCATCTACAAGACGACTGCTATGCACCTTATAAATGGTTCTGTCTTCCCACCTGGTGTACAGCTCCAGCCAGGCGCAGACCCCCGACCCATTTCCTGTGCACAATATTTCTGATATTGTCTTCTGCCCCAAGAGCTGTTATACGGGTCGTTCCACTGCCACGCATCAAGGCTATGTAGCACCATAGCAGCCTCTCACTCCCATATAGCTGGCCAGGAAAGTGGGCAGGAAAAACCCTAGTTGTTCGTTTTTTGAAAGTGGGTCTAGAGGACTCAACCCGCCTAGCCATCCAGGTCCCTACTGGGATTGCCCACGGTGCGGAGGGTCTGATAGAGCCCTCTTTGAGCTGCTACCAAGTCCATTGACACCCAGACTCCCACGCCCTTTCCCTGCGTTCTAACCACCAATAATGACTGGCACTAGCGTTTAACATCGGTGTAGTTTTTGTTAAGCGTCGCTTCCTCCTTTGGAGCAAGTACCACAGAGTTGAATTTATCTGCTAGTCAGGCGGGTTTAGAGAAGTTTATGTGGAGCGTTCCGCTCTCTCGTCAGGCAGTCGCGACAGCTCTTTGTATGCTATCAGACGGCTGCACCAAGGCGGTCTTCCTGGTCATCGAAGCAGAGACATTCCCAAATGGATATAATTGCCTAATGGCGCTAGTATACTATCTTTGGGCATACAATGCCCCTATGGGCGTAAGAGTCACTCAACTGGTCTAGCGAGTGTGTCCATTGCAGAGATTATGCTGGGCCTAAGCCGTCCACATTGCCAGTTTTATAATATGGACGTCATGGCCTTACAGGCCCGGGTCCTTTTGCATAGACGGTCTGTGACGGAGAGGGGCAGGGGCGAGAGCCGTGGGAACGGAGCGAGGCCGGTGAAGTAATTGCGAATGCGCGACACCTGCGCCACTCACCGGTCTCGTGTTTAGGATACAAAGGAGGAGTGACGACAGGGAAAGACGAGGGAGGACCAGGCGCTGGATTTATTTATTTATTTATATATACTTTTTTTTTAAACACTCCTCCCATCATGGAGGTGGCAGGGCAAGGCTCCGGCCTCAGTGCGAACGGCTTGATACTCGCTCAGATCCACGGACGGCAGCAGTCCTCATCCCAGCTGCGGGCCCCGGCAGCAGGTTGTCCACCACCGCAAATTCTCAATCATCCGCCCACAGCCTCGAAGAAAGCACCATAGTGCGGCAGAGAATGCTCCGAACCATGCTCGATGGCACCGCTGATCCACCCAGCGGCGAGGGATCTTAGGCAGACATGCCCTCCTTCCTACGCGGGGTTTCGGCCAACAATGTAACAATACGTTTGTAGTCGGGAGAAGAAGGAAAGCAGGAACCGGCGAAACACTTAAACAAACTTTAATACTAAAATAAACTCAAAACAAGAGCGAATGCCCCTCGCAGGGGACGACTGTCGAGACAAAAACCAAACCAACAAACACAAACATAAATCCAGGCTGGTCTGCGTTCTCGTCTTCTTCGTCGCACTATCCTTTGTTATCATTCCGGAGCTCCTACCGTAGACTCGAAGACGGGGAGTGGCCGAGGTTGTCGCGCATTCGCAATTACGTCCACCCCCCGGCATCGCTCCGTTCCCAAGGGCTTCCGGCACCGCCCCCTATGTCACAACGGTATCAGTCTTGTCGTATGTCAAAACCCAGACTATTTTGGAGTTTTGCTTACTTCTTGTAGCTCTTGCCATCACTGAGTTTCGACGGCCTGACAAAATCTTGGGACAATTATCAAGGCCGGAACGACCTTATCGTAGTTTTGGACCCTATTGCTCCTCGAAGGGTCTTCCCTGCAAAATACTTGGTCCCTCTAGGCCCCCTTGTGTGCTTAAGGCAAGTTCAAGTATTAGTCTTTCCTCTAGCATAGCACGGCGGGATTATACTGGTTCCCCAAGATCTTAGCCCAAGATTGCGGAGTACAAGTGAAATATCGATAGAGAACGTACTCGGTTACTAACGTAACCTCAGTTCCCTGAGATACGGGAACGAGTACTGCATTGCTGGCCGTGCTATGTTGCTGCACGACTGAGTCATCGCTTCAGATGAAGTAACCTGGGGCTCCTATGGCGGAACGACCAGTTATATAGCAAGATGTTCCGCCCATTATGGGGGCTTTCGACGCCATAGGCTAGAGGCAGCTCCGCTGCCGAGAAATGGTTCGTTTTTAATGCGAATGGTGACTGAGTCCAATGGACGTCGCCGTTACACTTGTGTTATGGAATATGAAAGGGCTCATCATCGGAAGAAAGGGGGGGGGAAAAGGGTTCCACCCTAGCGTTGTATTGTTCTCTTATCTCAGGGAACCGAGGTTACATTAGTGACCGAGTACGTTATACGCCATTTAATAGTAACCTGCAGTTTCTGTATATAGGAAAAGGGCAAACGTGAAGTATTGTTTAATTACAACAGTATTACATAAACTGTAGTAAAACTGTTATAAAGCTGCAGGAGAAGCTTTTGTGTGTGGATGGCATTGCACTCTCTTAGGTTCTGCAAGCTGGCCTCCATAAAATGTGCAGCACACAGATGAACGTTGGGGTTATAAAGTTTAGGAACAGTGTTAAAAATAAGTTTGTCTGCCTTAGGGAGGCCAAACAAAGGGGTTTTGGAACCGGGGTGGGAAGTTTCTTTGACAACATGCTACTAAAGCAGCTCTTCTTTTTCATTTTTATCTATTTCGTGGGTGGGAATTATTTAAATGAGTGAC
>JADLZN010007786.1:0-25394 GCA_018155175.1 Sinocyclocheilus anophthalmus
GATTGTGTCGATGTTTGGAGTGATAATGCTGCTGTTACTGAATGTCTCAGAGATCTGTGAGAGGAATGCATGCAAACCGATATCAAGTTTAGCTGCTGCTATTTTATTTATAACATTATTCTCTGTCGTTTAGCTTGGCAGACACAACTGTTAGGTCACTTTACATGGAAACATTACTTACAAACATGATAACTACATCTGGAGTAGTAATGAGTTGGCGGTGGGACATTTTAAATCTATAACGTGTACAGATTTGTAATATATGATAACTCTTTCGGTATAGATTAAAATGTCCCATGGGCTATGAAATGCATATAATGTGGATGAAGTATTACCAATGAGATTGACAGAGTGAGTCAATGATTCAGTAACTCTTTCATAAAAACAGTCACTTGCTTCGTTTCTGAATTAATCAGCTGTTTGAATGAATCGATTGAATGAATGATTCAGAAACAAAGACAGTGACTTGCCGCCACTTACTAGCGGGTTTAGTTTTTAAAGTATCATTTCAGTTATTTAAATAATTTAATAATTCTGTATTCAAAATTTTATATTTAAAACAATAATCTCACAACATTATGAATTTAAAACATCCATGCCACCTCTGAGCCTCACTAGACGTCTCTAAATATACCTACATCATGCCACTTTTGTGTTCTTCTGTCGACTTTTGTCTTGGAAACACTTGGGTTTCTAACGTATTATAGATATGCACCCAACATATAAAAAATCTGGGATGAAAGCCGAAAACCGAACAACAAAATGAAACACTGGGCCGAAGACCGAATACCAAACACGGTTTTTCTAGTTTTTTTCCCCATGTATTTTGCCATTTTTTTTCACCATTGCCTAAATTAAATAGCCAAAATGTGCTTTTTAGCTTTTTACTGTTTTCTCTTGCTTTAAAAAAAAAATACAAAAAATAAATCAAAACAATTAAAAAATATTTATTTAACACTGGAAAATTTTTAACATTCTAGCAAACATTATACCAACAAAGCACAATTTAAACTTAAAATGAAAAAAAAGTTAGTAAAATAATATTTTTTGGCCATTTTTGAGACCACCTTCTTCAATCAGGCATGGTGACGACCTAAAGACAAAAAAGAAGGAAAAAACTGGACACTTTGAGCATCAGTCAGATATTAGGATTCAGAAGTCAATGTGGACACTGAAGACTGGAGTAATGATGCTAAAAAAATACAGCTGCGCATCACAGAAATAAAATAAATTTTAAAGTATATTAAAATAGAAAAAAAGTTATTTAAAATTGTAATAATATTTCACAAGATTACTGTTTTTTTTTTTTTTTTAAATAAATGCAGCCTTGCTGAGCAGAGGAGACTTCTTTTAAAACATTAGAAAATAATACAGATCCCAATTTGTGAGTTATCATGTATTATAGGCTGTTGTAATTATTATTATTATTATTGTCTTACTTTTTTATTTTTATTTTACAGAACAACAGTAAAATTATAATACTAACATTTATGAATGCTGATGGTGTTCTTGCTTTTTCTCAGCTTTTATTTTGGCAGAAACCCACAGGAAGACCTCAGTGTTTCTTTTTGTTGACAACAGCAGATTTATAAATGATTCTTATTACGAATTTGGGATGATGTTTGTTGCAACTATCACGTTGTCACATCCATGCCTTGTAAAAATTCATAAAAATGTCACGGAGCATGCAATCCAGGAGTGCATTAGAAAACATAACATTCTGCAGTTATTTACAATGTTTAAAGGGTCATTATTAACTCTTAGAATCATGTTTAAAATCTACATTGTGTTGACGTCACAATTTGTGACGTGGTAATGGACTATAGGACATCGATGACGCGTCGGTGTCTATTAAATTATTCATGAGACTGCGTGTTCTTATCCTATTGCTTAATTATTCACAACAGCATGTGTTGATGAGCTATGACAGACGCTTCAGACTGTGAGATGACACCGCGCACATTAACTGAGAGAAATGTTCATGGATGGAAGAAGAGGGTTTGTTTTTGCTTTGTAATAAGAACGAGATTCATTCACTTGGTGACTATAACCGTTTTTACAGCTCTGTGACACAATAACCCGTCAAAAGGCTTATATAAACACTGCAGAATAAGCCTTAAAAGTTCTCAGAGGTGCAACAGCAAATTAATGTTTTCGATGCAGAGTGCAAATGGCTGTGCAGTCGATGGGAGCAAAACGAAACTGTCTGAACCTGAAGCTGTGTGTGTTCTGTCTCTCCTCCGCTCCACTTCACACCACGCACACTTTTTTTTTGCATTTCTTAAACTGTGGTGAGAACTAATCAGAGCTGAAGCCGGGGTTTCATGACCCATTAAGGCAATTTCATCGTACAGAAACCACCACCCACCCCTCCTCTTCTCATCGAAGACATGAGACGCAGTGCTAAACAGTCTCTCGCTGTCTGTGCTTGTAATGGTTTTGCTCTTTCTCTTTCAAGTGTTTCCACATTACCCGCATGTTTGCTGCATTATAAAGAGTGCACACCTCTCACTCTACGCTGAGTGCTGTTTAATCGTGTCACCAAAAATGTCATGAGCTTTTTTTGTTATTTTCGGCAGAATAATGTCGTTTGCTGAACATTCGGTGAGTGCCTAATATTAACTTTAACTTCAGGTAATATCAACGTTTGTCTTATTTCAGATGCGGACGAAATTACAACAACAGTGGTTACTTATACATATATTTAATTGTTTGATCAAAATTATTGCTAGGGACAATTTAGTAATCACTGGATTTTGGTAGGGGCATGTCCTAGCTTACTACTAAATTCTATTTTTTTTTTTAGCAGTGATGTGCACGCTTCGAAACTGTAGCGTCTCAAAGGTCAAGGCTATAAACAGTGGTGAAGTCTAGTTTTTTGTAGTGAGTATACTGAGATTTTTCCCTCCCAGCCTCTGCTTATGCTTATGTTTTATACTCGCTGCCACACTCACTAAAGCATACAGTATGCATCTACATGTAACTGAGAGCATTCTGAAAGACAGCTTATGTTTTATCAACATTTATTATAAGCAACACAAGACTTTAACAGCCAATGACATTTACAGCTGGGGAGACTGATTTTCTTCTGTTTAGTGTTAATCATCTAACTCACTCAGCCAGTTAAGAGCTACATTTATCCTTAGCTGTTATATGAATATGGTCCCTGGAGCACAGGTTTGATCAGCTGGGAATTTTCAATACACATTTAAGAGTGCCTGTTTTTAATTCCCTAGCCTGACTTTCAGTCCACAAGTTTAATCAGGAGTTCTCATCTCTCTCATCATCTGAAACAAGGAGATATTTAACATTGTATTCAGTTTAACACATACACAGTATCTAAGTTATCTCTCCCCTTCTCCCGCATTCATTGATCCACCGCACTAACATTAGTGACGTTATTAGCTAGTTATGTTGGCTTGAGAAAACTATTATACTATTTAAACATTTTATTATTCTTGGACCGGATCTGTAGTTTGTTGCTTTATCTTTTCTAACTGATTGGACTTACAGTTTTCGTATTAATTATCAATAATCAAAAATTTAGCATAGACTTACATTGGCTGAGCAAATATTGCCCCCTATAGAGCACAACTGCAGTCCACTAGAGGGAGCCACAGGATAAGAAATCTTTCAATGGGCCTCTTTTACTTTCATTTTCAATCTGTTAAATTTATAAATAAATGCATACATTTCCTTTATGCTGCCAAGCAAAGCTAAAATAGTTGTTCGTTATCGGGTCAGATTTCTAGAATAATGACTGTCCGATGTCCAGAGGCCAGTATGAAAGATGCTCGGGAGTCGGGACAGATGGCTGATGATAATGCTGTGTCCTCACAAAAGAGTTTTTAAGCCTTTCAAGCGATTTTACACCATTTAAGCACAAGATCACATGAAATAACTCAATTCAGTGCTTGCGAGCTGTGTTGTGTGATAGAGCCACGTCGCGTGGTCACTTTCGCTGCTTCTGGCGCTTCATGTCAATGATATCATGGCGAATATCATCGAAAACAGTCGTGTATTACTCAAGTGAACAAACTGTTGAAATAAATGGGATGGATCATTGGATTATTAAAGCGACCGCATTTACCAGCTGCTGGCTGTATTTAATGTTAATCCAGCAAAAAAAGAGGAACTCATTTGTTATTATATGCCAATAATCCCCTGCTGTTATGTTAATGATAACATATATGGACATACACTATTTTCCTAATTAATGCTGTTCAGTAGCTTTGACACAATCTGTATTGTTAAAAAGCGCTATATAAATAAAGGGGACTTGACTTGACCTGAATTAATTTACCAGGTAATGTTAAGATTAGGGATATGCTGGTATCAAAATTTCATGTTGCGATTAATTGCTAATGCTTTTATCACGGTATACGGTATTATCACGATATTGAAATTTTGTTGCAAAAAAGTGTTTTCATAATACAGTGTAACATGTTTAATAACTTTAATAACTAAAAAATACAACTCTTAGTTCATGTTAGCTCATTAAATAAGACAATTGCAACTTTTGATTTTAACAATGTGTTATTAAATATTGGAATTACCTGAGATTAATGAATGTTCAGAAGAATTTTTACTTGGCAGGTTATATTAACTAATGAATTAACTAATGTTAGCTAATGAAGCCCTAATGTAAAGTGTGACCGAACACTAAAGAATCAAAACACTTTCAGACAATATCTAGGGCATGTTAGTCCAGATTAAAATGTAACAAAAAATTTAAAATAAATAGCTTATTATTCTAAATATTGAAGTATTTGGCGCTGTGATGAACACCATATAGAATACACAAATCTGAATGGCTGTTTAAATCATTTAAATACGTTTCAGAAACAGAAAGTAGGCAGCTGCTTTGTTTACGGGGTTTCTGGAGTAACGGCTGCATTTCTGCTGTTCAGCGCCACCTGCTGTCAGAGAGTGATTGTGCTTTCATTCAAAACGTCTCTCACGCGCTCCGCCATGCGCTTCTCATCCATGCTTGTTTACATCAGAGTCCACGTCTTTGACGCAGCATACAGCAGTGCATTGTGATCAGTTGATGGGAAAAGCATTCTTAAAATGCATTCAAAATTCTGTATAATTTGCAATAAGTAATTCTCTGTATTTTGAAGTGCCCACAATAACAATATCGTGCATGTTCATTATCGTGATATATCGCATTACCGAATACTAGCACATGTCTAGTTATGATAGCATCGAGCTTGTTTTCTGTACCGCCTATACTATAGCATCAGCCTCGCATCTGGCTCATTTTCTGTAGTTTCTGTAATGTTCCTGTCATCTGCTGCAGCTGCAATAGGCGCATTTCCATTACAGATTTGCCCAAAACTTAGGCGATATTTTGTAAATGTTGATAATTAATGTTTAGATGTTTTTTTTTCCAACTTACTGTTTTGGTAAATAGTGTTTGCTTTAGTTGCCTCTTGACCCTTGACTTTAATTTTTAAGTTAAAATAAGTTTCTCTATGGCTGTTACAATAGTGTTTATAAAGCACACATGATGGCAAGGAACTTATGGTAAAATCATTTCATGCGTCTGAGTCTCTGGTTGCATTTGATCAAAATCTGTAGTTCTTTTATGAGCTTTATATTATTGCAGTTCTACGATACTACGTGACAATGTGAGAAAATACCAAGACAATGCAGCTGCATAATTTATTCATGTCGCAATGCATGCTGGGAGCCATGAGTTATGATTGGTGCACCATTGTTGAGAAAAAGTGCTATATGGCACCTCTTATGGTTCAACATGACACCATTTGACAAAGTGCTATATAGCACCTGTAAAAATAGTGGTTTTCCTATGATTACAAGTCAAAAAAACGCTTCTGAAATGTGCGCAGCGCGGCTGGTATAAACACAAGCATTGACTAGAGTGGCCGCGATTAGCATTAATTAACTCCCCTGCTCTTTCCTTTACATTTACATGTATTCATTTAGCAGGTGCTTTTATTCAAAGTGACTCACAAAAGATGAATATCAAAAGAACACACTGAAAGCTCATCTTTCATATGAAGAGCTGTCTGTGAATTCCCTGACAATTACAGCTCATGTTGTCCTTGCCACGTCATGTGTAACCTTTCCTGCATTTTTTGTTTCCCTGTTGTAAAATGGTAAAGTAATTATGACTGGAGCCATTTACATAAAAGTCCAGATTCTTGTTTAAATTGCAGGGCGAGGTTAAAGGTCAAAAATACTTGTGTTAAACTAACTTCCAGCTCGTTTGGTGTGCAGAAAACTCTTGGACTAAATAAAGGGGCAGTTACCCAAAAATGAAAAACTCTGCCACTATTTTACTAATCCTCATGGCATTCCAAACCTGTGGCAGGGAAGAAGATGAGACATGTAGACCATTATGATGAATGAAGACCCACTACTTTCGTTTGTAGTTTCATCAGCAGAAGTCAGCTTCAGTACTCAGCAAGGAGTTCGTAGGCTGCTGTCCCCAAACATCAAACACAGCAGCAGTTATACTCTAACAGAAATCAGTAAGCTATGTCATTACTTCAAGTTTCAGTATTCTGACTGGCTAAAGCATAGAAACATTATGCACCATGAAGTGTAAATGTTGAACGTTTTATGTTTGTATAGTTATGTGTGATTTAAACCTTCACAGTACTTCACTCACCCATGTTTCTGTTTGGTACAGATATGGGAGCTTTACCTGCAAACCCATGTGAGATTAATCTGGTATTTATATAATACATTTCCTTTGTATTCCTCTCACTTATAATGAACTATATTATAATTGAACTATATTTAGAGCAGTTTTGTCTTTTGATAAGATGTAGTGAATGGAGTTATACAGCATCTTCAAATGTTAATTAAAAAAAGAAATGCTTTAACTTTCTTTCCTAAATATATGTTGTATAATATGAAATATATGCATTTTGTAAATTGTCATTCCTCTTGTCTTAAGGAGTTGGCATGCCACCTGCTGGTGCATTAATGTATAAAATAATGAGTCAATGTATAATTGGTGTTTGGTTTTGAGGCCCATGCATTTTAGTAAATATAAAAAATAAAAGTGTCTGGCACAATTGATTTCTGTCTATTTTTCTGAAAGCCATCTAACACAAATCTCTTTTTCAGCTCCATGAAAATGACCAGCTCTGCAGATGATTTATTTAGTTCCCAGATATGTGTATATTCTATAATCTATCACAATTGCTTCCTCTCCTCTTCGTGAGGATTGTGCTTTGTGAAGCAGCATGCAATAGTGCAGAATATGAAATTAATGGGAAGTGTTGCCCAATGTGTTTTCCAGGTAAGATACTTAAAGGGGTCATATATGATACTTTTTCATTATAGGCTTTAAACTGTATCATTCATTATTACTGATGAACAACTGTTATGCTATGTGCTCATAAAATAATATTCTATGTTTGAACAGAAATTACACTTGTGGTACATTCCCTTCATCTGGTATAAAAATAATGTGTAGAAACAACTAGGGCAGGCCAGGTGTTGAATTACAGTGTGAAATCTATTTATACAGTACACAGTTTTATTTCTGAATCGGTTTTTCATTATAAGTCACTTATTTGACAGATATTATTATAGTTACATAATCCACAAATAGATTTCAAGGTCTAGGTTAGTGGTTTCTAAGATAGAAGATGGTTTGGAATCACTGATCTATCCATCACTGCATTAAACACAGCATGACTCCAGTCTAGGGTTGGGTATTGATGCAGATTTCCTGATTTATTTATTCACTTTGATTCTGATTTGCAAACATTCACAACTCGTTAAGATGTTCAGCAGAATCAGATATCCCTGAAAATAGGCATAAAGTAAAAAAAGAGGTCAAAAACCAATATTGGGATTGTTCATAACAAGATCCCGATTAATTAGAAAATCTGTGTACCCAGCGTTATTACAGTCTGATTATTTGTATTATTTTGATTATTTATTCTAGGCTATTTTCTAAATCAGAAAAAGATTTATTGGCCAGGTGTGCACAAGCACACAAGGAGTTTGTTGTGGCTTTAGAAATGTACTTAACATAAAATCAAGATACAGAACATAAGAAACAGTCTACACAGTTTATAGAAATATACAGACATACAATAAATGCAACTTATACCGAAACAAATACATGCAAAAGTTATGTACATATGGCATGTATAAATAATGTATAATAAATGTGCTGGCAATTTGTTTTGATATTGTCTAGGAAAGCGAGTTCATAGACATTGTGATGAGTACACAAGCACAACATGTGCTTCATGCCTCGTGAGGACTTACACTAATGCTCCTAATGGATTTACAGAATGTCTGCCCTGTTCTGTCTGTGATCCAAGTGAGTAAAACTTTCTTTCCTTATGATCTCGTCATGCTTTCAATATATATATATAATATATGTATCTATATCACAGTTGCAGTGGGGAAAAAAGTATTTAGTCAGACACCAATTGTGCAAGTTCTCTCACTTGAAAAGATGAGAGAGGCCTGTCATTTTCATCATAAGTATACCTCAACTATGAGAAACAAAATGAAAAAAAAAATCCAGAAAATCACATTTTAGGATTTTTAAAGAATTAATTGGTAATTCCTCGGTAAAATAAGTATTTGGTCCCCTACAAACAAGCAAGATTTCTGGCTTTCACAGACCTGTAACTTCTTCTTTAATAGGCTCCTCTGTCCTCCACTGGTTACCTGTATTAATGTCATCTGTTTGAACTCGTTATCAGTATACAAGACACCTGTCCACAACCTCAAACAGTCACACTCCAAACTCCACATGGCCAAGACCAAAGAGCTGTCAAAGGACACCTGAAACAAAATTGTAGACCTGCACCAGTCTGGGAAGACTGAATCTGCAATAGGTAAGCATCTTGGTGTGAAGAAATCAACTGTGGGGCAATTATTAGAAAATGGAAGACATACGAGACCACTGATAATCTCCCTCGATCTGGGCTCCACGCAAGATCTCACCCGTGGGGTCAAATGATCCCAGAACCCCCCCCCCCCCACCAAACCACACTGGGGGACCCGTGAATCTACCTGCAGAGAGCTGGGACCAAAGTACAAAGGCTACCATCAGTAACACACTGCGCCGCCAGGGACTCGAATCCTGCAGTGCCAGACGTGTCCCCCTGATTAAGCCAGTACATGTCCATGCCCGTCTGAAGTTTGCTAGAGAGCATTTGGATGAAGAGGATTGGGAGAATGTCATATGTCAGATGAAACCAAAATAGAACTTTATGGTAAAAACTCAACTTGTCGTGTTTGGAGGATAAAGAATGCTGAGTTGCATCCAAAGATCACCATACCTACTGTGAAGCATGGGGTGGAAACATCATGCTTTGGGGCTGTTTTTTCTGCAAAGGGACCAGGACGACTGATCCCTGTAAACGAAAGAATGAATGGGGCCATGTATCGTAAGATTTTGATTGAAAACCTCCTTCCATCAGCAAGGGCCTTGAAGATGAAACGTGGCTGGGTCTTTCAGCATGACAATGATCCCAAACACGCCGCCCGGGCAACGAAGGAGTGGTTTTGTAAGAAGCATTTCAAGGTCCTGGAGGGGCCTAGCCAGTCTCCAGATCTCAACCCCATAGAAAATCTTTGGAGGGAGTTGAAAATCCGTGTTGCCCAGCGATAGCCCCAAAACATTTACTGCTCTAGAGGAGATCTGCATGTAGGAATGGGCCAAAATACCAGCAACATTTTGTGAAAACCTTGTGAAGACTTACAGGAAACGTTGACCTCTGTCATTGCCAACAAAGGGTATATAAACAAAGTATTGAGATGAAATTTTGTAATCGACCGAATACTTATTTTCCACCATAATTTGCAAAAAAAAATTCTTTAAAAATTCTACAATGTGATTTTATGGAATTTTTTTTCTCATTTTGTCTCTAATATTTGAGGTATACCTATGATGAAAATTACAGGGCTCTCATCTTTTTAAGTGGGAGAACTAGCACAATTGGTGGCTGACTAAATACTTTTTTTTTCCCCCCCACTGTATATATATATCTATTATAATTTCTGCTAGCTACTTGTCATTGTCCATGGTCTACTACAATTGATTTGTTTGCTTTCTTGTCAAAGGTGATGGGCTGAGAGTAAAGCAGAAATGTACATTAATATCAGACACAGTGTGTGGACCTCTGCCAGGTTATTACTGTATAGACTTGCTCTCCAACTGTAAAAGGGCCATGAAACATTCAACCTGCTCACCTGGACAATACATCAACCAAACCGGTCAGTCTTTTATCAGCTGAGCAGCTTTAATATATATGAGAATAATAACTCCGCTTGCATTTATATTAAATAACTCAATTATGGAAATATGCATGTTGTTCCAAAGCAGCTTTACAGTTTATTGCACCTGGGGAAAGTATTAAGTGGTTCCTCATGATAGACATTGCTTGCTTGTGTCTCTTAAAACCACCTGAAAAATCTACTAAATTATGATTCGGCTGATTATTAGTTAGTTATGTGAAGATTGATTTAGTGTGTCAGATGCTATACTGAATAATGATGTCATTATCTGTGAGACCTGTCACTGTCGTTATTGCTCATGTACTGATGCTGTTTTTTAATTGCATTTGTATAGGAACAGAGTTCAGAGATACAGTGTGTGATGACTGTCCTGCTGGTTCATATTCAGATGGTACATTCTGCAGATTGCATACAAAGTAAGTATTAATATTTTAAAACTGACACCTTCTTAAATTAAATTTGTTGTTTTTTAATTTGCTTCAATAGATGTTTTTCTCACAAGAGATGTATTTTTCGTTCATCTTGAGTACTGTGTCTCTCTCTAACAGCTGTGCATCTCTTGACAAAATAACGCGAGCGAGGCACAATACTACTGATGCTGATTCAGTACAAGAGCAACTTAGTTACTGCCACTCGATTCGGTGGTGGTGGTGTTGGGGGGGAGTCTGTTCGCTGTTGCGTATTGTCGTAATTGTATATTAAAATTGTTAAATGAAAAACTTTAAGCAAAAAAGTTGATTAATTGAGTTTACAACCCAAGATGTAGCCTGCACACCTTTGTTTTTATCCATTGCAATTTGTTCTTTGAAAATATTACTGTTTCTACTATATTTTTTATATTTTTTCATGAGCACCAAAATCAATCTGGTCCTCCCTCTGACCAAGTTATTTGCTCTCTTGGCTAATGTTTATAGATTAAACTTGTATAAATGCAAGGCAAAAGTTGCATAGATCCCCCAGCAGATCTTTGATCAAAGATTCAGTCATGTTTAGTGGACTTTTTTTGGGACAAGCTGCACTGGGTACCAAAAAGTGAATTGAACCTTCCTAAAGAAGAAGGAGGACTTGGACTGGTGCATCTACAAACATTCAGTTCATACAAAGACTTTTAACAGGCTCGGAGAACCCAAACCTCTACACTGAGAGGGGTTGAAGGACTAGGATTGGATAGAGCCTCACTGTGATCCTCGGAAGCTGAAACTCTCCAAGTTTCCTGTTTTTTATCAGATCTTTTTAAAGTGTGGGCCTTGTTCAAGATTCCAGAGAAGAGGACTGTGAACTCTTTGTTCTGGCTGTTGCACGAGCCGTTTATTTTGGGCTCACGTTTGGCCTTGTCCAGTGAACTGAGTTACTTTGTGACAGAAGATAATCTTCTCAACTCTGGAGCTAACTTTATAGATGTGAGTTCAGTGACTGAGAAGCCGGGAAGAGATCTACTCGTTTGGTCGCCAGAGCACTTGACGAGTGGAGGACCGCTTTGTCTGAAAAATAACTGAAATTGTTATTGGATTACTCACTGGGGTTTATTAATCCAGATGGTACTGATTCGAGTTATATTTAACTCCCATAATGGACAATTGTGGAGGCTGTTTCTTAGAGGTTAACAATTTGATTGTGATGAGTTCAGATGTTACTTCTGGAAAGGTCTGTTACAAAATCTGTGTTAAAATCTTTAATAAGAAGACCTTGGATTAAAAAATTGATCCTCCTTGGCGTGGTATGCTTCATTTGAAAGAGAGTGAAAAACCTGAGTGGAGAGTATTGTATAAGTCACCATTATCTAAGAGAATTGGAGATGTTGTTATTGCAGTGAACACTTTTGTTTCTGTTATTAACCTGAATATTGATCAAAACTGTTCTTTTTGTTCAGAAAAGAAAACTGTTTTCCAAGCATTTATGCAGTGTTCAAGACTGTCACCCTTATTTATTGTTTTAAATATTATTTTTAATTGCTTTAATGAGTGTTTTTCAATGAAGGTGTTTATTTGTGATTTTAAATATTCACAGAGTCGTAAGTATCAGTGTCAGTTGTTTAATTTTATATTGGGACATGCAAAAATGGCAATTTATACTACAAGAAAAGAAAGAAATGATCACAGGGTTTGCAATGATTTAAAGGCAGTGTTAACTAGCTCTGTTAAATCCAGAGTCTTAATAGATTTTAATTCTTTTTTATAATAAGTAAAATCTATTATGATTCTGGATTTAACAGAGTTAGTAATGTATATGATACAATATGCTGTTGTATATTGTAATAAAAGTGGCTTGAAATCTCAAATCTCTCTCTCTCTCTCTTCAATTCAATTCAATTAAATTCGATTCAACTGAGCTTTATTGGCATGACTGTGGAATAGCACAATGTTGCTAAACTGTTGCTACTTTGATCTGCCAATCATGGATGTATTCTTCCTGGGTTATTCTTCCAATTTCTTTAACTTTTGCGTGTCTTAACTGAATTGAGTTGGTGTTTTCCCACTAAATAGTGCATGGGTCACTCTCTGGGGGTCCTCACTGTAAAATCCAATAGTTTACCTTACTTAGATTGAATTAGTAATCTTTACTTAGTTGTTATACTTACTAGGTTTTGTTAAGTTACAGACACTTTTCAAGGCAAATAAAACAATTTACTTAATGTTTTGAGTGACACTTGACATATTCAAGTAGCCACAAAGGAACCAATACACCAGGCAGCAGTTCACTAATATGTTGCTAATGTGCAACATAACAACACAAGAAGAAGAAAAGAAAACAAGTCTTTTATAGACTTTTCACTCATTTCCTCCATGTCTGCAGTTATCTTTCACTAGTTGCATTCACTCGTTTCCCAGTCATATTGAATGTTGAATTTTCAACACAATTGAAATATTTGAGAGAACATCACATAAACTAACTTCATAAATTGATGTTGATTTTCCTAAAATGTTTTTTTTTTTTTTTTTTTTTTACTCGCCATTATAGGGATTAGCGTTCCCTTTGGTTGGTCACTTGGAACTTTGTTTATGTTACTGCAATTATCTTTCTGTTAATGCAGTGTGCAATATGAAACCAGAGTGATTTGGTTTGAAGGGAAGGAAAGTAATAAATAGGTTGCGTTTAGAAAGTAACATATCTTCTAATTAAACCAATATTGTTTAATTTTATTGTGCTTATGTTAGTCAATTCACTTTTGCTAAATTTATTTTTCATAAATGCCTTATGAAGTTTATAATTGGGTTTATATAATCCTTAAATAATGTGTGGTAATATGCTAAAGTCACACACAGACTTAAACATTTAGCACGTGAATCACAAAAATGGTAACAATTCAATTTCATTTATTTTTTATTAATTGTAACAATAACCATTTTATTTGCTCTTTTTGTTGTGTTACTACTGACACAAGACAGCAAATAAAATTGTCAAATAAAACAAAGCAACTGTATAATTTATTCATACCGCAAAGCACTCTGGGAGTCAGTGAGTAGCTATACTAAGTCATGAGTAAACCTAAATGAAAGGATCAAGTACCCCCTACAGTTCTTTTTTAGTTACTAGAACTCTCGTGTAAGTAAACATACTATTCCTATTTCACTTTACTTAGTTTTTTTTAAGGCAATCGGTTTGCATGCTTTTTTTTTTAAGCCCAACTAATTAGATTTTACAGTGCTGTTCTGTAAGTAAGAGCGCAGTGATAATCATCTGTCAGTGTGTCTGACAGAAGGAACCAGAACGTCGCTGTTCTCTTCTGGATTTCTGCTAGAACGGGGAATCTGCCCAATTCCTGCAGCCGAGACTAGGGGCGTTCCTGTGAGTCCCAGGATGTTCTTGCAGAACTCCAGGTGGAACATTTCAGTGGGGTTTCTATCCCAAGATATATAGTTTAATTTATTTGGGGCCCCAGATTTCACAACCGTATGGAAGAATGGGTTTGATGATGCTGTCAAAGATTTAATAGGTGGGTTGAATTTGAACAATGATCATCTTATAGTGTAATAAGCTCTACATGCCTTATTGGTCAGATGTTTTATTGCCAGATCAAATTGACCAGAAGCTGAGATCGTGAGACCCAAATAACTATAACATGTGACATGATTAAGAAGTGTTCCCTTATTGCAGTGATCCTCAAATCTGGCTTGAACCCTAATCAAACACACCTGAACAAAATCATCAGGGTCTTCAGGGTCATTAGAAAATCACAGGTAGGTGATTGTTTGATTAGGGTTGGAGCTAAACTTTGCAGGAAAGTGGATCTCGCGAGCCAGATTTGAGGATCACTGCCTTATTGTAAAACTAGATTTTTTGTCAGTAAGGTGATGCTTTTTCTGGAAGATCATAATTTTGGATTTGTCCATGTTTATTGGTAAGGCCCAGTCTCTACTGTAATTTTCTTTAATTTAGAGGCGTTCGTGTAGTCCTTCTTCATGAGGTGACAAGAGCAGAAGATCGTCAGCGTACAGGAGGCATTTGATTTCTCTGCCCTCGAGGGTCAGACCAGGACAAGAGGACTTATCGAGTGCTGATGCCAATTCATTAATATAGATATTAAACAGTGTCGGGCTGAGGCTGCAGCCTTGAGGCACTCCTTTGCTCTGATTGAAATAGTCAATCCGTCTTTTATTGATCTTGACACAGCACTTGTTCCCGTCGTATATGTCCTTTATGATGTCACATGTCTTTCCTCCTATTCCACTTTGAATTAGTTTTAGAAAAAGTCAATACTGAATCAAAGCCTTTTTTTAAATCAATGAAGCAGCCAGATATTGTTCCTTGTTTTGTTTGATGAACATATTTTCGTATGAGTGTGTAAATGTGATTTGAAGTTCTCTGTTTAGGCATAAATCCAATTTGACAATTGTTTAAAATCTTGTGTTCTTGGATGAACTGAATTAATCTGTCATTAATGATGGAGCAGAATAGTTTTCCGAGGGTTACTGCTCACTGTGATGCCTCTATAATTATTTGGGTCGTACTTCTCACCTTGTTTAAAAATTGGGGTTATCACGTTATCCCCCCTCTTTCCAGTGCGGGGGGCAGGAAAGAAAAGATTAATAACAACACAAATATTTTAATGATAGCAGCTCTCAGTTTGGGGCTGCTGTGTTTCAGCATCTCATTAGATATTCCATCCAAGCCACTTGATTTCTTATTTTTCATCTTCTCCGTCAGTTCAGTTAATGCTATGGGCTTGTCTAAATGATTTAGCCGGTCTCTTATAGTGTATTCCAGGTTATTTCATTGGAAGGTCAGATGTTTTTGGGCGAGGGTTGGTTTGTTTAGTGAATAGAGTTTTCTGAAATGTTCGGGTCATAGATGTTTGGGTCGTAGATGGGAAGGTGTTTGGCCTTTCTGTTTTTGTCTAAATTGTTCCATAAGTCCCCAAAATAATTTTGATCGATTGCATTCTCAATTTTGTTTATTTTTATTTTTATGTGATCAGTTTTCTTCTGTGTTAGCAGTGACTTGTATATTTTAAGGGTTTGCTGATATGTGGCTTGTATTTGTTGGTTTGCCGGGTCTTTGTGCTTTTTATTTGATAATGATCGCAATTCTTTTCTTAGTTTTTGGCATTCTTTATCGAACCAAACATCTTTAGCTGTTTCTTATTTACATCTGTATTTTTTTCTTTTTCTGAGGGCTTTTCTGACCATTGTAGAAAAGATTTTAGTTAACTGTTCAGTTGCTAAATTGATACGTCTCTTCTCTTCACTAAATGTAATCAGGAGAAAGGAGTCTGTCATGTTCTCAGCTTGGGTGCTGTGGAGCGCAGCTTCATACTGGGCAGGACTGTCTTTACTCCATATGAATTTGGGGGGGAGCGGATATGATTTAACTTTCTATTCTGAAGAGGGCAGATGATTCCCTGACCTGTTGAGACTGAGGACTATGTGACTGTGGTCTGATAATGGCAGCTGTGGCATCACTGTGAAATAATTGATCTTACTTTGGTCTATATCTGTGACTGTGTATCACTGTGTAAGCTCATCGTTCTGAAAAGCGAGATATACGCTGATTGGCCAGCTATCCAGTGCATCAAGCGTGTGACGGAAATGTTACGCCCTCACCATACTGTGATGCCCTGTCCGGCGAAGACAAAAAAAAACATTAAAACCCATTATAAACAAGGTATTTGTTGCATACAGTGGGGACATAATTATGGATTATAATGACTTATACTGTCTTTTTACGCGTTGCATCGCCGCGTAAACATAAAACCATGTCTGCATTTGTGATCGGAGAAATGACAAACAACAAACCATACTCTACACTGCCCAAAAATCTCGCTTTAAAATATCATAAAATATAAAAAAACATTTAAATATAAAAACGTCCTTACAGTCTGTGAGTCAGAACAGCCAGCATTGTAGTCAACTCTCCCAGGATCAGTAAACAGTCCTTCATAAAATGTGCTGCACACATCTGATATTTGGGTTGAAGTGTTCTGGAACAGTGTTGTAATACAAACCCCATTCCAAAAAAGTTGGGACACTGTACAAATTGTGAGTAAAAAAGTAATGGAATAAACTTATATTTTATTCACAATAGAAAATAGATAACATATCAAATGTTGAAAGACAGACATTTTGAAATGTCATGCCAAATATTGGCTCATTTTGGACTTCATGAGAGCTACACATTCCAAAAAGTTGGGACAGGTAGCAATAAGAGGACTGAAAAGTTAAATGTACATATAAGGAATAGCTTTAGGACCAATTTGCAACTTATTAGGTCTATTGGCAACATGATTGGGTATAAAAATAGTCTCTCAGAGTGGCAGTGTCTCTCAGACGTCAAGATGGGCAGAGGATCACCAATTCCCCCAATGCTTTGGCGAAAAATAGTGGAGCAATATCAGAAGGAGTTTCTCAGAGAAAAATTGCATAGAGTTTGAAGTTATCATCTACAGTGCATAATATCATCCCAAGATTCAGAGAATCTGGAACAATCTCTGTGCGTAAGGGTCAAGGGTGGAAAACCATACTGGATGCCCGTGATTTTCGGGCCCTTAGACGGCACTGCATCATACAGGAATGCTACTGTAATGGAATTACAACATGGGCTCAGGAATACTTCCATAAAACATTGTCGGTGAACACAATCCATCGTGCCATTCACCGTTGCCGGCTAAAACTCTATAAATCAAAAAAGAATCCATATCTAAACATGATCCAGAAGAGCAAGCATTTTCTCTGGGCCAAGGCTCATTTAAAAATGACTGTGGCAAAGTGGAAAACCATTCTGTGGTCAGACGAATCAAAATTTTGAAGTTCTTTTTGGAAAACTGGGACGCCATGAGGACAAGGACAACCCAAGTTGTTATCAGCGCTCCGTTCAGAAGCCTGCATCTCTGATGGTATGGGGTTGCATGAGTGTGTTTGGCATGGGCAGCTTACACATCTGGAATGTGTACCATCAATGCTGAAATGTATATCCAATTTCTAGAACAACATATGCTCCCATCCCGACGTCGTCTCTTTCAGGGAAGACCTGCATTTTCCAACATGACAATGCCAGAACACATACTGCATCAACTACAACATAATGGCTGCGTAGAAGGATCCGGGTACAGAAATGGCCAGCCTGCAGTCCAGATCTTTCACCCATAGAAAACTTTTGGCGCATCATAAAGAGGAAGATGCGCCAAAGAAGACCAAACTAAGACAGTTGAGCAACTAGAAGCCTGTATTAGACAAGAATGGGACAACTTTCCTATTCCTAAACTTGAGCAACTTTTCTCCTCAGTCCCCAGACGTTTGCAGTCTGTTATAAAAATAAGAGGGGATGCCACACAGTGGTAAGCATGGCCTTTTCCCAACTTTTTTGAGATGTGTTGATGGCATTAAATTTAAAATCAACTTATTTTTCCCGTAAAATTATAAATTTTTTCAGTTTAAACATTTGATATGTCATCTATTTTGTATTCTGAATAAAATATTGAAATTGAAACTTCCACATCATTGCATTCTATTTTTATTCACAATCTGTACAGTGTCCCAACTTTTTTGGATCGGGTGGTTTGTATTAAAACATTGGTTTAATCATCCCTGCATTAGTCTATTAACTAAGGACATGGGTTAATACCCCTAAAATGGTTAATAAAATAATTAAATCTTCAGGCTGATTAAAATGAAAACACTACTTCACTACATGTAAAGTCTAAACGCTGATAAGTTTTGAGGTGTTCCTGTGATCTTCTCTCAGCTGTTGATCTGCTGTTATACTGATGATCTCCAGTAGAGAGCCACACGTCACACTCAATCACGTGATCATGATCTCACGCGTGACACATTTGAAGAGAAACAGCCTCGGCTTTACTGTGATAGTAGATGTTTGGGAGTTTGGCCATGGAAACTTCATAGGAACTATTTCAGAACATGTTGTAAGAAAGTATAACTTTTTGTGTTTTAAACCATAGGGGTTTTCAAACTGGGGTCCAGAGACCCAGGATCTAAAGTTCTAGTGGGTTGAAAATATGATGATTTTTGTGATACAGATTTACATCAGTTTCACAAATACAAACGTTCATTTGAAAATGTGTAAAAACAACTTGCTAAATAAAGATAAAGATGCTTTAATAACCTCACGATGAGCTGGAAAGTGTCTTGAGATCTGCTGCTGTTGTGTTTGAGATTGAGATCTTTATAGTTTTGCCTATATTATTTGCATAATGAACGGTCAAATGTCTTATGGTTAGAGTTATGATGCTGATTTATTTTGTTGAAAGGAACGATAAGCCTCACAGTGAGTTTTGAAAGTCAGCCTGGAAATTATTTTTCCTTTTTATTTATTTGTTTGTTTTGTTATTAGTTTTGTGCATTTAATTATACTCAATCTGATTAGACTATTGTTTTTCATAAATACCAAAGAAAGCATATATAGTTTGCTGTGGCTGATGTGATGCTGGTTTAGTCATTTAATGATTAACTTTCTTCACACTTATTCACTCAACTCACTAAATGTTCTGTTAAGAAACAGAAGATGTTCTTCATGCACTGACAGAGATTGTACTGCACTGTCATTGTCTGTAGATTGTCCACAGACCTCAAACCTCAAACACATTTTGTACACATTCATTTGAGGATCTCATAGTGTACTGAGTTTGGACAGACAGTGTTGTTGACAGACACTGTGAACTTGAACAGTGTTTTATGACTTTTAAATTGTTGTTGTGTGTGTGTGTGTGGTGTGTGTGTGTTGTGTTTTTGCTCTAGATGGCGCTCCATTCCCTTATCCAACCATATTAGCCTTTGGGTTTGTGTGTAGTTAGGGCCCATAGAGGGCGCAGGGCCCCATTGTTTTAAGCATGATCTGTCTTTGTACCTGCAGTGAAAAGAACGAAAAGAAGAAAAGCTGAGATTTGCAGATCCATCTTTGATCAGGAGGTGAATTAAATATGTTAGTTTCAGTGCTCATTTTATAGCTTATCAGAAGGAGAGGGTCTTTATGAGAAAATGAAAGTTTAACAGAAGTAAACAGAGAATGAATAGTTCTGAATAACCCAGACAGCAATAATGACAAGACATAAAACAGAGAGTTCAGAGGTACAGAGAACATTCAGAGTATTTCAGAGATACCAAATATCTGGAGGTTTGAACATGACAAGTCCCTGTCCTTGGTCTTTAAATATGACAGACGTGGACTGTATGACTAAATTCAGCAGTCTTATGATAATAATATGATAATATTTTAATTTATTTTCATTTAAGTACTTAATCTGACTAATTTTCAAATTGTTTGTCATAAATCAACATCTCAGCTAAATGTTATGGGGTTTCAAATCAAAATTTGACCTTCTGTTATGAAACAGGACATTCATTTCATACATGTCCACTGTAGAGGACACAGGACACACTTCATGCTTATCAGGCATTTTAGGTAAACATAAGTAAAAGGAAAATAAATTATATATTAATATTTCTATGAATTATGAGATTTTATATGAAAATGTTGCTAAGTTATTGATCTCATTATTCTACTTATTTTGTAATTACATGTTGCCCAAAGAACACGTTAATGCAATACATACATACATTGATTGGTAATATAGAAAAAAATACAATTTTGGGCTCTTTTTACAATTTATTGTGTACAGTAAAATAACAATCTATATTTAAATAAAACTCTCTTTCATATCATAGTTGAGAATCTTTGTACAAATCATTGTGCAAAGTTCGGTTCAGGTGGAAGTTCCCTTCATATAAATATTCTCTAAATATCTTTTTCAAACATTCTTATATCCATTTTACAGAGAACAAAAAATAGCCTGGAACCTAAAATTGACTGGTATATTGAATATACAAAACAAATAAAACTAAAAAAAACATTGTTTTGGTAATAGAGTCTTGTTTTTATTTTCATATTAACTGAAAACTGAATCATAGTGTCCTCTACATAGGACATATAATAAAATATGTATTATAATAATAATAATAAATCGCCATTTGTTGCTTATGCTCCAAACAATGTATTGACGTAAAAATAAGGACATTTACTAAACTTTCTTTCTATGGTTCTCTAGGAGAATATCATTTTATTTTACAAGTTAATATGGGCTAATATCAGAAAAAATATAAACATACATGAACCCACCCCCTAAAAGAGTTTGCTAAAATGATTTCCATTTGAACAGGTAACACTAGAAGAAAGAAGACATACTGGTTTGGAACGACATAAGTGTGAATACATGAACTATACAGTATATCCCTTTACACACAACCTGAGGCTCAAATTTAACCAGCAGCATCACATTAGTTTGTTTAGGACATGTTTACAGTATAAACCTTAGATTTCAGTTATGAACGCTTCAGATATTATCCACGTTGGGCAAGGTGGGAAGGTTCTTGGAAAAACCAAGTCAAGACCAGTTTACATGAGCTTTTCACTTAAATATATTGTATTGTTACAAGTAGACAGCGGCGTCCATTGAATGCACAATACTTCAGTCCCTCTTAGACTCAATTTTATTCCAGAAATTCAATAAGCTGCTATGCTGAGGCAGGAGTGAAGCCCAGACATCATCTATTAGAAAACCTTAGATGACGGGAAGCTGTTAACAGCAAATGAAAGATCAACTTCATATTAATGCTTGTGGTGTTGCATTAATATAAACAAGTGTGGACACAGGAACGTTAATGGTCAGGTGTTCACATACTATGAAATCACTAGGACCCATTTCTCAGTACTTGGGTCACACCAGCAGTCTCTGTGGGTTAAACTGTGGATCGTTTCCCATTGTTTTGGCACAACATACATTCAATGGCTGTTTCTTTCAAAGTAAATTAATTCTTTTCAAAGCCTAGTTCAAGTTCAAAATCTAACATAAAAGAATTGAATCATAACATAATCATAACATAAAAGGCACTTTCTAACGGAGCACGCTGCACAACTTCTTGTCCAGGCCCTTGTCATTTCTTGGCTGGACTACTGCAATGCTCTTCTGGCTGGACTCCCAACAAGCACAATCAAACCTCTACAAATGATTCAGAATGCAGCGGCATGACTGGTCTTCAACGAGCCCAAAAGAGCCCATGTTACACCTCTCTTTATCTCCCTGCACTGGCTGCCGGTTGCGGCTCGCATCAAGTTCAAGACATTGATGCTTGCATATAGAACAGCCACAGGCTCAGCACCCGCCTACTTCCACTCACTACTACGAATCTACATCCCCTCCAGAAGTCTGAGATCCGCTAGTGAGCGACGCCTCGTGGTACCATCACAGAGAGGCTCAAAATCACTTTCCAGAACATTCTCGTTCACTGTTCCTGGCTGCTGGAATGATCTTCCCACCTCTATCCGGAATGCTGAATCCCTGACCATTTTCAAGCGACAGCTGAAAACTCATCTCTTTCGAAGCTACTTGACTTCACCGTTAAAAAATAAACAAAAAAATAAAAAAATTTGTCTTTCACTTTATTTATTCCTTCTCTTTCTAGCTTGTACTTATTTGAACAATGCCTAAAACTTGGTATTACAAGCACTTCCTGTGTCTGTTTGCCTCTTTAAGAAGAATCGCTTTATGTATTCCCCAATTGTAAGTCGCTTTGGATAAAAGCGTCTGCAAAATGACTAAATGTAATGAAAAGAAAAAAACATAAAAAAAGAGAATAAGATAGCAATCTGCAACTTTTCATACCATACCATATTAAAATATATCTATCCTAAAAATTAATAAATCAAAACCTTAGATGTAGCTGAAAACGTACACAGTTGTTATTCTGTCGATTTCAATACCATCTATACAAAAGGGGACGACTGAGGAATAATGTTGTACTGTAATGTAAACTTATTAAAGTCAAAGTCAAAGTTTATTTATAAAGCACTTTTAAAAAAACTAGTGTTTACCAAAGTGCTGTACAAGCATATTCAATTTAAAACAATAGAAACAAAAAACAAACCAACACAATCATAAAACCTGCTCTCATACTGTGTTAAATGCCAAAGAGTAGAGAGGAGTTTTGAGACTAGATTAAAAAAAAGAAGTGTTTTGGCCTGCCTAACATGGAGAGGCAAATTATTCAAAGTTTTGGGGCTGCCATCGCAAAAGCATGGTCCCCCCTGGTTTTTAACCTTGTGCGAGGAACAGCCAAAAGTAATGCTCAGCACATCTAAGTGCCCTTGATGGAGTATATAGCTGTATTAAATCCGAATGGAATCTTGGTGCTAGTCCATTTAGCGATTTAAACACTAAGACCAAAAACTTAAAATCAATTCTTGAAGATGGGAGTTCAGGAGCCTGATCGAGACGGTGCGCAGCACATTGCCCACGATGACGATCATCGTGTCAGGACCCATCGACGAGGACACGGAAGTTTCAGTAGACATTTTGCTTTAAATGAATGGTTATTGTCATGGTGTAAAGAACAGAAACTGCTCTTTGTTAATAATTGGAATCTTTTCTGGGAGCGTCCTAGGCTTTTTCGTGCTGATGGCCTGCACCCCAGCAGAGTCGGAGCGGAACTCCTGTCAGACAACATCTCCAGGACGCTACGCACCATGTGACTAGTAAGTCAAATCTCAAATAACTGCTATGATGGCTTTTGTTCTACCCGCTTAAATGATAGAAGTACTTGCACTGTCCAATCTATTAAGACTGTGTCTGTTCCTCGAATAGTGAGGTCAAAATAAAATTTAATGCAGGATCTTGAAAAAATCTGATCGTGATTAAACCAGAAAAATTTAAAATAAATGAACAAAAACCATTTTTAATGCTTGGGCTCCTAAACATTAGATCACTCACACCCAAAGCAGCTATTGTAAATTAAATGATCACAGATAATAGTTTTGATGTACTCTGCTTGACTGAAACCTGGCTAAAACCAAATGATTATATTGGTCTAAATGAGTCTACTCCACCAAGCTACTGTTATGAGCCCCGTCAGACTGGTCGTGGCGGCGGTGTTGCAACAATATATAGTGATATTCTCAATGTTACTCAGAAGACAGGATACAGGTTTAACTCATTCGAAATACTTCTGCTTAATGTTACACTGTCAGATATGCAAAAGAGATCTATCGTATTTCTTGCTCTGGCTATTGTGTATAGACCACCAGGGCCATATAAAGATTTCTTAAAAGAATTTGCAGATTTCCTCTCATACCTATTGGTTACTGTTGATAAAGCACTAATTATCGGAGATTTCAACGTTCACGTTGATAATACAAATGATGCATTATGACTTGCGTTTCCTGACATAATAAACTCTTTTGGAGTCAAGCAAAACGTCACCGGGCCCACTCATCCTTTTAATTATACGCTTGATTTAATTATATCGCATGGAATTGATCTTACTGATATAGATATCGTACCTCAAAGTGATGATGTTGCTGACCATTTCCTTGTATTGTGCATGCTGCATATTACTGATATTAGCTATATGGCTCCGCGTTATCGTCCGGTCAGGACTATTGTTTCAGCCACCAAAGACAGATTCACAAATGACCTGCCTAATTTATCTCAACTGCTCTGTGTACCAATAAATACACATGAACTAGACGAAATTACTAGCAATATGGGCACTATCTTCTCTAATACATTAGCTGTTGCCCCCATCAAATTGAAAAGGTTAGAGAAAAACATACTGCGCCATGGTAAAACAGTAATACCCATTCTCTCAAGAAAAAAACTTGTAGTCTTGAGCACAAATGGAGAAAAACTAATTTGGAAGTTTTTAGAATTGCGTGGAAAAACAGTATGTCCAGCTATAGTCTCTGTCGGCGATTATGGCGGAGCATTCACACGCTGCGGCTTCTCTCTCTCCCGACAGAAAGGTGTTTTCGTGTTTTTTGTCTTGTGAGTCGCAGTGTTTTTGTACGTATTCGTCCCGTCTATCTGCCTCTAAGCGCGCATACAGTCGTGAGTTTCTGCTCGATGTCTGCAGAACCACATTTTTAGAGTTAAACTCTGCGCCCGCCGAAGAGCTGCGGGATCTCTGTCTGCTCCGGAGGCCCACACCATCACAGACCCCCACTACTGCATCTCGCCCACAACGAAGGCTCGAGAGGAAGCAGAAGAGGGGCAAGCACAGAGGTATATGGGCTAGGCTAGCAGCTAACCCACACAAGCCAGCTATCCCCACCATCGTACTGGCTAACGTACGCTCTTTGGACAATAAACTGGACTACATCCGACTACTACGCTCAACTCAGAGGACTGTAAGAGACTGTTGTGTTTTTGTGTTCACGGGAACATGGCTCAACAACAGCGTTCCGGGCTGCGCTATTCATCTCGATCAGATGACATGCTATCGAGTGGACAGAGCTCGTGTCGAGGGAGGTAAGACCCACGGCGGAGGGTTTTGTGTTTACATCAATGATGCGTGGTGTCGCGATGCTGTTGTGTTCTGCAAACACTGCTCACCCCTGGTGGAGTTTATGATTATTAAGTGCCGGCCATTCTTTCTACCGAGGGAATATACAGCCATACTGCTCGTTGCTGTATGCATCCCTCCCAGCTCTAACAACAGCAACAGGAGCGAGGCACTAAATGAACTGTACCAACACATCAGTGAGCAGCAGACAGCCCAACCCGATGCTTTTCTCATCTTGGCTGGAGATTTCAACCACGCAGACTTAAAGAGTTCCCAAAAATACACCAACACATAGAATTTCCAACACGGGGAAACAACACTCTAGACTTTGTTTACACCACACAGAGAGGAGCTTACAAGGCC
>JADLZN010007787.1:0-32911 GCA_018155175.1 Sinocyclocheilus anophthalmus
TGGAGGGAAAAAAACATAATTGGTCCTAAGAAGCTTACCTAAACATCTCTAATTGGAATAACAAACAACTCCACTGAAAGTTTCTGAAAGTGTTTTGTAGTGAATGATTCAAAAGTGCAGTGTATTTACAATGGTATGACCAAATATTTAGCTGAAATTAAAGCTTGCCTACCAGCATAGTAGTTTGAAAACACTAAATAAATATGCTGAAGCCAAATGTAGAACATGACCAACTTGAGTGAGTCCAGAAGGTTGTCATTCAAAAATCAAAGAGTTAATTCAGTTGTAAGTCCGGCCTGCTTTCCTCTCTCTCTCTCTCTCTCTCAAAACCCCTCCCCCGGAGAAGCCGCTCGCTCTCCCTCTCACCCACACACAACCAACCTCCACCGCTTCTTGACTCACCTCTACACACATCAGTCCTTTGTCTGTAAGTTATAAACTGAGTTCGGAATGTGGGATTCACATGCAAAAAGAAGTCGGATGCCGTCATTACCCTCTGGCGGTGGGTTGTTTATGTTTTTTTTTTCAAAGGAACTTTGTGCGGCTGGGCATTCATATCGTTGCTTACAGTGGAGTGGTGCTTCATAGACGCTTCCCGATTGATTATTAAGTGCTCTGTTAAACGCCACACCCCACACCTGGGGCTGGCCCAGTAAAACCTCTCCTCAAATCTCTCCACCTCAAAGTGCTTGTCAAAAAACGGTGTTAGGGGATGAAGCCAGGAGAGAGTTTCAAAGCCAGCAACCCTCCATTCCTGCAGACCAGCGCCTAAATTACTCTCTGAGTTACCCAGGGTGACTCACAAAGCCTATTGGCTCTTGTATACGATGGCCATGATGACATACCAGAAACTGGAGGGAAAGGCGCCACATTCACACATGTGTGTGACCCGCAGAAGGTTTAAATGCGTGGGATCACTCTGTACATGGTATATCTTAATATGAAGTAGTGCCATATCAAACTCTCTAGACGGTATTAGTTCATCCTAAATCCTCCTGTTTCTTTCTGTTGATCTTTGTCTCTCTTCTCTCCTCTGTTAGTTTGATTTATTAAATCCTATGCAAATTACTCAAATGTTCCTGGCACCAAAGGCGCTGCGCCATGTTACCACGCCGTCGCAAAAAACCGATGACACATTGCCATAAGCAGGGCGATTTGTACACATCGGTAAGTAGATTTCCGCCACCCGAAACGCGTTCCCCGTGCACGAAACACTCTACGGCTGCCGTCTCCCCCCGCTATGCTGCGAAATTGGGGACTCGTAAGGTGGGGTAAGTGGACAGTTATGTTAGGCTTTGGGTTTGGCTGCAAGCAGATCTGCTTTATTTACTCTCCGGGACGGTGCGATAAACAACGTGGCACGGCGGGGACTGCAAACACCGTCTGCCGGAATCATAGAACCGCCTCTGTGTTGTGGTGCATGAATATGTTCAACGACGTTGCGATCACGTTCGCCAAGAGCAAAAGTGCTTCAAAAAACAAAAACAAAATGGCATACTGTCTGTGTAGTACACACGATTGAGATGACGAAACACTTCCATGATGTTAAAGTAGATTCTAAGTATGACTGGTTAGTTAAATTTCAGAGGGGAAATACACGGTCGCACAGGTTGGCTGTTCGGTGACTTAAAGCAGACAGTGTGCTTGGCGTCACCGTCCTTGTCAACTCCTCTCCTGTGCCCTCCAGGTAAAGTGTCCATCATATGCGCACTGCAAGCGGGGCCGGAGGAGTATAACGGCTATCTTTGCTCTAACTGTTTATGAAGTTTTAAATTCAACATACTAATCATTCTCACATACTGGGTTTTTTCCAATTTGTCAAATTCCCCCCCCCCACCGGTCATCATTTACTCACATTACGTTTGGCAAACAATGACTTTCTTTTTCTGTCTTCTGTAAGAGAATATTTTGTGAAGTTTGTCCCCATACAATGAAAGTCATATCACGAGTATACCATTGACCTTTTATTGACAACACTCAAGCAAAACCCATGAGACATTTTTCAAATATATTTTTTGGGTTTCACAGAAAATGAAAGTCATAATGGGTTTTGGAATGACATGTTGGTGAGCTATATGAGGGACAAATTCATTTATTTGGGGTGACTAAGAATCCGTGTGATGTCTAATCTGCAGACAAATTACAACTAACCAACTAAAGATGGTATGTTCCCCTGTTTAATGCGAAAAACACTTGGAGATGAACTAACAGAAATTTTGATCATTTCAAAACTACAAACATCTCGTTCAGACAGGAGTCATGCACATTGTTTGTTTGTTGCAATATGTTAACAGTACATTTGTCCAATATTTCCAACAGTAATTTCTACATTTTTATATGAAGATGAAAAAACCTATTGGCTAGAACTATAAAGGCACAATATACATTCCCTCTACCATGCCCCAATGGATTTATTAGCCATGCCGACACATTTATGAGGAACATGCCTTTAGGAATTCACTAGTGGATGTCCCATCATAAAATAATAAAATAAAATAAAATAAAAATGACTGAATTAACCTGGCCACATGAAAGTTGCACCAATTAATTTAAGGGTTAGATTTTAGGGTGAGACACTTCTGCATGTTATCACTTTTTACATTGCAATATTTTTGTATGTATCAGTGTCATAATTGGGCATTTTAATGGCTCTGAAATAAAGACCAGAAGGCAAGAGGGTAGTGAGTGGAAAGGTATAGGTTAATCTGAGCCCTAAGGTAACAACAACAACCTGCTGTTTCACCCGTCAGGCCGTCATTGCAGTGGCTCTGCTCAACACTGATAAGAGACTTGGGTGGAACTAGCAGAGCTGTGCACATGCATCACACACTCCTTCTTATTAGATAACGTGACGTCTGTAAGATGATCCTGATCCTGTCCTCCATGAAGTGTTTGATGCGCCATATGTTTTATCAAAGCCATAAAGTCATCACTAACATGTCTCCGAGTGTGAAATTACGTACAGGAAAGGATGAGCGCTTTTTTACATTCACATTTAGAGGAAACTTTTGTTCTCTCCGAGTTGCTGTTCCCCTCTCTCATCATAAGTGCAGGCTGTGCTCAAGCACACAATGAGAATGAGAAGCGATTGTTTTAACCTCTATCTCATGGCCTTTGAAGATGTGATTCGCTTCCTCACCTGAAGGAAGTTTCAGAACTCTGCAGTTAGAAAGCGAGAGCAACCCAGTCTCGCTCCGCTTTGTTATCATCACAGTCATCTCTAACAATGAAAAACACTGTCTGCTGTGTGCACATGTGAACATTTCAATGGAGGGGGGATGGGCCAGGTCATTAGAGAGCAGGGATAAAGGGAGGGTAGTAGACACAGGAAACAGAGAAACATGTTGACAGAGCACAAGAGGAAATGTTGACCTAGATATGACGAGAATGGATTATTCCTAGTTAATAGATATATAAATAGATATATAATATTATATATATGATATAATATATATATATATTAATATATGAGAGGTACTAGACCCTGTGGTCTTAACGGCTTGCCCACCGAAACCTACTGGACATTCGGTGATAGCAATCTATTGACCAGACCCTTTTCGGTTGGACGTTATCATATTTCCTGCAGAAGTCACTCCTGATATGCTTGATCATGTTGCGTTGGTGATTACGTGACTGGCAATTATCACTCAGTGAACTTATAGGTACCAGGTGCAATTAACTGATTTTGTTCAATAGTCAAAAAATATCTCTAATATGACAAATAATGACTGTTTTCAAACTGGTTTCCAAACCTGTCATGGTTGGCCAGACAGAACTCCACGCCCCCTGATTAACACTATTGTTAGAGCCAAGTGTTGTGGTTGTTGGAATGCTCAACTAAACAAAGAGGTTGTGACAGTGCCACAATGCCACGTTTCAGATTTTCAGTAATATATCTAAAATGGTTAACTTTTAGCTTCATTTTTTTTTGTTACATAAAAAAAAGGAGAAAGTGTCTGTAACAGAAACAGGAAGTATTCTCCTTGGAGTAACAACCGGCACATTTCATGTTAAAGGGATGGTTCACCTAAAAATGAAAATTGTCATCATTTGCTCTCCCTCATGTTGTTCCAAACCCGTTTGATGAATAAATGTTTTTGTCCATACAATGAAAGTCCATAGCAATTACCCAATATCAATAAACACAAAAACACCGATACATTTTTAAAACCCTAGGTCATTCAGTGATAGCGATCTATTGACCAGACACTTTTCGGTTGGACATTATCATATTTCCTACAGAAGTCACTCCTGATATGCTTGACTGTGTTGCATCGGTGATAACTTTATTAGCAATTATCACTGAGTGAACTTATAGGTACCAGGTGCATTACTTTACTGTGTTTTTGACATTTACAAAAGTGTCAGATTTACATGATACAATAGCGATACTACATGTACATATCCACTCAAATTGATAAGTACATGCCAGGGCCATTTTTAGCCATGTGGAGTGTGTGTGTGAACTCCCGTGGGGGAAGGAGTACATAACCATGTTGCACACACATGTTGCTTTTAATGATGGGTTTTGATAAAAGAGCTTTGGATTAGGCATAAATCTTTTTTTCCATCTATGGTATATCACTTTATCATCATTGAATATCACCAGCACTCAACAGTTGAGCTACACTGGCGAAAATGTGTTGCCCTTAGCTGTTATCAGATAATTTCTTCAGAAATTAAAAGAGATGAGAAAGATAAACCAGAATAAGTCACCCTTGCGAAAAACAAGTACACTATAGCATACATAAAAAAAGAATAATTATTATGGAAAACATATATTGTAAAAGAATATACTTAAGTGCGAACTGAATGTAATTTTAACAGCATATGTCACAATCAAATTAAAATGTAAATGTATTATAGTTTCAATTTATACGGAATCCTTTGTTGAATGTACGATTGCTTTTAACTACTTTAGTATTGTTTAATGCCACTTCATTCTTGTTGTCTTTGCAGTATTTGAAATGTAAATATACTTTAATGTCATTTCTATTGAAACACGTATTTAAATATCATTGTAACATTTGTAATTATGAAGTTGCAAATTATTACATTTAATATATATTGACTTCAAATATCACACTACATAATCAAGTAATTTACATGTGCTTTATCACAATAAGTGTATTTCTTTAAAGCATGACACGATTATTAAAACATAATTATTTAAAATGTACTTAAAGTAAAACCTTTAATTTGACATCATGAAAAGATGCACTTATAAAAAGTATGTTAAGAAACGTTGTCATGGACGAGATACTTTAAGTGTACTTTAACAGGGTTTTATTTCATTAATATTATAGTATCTGCACTTAAAAAAAACATACTTAAACTACACGCACTACAAGTGCACATTCAATACAATTAAGCGCACTTATTTTTCCCAAATATTTCCAGGTCCATAAACATAAAACCCCTCTAAAGTGTAAATTACAAACATGCACTTTAAAAGCAATGTTCTTACTCTACAGTAGATGCGAAAACGAACTGAGATTCCAACGTTTTTTGACATTGTGTGTACTACATGTGAAATTGTCCATGGGGGAGAAGTGTATGTTTATTCTTTTGTATTTGTAAGTTTACTCTCTTTAAATTAATATGTATTGAGATGCATAGCAGCAGTGAAGGCTTTATGTTCTAGTTCAGACTACAACATTCAACATGTGACATCCATTCAGTGCAATCAATGGCTCACACATGAGTCACTTTTGAGTAAATAACACATTCTTCTGACAGACATTTCCAGACAGAAATAAAACAGTTTCTTCTGCAAAGTTATTAAAAGAGTTTGTTGCTCATCTAAGCAACTCGACACAGTCTGAGTTGATCTTAGTGTTGAATGCAAGAACTGACAATACATATCAAACAAAGCAAAAGAAAAGAACAATGGAGACACAGGACACGTTATTGTCTTTTTCACGTTAGGTTATAATCAAGAAGACATACAATCAAGAAAGAGCAAACCATTCAACAACAATTTAAGTTATTTGAAACGACTAAACTCTTCGAACCAAATCATGTTATGCAAAGCCGACTGACACACAGTTATTGCTTTTGAGTCTGAATCTTGAATAGTATTTCAAAAACAAACACAACACACACCCACACACAGACACACACACACACACACACACACACACCACACACAGGTTTGTTTTTATGAAAAGTGGGGACATAGGCGTAATGGTTTTTATACTGAACAAACCGTATTTTCTATCGCCCTACAACAACCATACCCCTAAACCTACCCCTCACAGAGACTGTTTCAGATTTTCATACAATCCATTCGGCGTTGAGTTATAAGCGTTTTTGAAAGGGGACATGGGTACTGTCCTGAAAAGTCCTCCTTCCTCCTTGTAATACTTATGTCCTACCTTTGTCATTATACCCATGATATTCCTCATCTGGTCACAAAAACCGCGGCACACACACACACACACACATCAATTTTAATATATTTTATATTTTTCTATCATTGTATTTTATGTTTAAACTCCATTTATATGTGGGTAAATCTGTAAGTAGGGTCATTAAAAGACCCTAATTGTGACATTTGTACTGTTCATTTTCAATTCATCACAGGTAAATTATAAAGTATTTAAACTAAATATTAACTGTTTTTGTATCTCTGTCTATCTGCACATTAAACATTTTTTCCACAAATATAAGTGCATTGATCGTTAGATCTGTACAGTTTTAACAGGGTGGTAATTGTCAGTTTACCAGAAATATATAAAAGGTTTTAACAAGACGGCTGTCAAATGAAGGGTTAACGGTCTCTTCGCAGTGCATTGTGGGATAGCGAATGATCAACGATGGCGGCGAGACTAAAGCAGCTGAAACTTTTCATTGTAACTTATTTGCATGTACCATTCCTTTCTCTGCGCGTATTTATCGCCGCTGCAGACGTGAGGTGGGATGAAAACGGACACATTCTGTACTGCCCGTGCATGGCTAACGTTAATGAGCGCATGCTGCTTCTGAGACACGTGCAGCTCATCCACACACTGACTGCTTTGAGAATCAAATGAAGACTTGCCTGCAGACCCAGAGCGAGGACTGCACAATTCTAAAGCGTCTGGATTGTCCGTGTTGTGTTGGAGTAATAAACTCGTTTCTCCTATATGTTCTTCTTTAGGTCGGTTTGGAAACCAGGTGGATCATTTTCTTGGGTCACTGGCTTTGGCTGAAACGCTGAACCGAACACTCGCGGTTCCGCCGTGGAGTGTTTTCCGCCGTCACTCGCCACCTTTTCAAAATGTAAACACAGCAGCTGTCAGTCACTGCTTTGATAGCACATGTGCCCTGCCCTGCACCACCGCGGTCAAGTGAGCCGCCATCTGTGAACACCCGGTCAAGCCAGCCGCCACCTGGATTCAGCCGCACGTCTGTTTGTGGTATTACGGTACGGTATTACACTCAGTGGCCCAAATAACTGAGGAAACTGTATTTCATCAGACGGTATGAATTAATGTAAGCAAAAACATTCGGGGGGGGGGGGGGGGGGGGGGGTTGGGGGTTGGTGTGGGGTGGGGGGGTGGGGGGGAGGGGGGGGTGGGGGGGGGGGGGGGGGGGGGTGGGGGGGGGGGGGGGGTGGGGGGGGGGGGGGGGGGGGGGGGGGGGGTGGGGGGGGGGGGGGGGGGGGGGGGGGGGGGGGGGGGGGTGGGGGGGGGGGTGGGGTGGTGGGGGGGGGGGGGGGGGGGGACATTACAAGCACCTTAATATAAAACATTATAAAATACAGTAATATTATTTCGAATATTCTTCTGGGTAGTTTTTTCCACAAAAATAAGGTCTGTTAAAATACATTATAACACTGATTATTTCCTACTTTTTTATAAATGCATTATTCAAATTCCTTCAGTTAACACGAAAATTTCTTATTTCAATAAATTCTTTTTCAGAACGACCAAGTCTCTGTCAACTTTCACTTGGTTTTACTGTGGAATTATGGAGAAAATTAAAGGCAAAGTCTGTCACAATGCATTATAACACTGACCATTCCTAGATATTTACACAGGCATTATTCAAATTCCTTCAGAGTTAACATGAACATTTCAATAAATTCTTTTTCAGAACATCCATGTCTCTATCTGTGTCAACTTTCACGTGATTTTACTGTAGAATTTTTGAGAAAATGAATGGCAAAGTCTGTCACAATGCATTATAGCACTGACTATTTCTTGACATTTACACAGGCATTATTCAAATTCCTTCAGAGTTAACGTGAACATTTCTATTCATACTTCTTCAGAATGCCGAAGACTCTGTCTGTGTCAACTTTCACGTGATTTTACTGTAGAATTTTTGAGAAAATTAAAGGCAAAGTCTGTCAGAATGCATTATAGCACTGACTATTTCTTGACATTTACACAGGCATTATTCAAATCCCTTCAGAGTTAACATGAACATTTCTATTCATACTTCGTCAGAATGCCCAAGACTCTGTCTGTGCCAGCTTTCACTGGGTTTTACTCTGGAATTATGGAGAAAATTAAAGGCAAATCTGTCACAATGCATTATAACACTGACCATTCCTTGACATTTATACAGGCATTATTCAAATTCCTTCAGAGTTAACATGAACATTTCTATTCATACTTCTTCAGAATGCCCAAGACTCTGTCTGTGTCAGCTTTCACTGGGTTTTACTCTGGAATTATGGAGAAAATTAAAGGCAAAATCTATCACAATGCATTATAGCACTGACCATTACTTGACATTTATACAGACATTATTCAAATTCCTTCTGAGTTAACATGAACATTTCTATTCATACCTCTTCAGAATGCCCAAGACTCTGTCTGTCAACTTTCACGTGGTTTTACTGTGGAATTATGGAGAAAATTAAAAGCAAAGTCTATCACAATGCATTATAGCACTGACTATTTCTTGACATTTACACAGGCATTATTCAAATCCCTTCAGAGTTAACATGAACATTTCTATTCATACTTCTTCAGAATGCCCAAGACTCTGTCTGTGCCAGCTTTCACTGGGTTTTACTCTGGAATTATGGAGAAAATTAAAGGCAAAATCTATCACAATGCATTATAGCACTGACCATTCCTTGACATTTATACAGTCAGTTTGCAAGTCCTTCAATTAACAATGACAGTTTCTATCATACGGTCTTCATACTGCCCACGACACTGTCTGTGACTACACTTTCCCTGGTTTTAGCTGCTGTAATTCTTGAGAAAATTAGAGCAAAGTCTATCACAATCGTATGCACGACTACTTTTTTCTACATGCATTATTCCAATTCCTTCAGAGTTAACATGAACATTTCTATTCATACTTCTTCAGAATGCCCAAGACTCTGTCTGTGTCAACTTTCACTGGGTTTTACTCTGGAATCATGGAGAAAATTAAAGGCAAAGTCTATCACAATGCATTATAGCACTGACCATTACTTGACATTTATACAGACATTATTCAAATTCCTTCTGAGTTAACATGAACATTTCTATTCATACCTCTTCAGAATGCCCAAGACTCTGTCTGTCAACTTTCACGTGGTTTTACTGGAATTGTGGAAAATTAAAGGCAGAAGTCTGTCACAATGTTATAACACTGACATTTCCTTACATACATCAGGCATTATTCCAAATTCCTTCAACAGTTAACATGAACATTTCATGTGTCATACTTTCATCAGACATCCCAAGACTCTGGTCTGTGTCAACTGTGGGTGTCACGTGGTTCTTCTCTCCTCTTTGATTTTAACTGTAATTTTTCGAGCAATCATCTGGATTAATGGCGAAAATACGGGGGTCTCCGCTCTTAGTGGACAAGACGATTGTGTGTGCTGTGATCACTACGAGTGTTTTATGACTTTTTATATCTTGTCTATTGATTGTGACAGGTGGTACAGGTCCGGCATATGTGGGAAAGTCCTTCAAGTTGAACATTAATCATTTCTATTCATAGTTCTTCAGAATTATGCAAACTAGGTCTGTGTCACTTCATCACGGGGTTTTCACTCTGGAATTATGCGACAAGTAATTAGGGCAAACGCTATCACAATGCAATAGACTGCCTATTTAATTGACATTTAAACAGGCATTAAGTCAAATTCCCTTCATAGTTAACATGAACCATTTCAATAATTCTTTTTCAGAACGACCAAGTTCCTCGTGTCCAACTTTCTCGGGTGTTTTTACTGTAATTTTTGAGAAAATTAAAGTTCAAGTCGTCACATGCATTACAACCTTACCATTCCTTGACATTTGTACCGCATTAATTGAAAGTCCTTCAGAGTTAACATGAACATTTTCTATTCCTACGTTCTTCAACTGCCCAAACTCGTCGTTTCAACTTTCTCTGGGTTTTACTGTAGAATTATGGATAAAATTAAAGGCAAAGTCTGTCACAATGCATGATAACTGACCATTCCTTGACATTTATACAGGCATTACTCTAATTCCTTCAGAGTTAACATGAAAATTTCAATAAATTCTTTTTCAGAACGACCAAGTCTCTGTCAACTTTCACTTGGTTTTACTGTGGAATTATGGAGAAAATTAAAGGCAAAGTCTGTCACAATGCATTATAACTGACCCATGGGGGAGGATCCAGACATTTATGCAGCCTTTGGAATTTCCTTCATAGTTAACATGACGATTTCTATTCCCTACGTTTTTAGAATGCCAAAGACTCCTGTCGTGTCAGCTTGTCACTGGGTTTTGCCTGTAAAAGTGTAACATTCAAAAAACGACAAAAACGTGGTTCAAGATTTGTTTAATACTTCACAACAAGGCAAGTTTATTTATATATCCATTTGTAATAGCAGGAGACAGGAGACAGGTCCTGTGCAGACAGGTAATAACACACACATACATAGAGAAAAATGCAACTTCTTCATGTCTGAGTTGTTCAAACCCAAGCACTAATCAGGAACTTTCCCTAAATATCCAGATATGAAGTACTTTTACTACACGTTTCAGACAAAAGTTTTCATTATTTTGAAATATGAAAAATAAAGTAAACTGTAAATTGGTCATGTACATGAGAGGCCTTAATGACCTAAGCTTTCAAAGAAGATTATATGTATGTTTTAACATGTTGGGTGCTTTTCTTCAACCAAGGACAGATCACATTCTATACATGTAATTCTATGCTATTGAACTTTCACACGGGGAAGTCCTTTAAATTAAGATTTCACAGAATAATATTAATTAACAACTTCATAAACCAGATGAAAGATATATATTGAAGTAGCAGTGTATTTCAGAATCCACCTCTTCAGAATCAAAATGTAACAACAAATGAAAATACCAAATCATTTCAGGTTCAAGCTTTGCACAAACAGCAATCCCAGGGTGCATTTTGTGCATGTTCAAGCTGCGTTGTGTCCATCTCCACACACAGTGCATGAAACCACCGATTACAGCTGTCACACCGAATCTGTAAAAATAACAAATTTTACATTTTTACTTTTATAAAAAAAAAAAACACAAAACTTTCATTCAAACCGATTGTATAGACAAAATCGATATATTTTTAACATGATGTCCAAACTTGAACATTATTTCACCAAAAATGCTACCGTCATGGTTACAAGTTGTCTTTTATTATTTACAGTAGTTGGCAATCTGCCGGTTGATATAAGAACTGACAGCTACCAAGACCACTGCAAGCAAAGAGCTATATCCTTAGTGTGCCCGAATCTATTTCTATAAAGCCACTAAATTCTGTAGCGTTTCGACCAATCTGACACACTAATTTTTTATTTGATTTAACAAATCAATTATTCATTAGATTAACAAATCGTCACTGTCCCCTCACTCAATATACTGGATGTTATGTTTTCGGCTGAACACCATCCCCCAACCTTGATCACCATGACAACTAATCAAGATATCACTGGTTTTATGGCCTAAAAAGAATGTAGGGGAGAAACTCCCTCATGTTACTCATGAGAACGACCACACAATGCCCAGAAATGGACTGTGTTCTAGTTAATTCATAGGAAAACCGTTCTTTGATTGAATACCCATATCCTTTGGTCATTGTGTAGACCATTAGCTGTCCTGTATTGTGTCTGTTGTAGTGTTGCTGTTTATTCTTGTTATCATAGACCACTATTTAATAGAACCGCCACCTATTTCATGTCTATAGCTATGAAATTCGCCTTCCTTATGATCGAAACAAGTTGGTGTATAATGATATGCTGATACTAATGCAACATATGATTTCTAAAATCTTACGAATCCGTGCCTCACCACTCAGCGAATTACAAGAGCAAAATACCAGCCTTTACCGACAAAGATCATAAAATCCCCAGTTTTCCAACCTCCCCGCTTGATTTCAGCCTTCCTCATTGGACGAACCCATGTTGAGAGGCGTGAATCTCTGCAGGCTTTAAGGGCCACACTCCATGTGACCCGCCCCATGTCGGTGGTTCAGGGGATGCTAAGATGAAGATGTAAACGCGCCATGATACCAAGCTCGTTCAGCTCCCGGCCTAGTCCTTTTGTCATTCCTCAGGATTCTTACTCAAACTAGCCTCTTTCGTCACAACCAACTTCAACAGGATCTGGGGCCTTAATATGCGAGGTCAGGCATCTTTTCAGACATACTCAATATCCAAACTTAGTGATTTGCATTGAGGCATTAATTGTATCATTTACAACCTTTGTAACAAGGTGTTTTGAACGAGAATCGACGTTTTCGCCCTCAGGTTTTTTGATCTGCTGAATATATGCAAAATGGTTATACATGTCATTCCCACTTACTGTCTCTTTCTTTAGGCTAACTTTAACCCTTTCCTCACCAACTGATTTGTGTGTCTTGTGTATGTGTATGGTAGACCGGCTAAGTGTTTCGGTCTGTTAGACTAGTTTTTAAGTGTTTATGTAGTTAATAAAATTTTACTTGTATCACACTTGACGTGTTCATGGTTTACTCATAACCGGAGTCAATAATAATGCAGATTTACGTTACAAACTTATAAAATTGTACAGTAAGAAAGTTATTTCCATTAACCAGGAAATTAACGTTCTTAGAAATAACAGAGAGTTAACACTGAGAGGTCAAATGAATGCTTACAGCAGATCTAAATATTTATAACTAATTATAACTAGTTATAATTAATTAATCATATTTCCCATGAGCTGATCGCTACAAAAATGCAGCACGTTAGCCCGTAACCAGCACAAATACAGCATTAAAATAACACCTTAGGCTTACCCACCATTAATGGAGGCTCCGACTTGGTGGTTCGCGCGTGAACACCTGGAACAATTGGTCTCTGCGTCCAACCCTAATGAAAACCAATTTGACAATTTAGACTTTATGACAAGACAAATACTAAAAAAAAAACATAATAACTAAATAAAATAAAATACACACATACCTGAAGCTTCAAGTCCTTTTCAATGCCAAAGCTGGTACGTTCCTTTGCATCTCTTCTGTAAAGTCCCCAATTCTATTGAGGTAATTAGGAATGCCGCCCTGACTTGCCTTTTGCCATCTAAATAAACAAAAACCAAACAAACAAATAAGACAAAAAAAAATAGGTGCTGTACACAATATAAATACTGTATGTACTGTATATTGTGTACTGTAGTCATTTAAATATTGTAAATAGCTCTTCTCCAAATATGGAGATAGCACAAAAAATCATTGTCAGAATACAAGAATGTAGCTAAACATCTATGTTATTGTACCATAATGACCATCACACCACAGCTATTTCCATCTTGCTGAACCGGGTGCTGCATAACAGCTCCTTTGAACATAATATCTGCCCACTCTCTCTTACGGTGGTGGATAGTCCTTATCTGAAAGTATTCACTGTGTGACAATTAAATGTTAAAATATAAATCTTCTTTATATATGTGCAAAATACTACAATGTAATTACATAGATGGAATGTAGTGTATATGGTTACATTGAATAAACTAAATTGCATAAGAACCAGAATTTTTGGGCAGCAGCTTCTGAATCTGCCTGTTCTGCAGGGTTGCTTGAAGGATCCACCAAATACACACTGCTTTCTGCTGCATTGATGTACTGTAACCACAAGAAAAATTACATTATTCCACAAATATTCACCACAACACCAGAAACATGGGAAATGTACATCAATATACAAAGTGTTAAATAAAAACTAACCAGAAAATTCCAGTGTATATTTTCAATGTTAACAAAGGACACAATGGCTTTGTAGTTGTCAAAGTTAACCTGTAACACATCAAAATTATTTTCATTATATGATATTAACACAGAAATTACTTCAGTTAATAAACATTTATCATTGACATTATTTTTGGTTTTGCTTCATCATGTACATACAATCAAACTCGTTTACACATCAGCAAATGTCTAAACAATTATCAATCTCTGAACCCTTTGTACCTTCGCTAAACAAATTTAACTTTTTTATCCCCAAAAAATTACCTTTGACCAACTCTGCCTCCTGACTGTTGTTCTGTCCCTAAAGAGGATCACAGTAGCTGTGTAGTGGTTCAAGACATAGATGGTTTTCTCCAAATGCAGTTTATTGACAGTGTGATGTAAGAAGCACTCAATGACCAAACATCAATCAGATAGATAGTACATCAGAAATAATGACATTACATTATTTTACTTTAAAACTTTTGAACAGGGAGCTGCAAGCTTTTGAGCTGCAAGGCCAAGTGCTCAAACCTATCCTTCAAGGGTGGCAAGACATTTTTTTTTTATTTAACAGTCTGTTTATCTTTCATGTTCAGGGTTAGGTGCACAGGCAAAGTAATGATATCTATTTGATAATAGCTTATTGTGTTTCAAGACATATCATGATATTTTTTATATTTGCTTTAAAGTTAGATTTTTTTAAGATGCATTTAAAAACACATATTTACAAAGACCTAATTACTTACAAGATTGGCATATGAGCACAACACGGTGTTGCATTAATGTGTTTAGATGATAACAAGTCACTGCGACTGTTTAACACTACATTTGTGCATTTTTAAGTATATTTTCATGATTATGCTGCTGCACTGTTTGCCCTACATACCTCGCCTGTGAGCCAGTTATGAGGCCTAAGTGATCGGAGGTCACTGTGGTGGACGATTAAGTTCTTTCTAAATTGAGAAGAGACCACTTCTGTGTCATTTTCCCCCCACAATGGTGAAGAAAATAATACATTACAATAGATATGAAACAATTACTGCTGTTAGTGCAATGACAATACTTCATTTTGATTAAAATCACCTGTGATGGAGCATAATTGGTTTGAGTGGTACTTCCCTTTGTGTCCTCCTGCTGATGTTCAGTGAAGTCAGATGTGGCCTTACAAAAAAATGAATAAATTGAATATTGAATGAATATAATGTACATATTGAATGCAAACCATTTTAAAATACAGAATGAAATCATATTACATGAGAAAACTATATGCGTCTTCCTGTTTTTACATAAACTTTTTTATATACATATACCTGTGTTTGGATGATATTTTCTATATTTTCTTCATCAGCTATTTGTGGCTGCTGCTGTGAAAAGTTCTCTCTCCTTTTCTGTTTAAAATAAGTTAGTTTCAATTTGTTACATTTGCTTTAGAATAAAAAATTCTAAGCACTACAATAGGATGTAGGAATAGTCAAAATCACAAAACATGAGTGTACTTCAGTGTCACTTCAAACCTCTTCTAATAATTACTTTCAATGACAGGTCCAGCACTAAAGGTGACACGTACAGTCCTGTACGCTTCTGCTTTGTTCTCCATACTTCCTCTTTCACTCGAAAGGACTTGAAAACATATGCATAGTTAAATACTTGTACACACAATTGAAAAAAAATCTGTACTCAGGCCTATTGTTTTTTAAATGTGATCAGGCAAAAGCAGCAATCTTATTTGTTACTTAGGTGCTGCCACTGAAGTGATTTTATTAACAACAAGTATCCCATACTTTCTTCCTGCATCTTTCCATGTCTCCATATTCAAGGAGCAGTGCATCATGCATCTTTTGGTATACTCGAACAAAGTCATCCAGTCTTGTAAACTGCCTTCTTTGGAGCCGAATTTGCTTTAGGTCCCATTGACTCTTCTCCATGATGCCCTGTGTTCGGTTATCTTCAGTGAAGTTCTGAAAATGTAAGTACATCTGTTATCTGTTGACATTCTAAGGGACAACATAAAATATGATTTAAATAGAAAAAAAATTTGATGGTTCTTGCAAAACTGTACCTGTTTCTTTGATTGTTTGACTTTGTTATAGAGCTTACTCAAATTCTGGTATGCTGAGCTTGTCCCATGACGTCCTAGATCCCCTAAAGACAATTAGAAGATTGTAAAAGTACTGGACACAAATACTGTATTGATGCATTGCTTAATAAATAGTTGTCTTAAATCAATTTAACTACCTAACATCATTCCAGACCACAGAATGGCATGCGGGAGGAAGTATTTGGCCAAACGGGAAATTAATGTTGGTGTGTAATAAATGTTGGAATCACCATCAAGGTCAAGTGGTGCACTGTTGATTGTTGTTCTGAAATGATCCATGATTGATGTGGTCCCGACATCATGCTGAAAAGCACATTTCATTATTTCAGACATATTTCAAATGTATATGCATAATGCATTATTACAGGTTTTTTTACACTCATTTTTGCACTAATAAAAGAACCTTCATGTCATTTTTCTCTAGACACTCTACACACAAAACAGTCATTTTTTGTAACACAGGCTGTCCAATGTTCAAAACTTTGCATATTGCGTTCTTATCTTTAAAGAATCCTTGCATTTGCAGAAGCATTGGTTCAAAAAAACTCATGTATTATGAAATATCATAGGAACATTACATTAGATCACCCACACAAGAGATACCCATAGTTTCACTGTGTAGTTTTAGTACAATCATTAAATATAGTTGTTCAAAACACATGAAACAGCTTTCATTATGGTTCTACACATTCATACATCATTGTGATAGACTAGAGAGAAAAGTACATACACTGGAATCATTAAACAAAATGTGAAAATTATTGATGAAAAACAACTCACTGCAGGTTTTTCAAAAAACTTGAAATAAGAAAAAAATTAGATGAGAAAAACAGATAAGAAAAAACTACAGTAGGCCTACAGTAAAATGTCACTCACTGCACTTCTATGTTTTTTATCAACCCTGTCTTGTGGATTTGGCTACAAGTTCTCATTCACATCATAATGGATGTTTTCATTAGCTAAAATATTGGAAAAAATTTTCTGGCAACGCAAATCCAGGCATGACATTGGTCTCCTCCTGTGATGTCATTGCACGCATCATCCATGGCCTGGAGAAGAGTGACTTGTTTGTGAGGGTGCCTATAATTGTGAACCTTCCACCTCCATGTGGAGAAAAATTCTTCAGTCGGGTTACAGTAAGGAAAGGGGAGTATGGGGGTAAATACAAGGTGATAAACTGTGGATGGGCATGAAACCATGATTGATCTCAGTGCTGTTGTTAGGAATTCTAGGCCCATTGCACTGATTTTGCTGTGGGGCCTCAAAATCATATTCAGTGGGGGGTGGTCAGGCCCCCTGGCGAACATCGTTCTGGGCCCCTCTCAACCGCTGGACTCTCAGCCTCTCCTCCATGTCATGGCCAGGTTAAAGCCTGCTTCATCCAAAAATATGAATGGCTTTCATCAGCTTCCAGCTCTATCACCCTCTAAAAAGGCATTTACAGTATTGTAGGAAAAACAAATACTGATAACAATGATATAGAATTTTTAGGGTTTGTTTTTTTCTCCCAACAACAGGCATCTTGAAACTGATCATACCTGAACATACTCAGTTGCTTCACTTTCATAATCTAAACATTTAATATTGTTCATCATTTTCCATGAAATCTATGCTTCAAGAGTAATGCAACAGTTATGTAGTGTTTTGAGCAGTTGTATTAATTGATAGTTAGATCATTGTAAAGAAATTAATAGACACTCAATTCAGATGTAATGTATGAGTTGCATTTTGAAATAGTAATATTTTGATGTTAAGTTGTGTCATTTTGAACTGGTTATTTTAGTTCAATGAACAAAAGATCTTTCGTTCATGTGTATTGTATTCAAGCATTTGGAAAAAGTGTTAAGCCTTTTGAAAAATTTGCATTTTGATCATCGGTTGTGAGTTATGTGTCTAGAATTTTGAAAAATGACATGAAGCTTGAAAAATGATTGTAAAAAACTGTAATCATTTATTCTGCTTAACAGCAATCTCAGCTATGACTGCTTGACCTTATTTGAGATGTAGGATACATCCTGGACAAGTGCTGATTGAATCAGGAAACAGAATAAACAGAATTTAAATTTTAACCCATAGATGTCTACTCTGCAGGGGGTTCAACAGTGGCAAGCAGGTCTGGTTGGTTTTTATTCTACACTATACTGTATTATTATCTGTGAGGCCATGTGCTGAACATTTTTTAAAATTGTAACATTATTTCATACCTTGTAGTCTTCAGCAATGATGTTTTTGTCATCTAGTTCAAAGGTACCCCTTTGCTGCATAAGCAATTGCAGGTTATTGTGGTGCTTTGCTACATTTGCTCCATTGCAAGGACTGCAAAACAGTACTGTTGAACTAGAAAGCACCTCATCCATCTCTTTCAGTGTTGAACAGCATGCAAGGAGGCCAAAGATGTGCATTGTCAGTGTGTAGTGTTTGGGAATTCTACAAAGAAAGAAAGAAAATTAAAAAAACAATTATTATTATTATTGTACATTTCATTTCAAACTGTGATCATACCCCATAAATACATACTGTTTTTTGCAAAGATCCTTGGCATTCCTCATGATTTAAACATCTATGAAGAACGGGGAAGTCAAATGTTTCTGTTGGATGCTGTCCAGTAATTAAAAGGAAGTACTTATGCAGCAGATCCTCCAGACCTGTTCTGCACAATGTAAGAGAAATGGAGTGCATAAGAACAAGGGAGCCTATTACATATTATCATGACTGGCCTTTTGATTGCCACATTTCCATACATCCTGATGACATCAGTCTGAAAAGCCTGCAAGAAGTATGTCACAGATGCTGTGGTGTGGCACAGGTTGCCACAGGTAAAGGTGATGCACCCTTGGATGGATTTCTAACAACCAGCTCATAAACAAAGTATGGTGGACTTTCTGAAATGTTTTTTTTAATTACACTCCCTGTCCAAGTACACTATGTCGTTCTTACATCTTTTGTAGAAGACAGAAAGTGTCTTATTTGACCACAACATAACTCCTCTGGGGTGCATCATTACCTTCTGCAGGACATCATTGTCTGTGCCACGCTGTTGGTCAATCAGTTCTTTTAAACTTGGAAGCTCATCAGAATGAAGTCGGGTTTTTTTCCTTTCACTCCATGAAATGTTTTTTAGCACGTTTTTAGTTGGGGCATCATCCCTGCACCCTGAATCGATGACTATTGGTGTAATCTTTTGCATGGACTCCAAATACAAACTCCGCGGTAATTTTGTTTCCAGGAGTTCTGCAGTTGCCTGTCGTGCGGCTGCACGCACTGGCCTTCTTTGCAGTTCTTTGCTGTTATGGCATACATCACCTCCAGAGAAAACCACTGCTGCTTTTAGGGAGCTCTCATCAGCAACTTCAACATGTACTTCCACTGGGCAGTCTTCAAAACGACAGTACCCCTTACATGTAAAAATTGGACCCTGTGTCTGTGACCCCAGGGTTTTCACTCTGTGTTGCTTAAAAGCAAAGCTGCAGTATGGATGAATGGATTTGATGCCCTTGGCAATTGCATTTGTCCATTGGAGTCCTTGAAAAAGTCTGCCTTCCTGGTGTTGTCTTAGCTCTTGCCAGTCTTTGCGTTCAATGAAAAAGAAACATGGCTGACGTGGCAAAGAAAATGTGAAGAATTTAATTTCTTCCTCACTGCTCTGTGTAGAGATGTATGGTGATTTATTTTGGTCTATATCCTTGTCAGAAATCTGTAATACATTAAAAAAATTTTTTTACAAATTAGTAGATAAAGGCTACATGTTTGTAATATCTTAACTTTACATCTGTCATATAATTTCCTTTACTTTCAACTTTCCTTTATGTCTTTACTTTTTCCTTGTTTATTAGGTGAAATTCCGTATATTAATATCAGAAATGTCTTGATACAGCCGAACTCCAAATTAAATTAATGTGAGTTGGAACATTAAAACCTTCGCAGACAGAGATAAATAACTGGCTATGTGTTAAAAAGTTAAATACATTTTTCCAGTGAATGCTAACACAGATTACACTACAGTAATAACAACAAGAAATAAGAACTTTTTTCTACAGTAGCCTACTATTATGTTTCTAAGGATTTTTAGTGTTGTTTCTATATTTTTCTTTTACCCAATTTTCTTGCATGGTACAGAAAAATGAAAAATGTAAACATTATTCTAACAAATATTAGTCACATTACAATTAATATGCAATGAATAATTGACTTGCTTCAGACATGCTGAAGTATTTACTTAATTGCATTTGTTATTGTATTATGATTTTATTATTCGTTACTTTTAATAGAATAAGTATGGTAAACTGTTTCACTTACGGAAGCACAATTTGATTCCAAGTTATCTGTTACAGGACTAGAGACTATATCACTGTCAGCCTTTGTGTCCGGCACATCCTGGAAAGACAGAGAGGGTGGGGTCATTTCTCAAACAAAGTGTGTGTTAGACTCCAAATGGAAAGCAAATTAAAGATAAAAAGTCACCAGACTGAAAGATGGACATTCAGGCTCTTCTTTGTGGCATGGAGGCAATACGCCATCCTAAGTATTTGAATGTTATCCAAAAAAATTAATTAGGTATTAGATTTCCCCGAAAATGCAAAAAATTGCACATGCAATAACATTTACATGTGGCATTAATGCTTAAACATAATGCTATGAAAAGCAATACCCCAGAAAGGATAAACAAAAATGATACACACATTGGAATACTACACAAAGACATTTTCAAGTCTATACAATTGATAAATTACCTTGAATTGAAGCAGGCATGACCGAATAATTTTCTGGCGATTTGTAAGTGTATTTGGCACTTGCAAATCTTTACAGACATTGCTCCAAAACCCAGCAGAATTGTGAACACTGTACTCCTTTATATTGGTTGCAGGTCCAGCAAATTTTGTAATTATTGGTATAATTTCTTGCAAAGTTTTAGAAGTTGTCCGTCCCTTTGAAAAGAAACAAAAAACTATTATTGGAGGACACTATGCTTTTAACCAATATATTATGCTCCATCACAAAAGGGTGTTTCATTAATATGTTAAGTACATGTGTAATACAATAATTTAATACAGGAAAATGCTAGGTTTGTAGAGTATTATGTGAGTTCACTGTAACACTTGCCTTTCCAAATGTTTTGAAAGTGCTGACTCTGAAATCAAAATACACGGCGAATGACATTACATCCACATGGCAATGCATCACAATGTCTGCAATAAACCTGCTCTGCATTTCTCCCCCCAATTGCCTGTCACCGGCTAAAGCTGTAAAAGTTTCTGCTAAGCTTTAAAATATGATGCCATAATAAGATATTATTGTATTGCAGTGTTATTTAAAGTGTCATTGTTCAACAATGGTAGCCATTGAGTATAAATTGTACAAGAACAAAACTATCAGAAGTTATGTCAAAACATTTATCTGTATATTCTAAGTATAATGTACTCATTCTGATATTTAAAATGTAGTGTTATATCTTATGAATAGCTAACAAAACAAAAGTTTTGTTTGTGCAAATGTGGCTTTGTATCAAATCAGTTTTAATGCACAAAGCACAGCAACCTATCATTGTCCTATTTGTAAACTTCACCTGTGTATCATGTCACAGCATTTTAGATTGTTTGATTGTTTGGATGCTGACCTGTTTATACTCATCCTTGGATCAAATTAGGATGAAACCGCACAAGCAATGACAATAATTTAAAATAATAATAATAATTTAAACAAACAAGACAACATGAATCTACATATTCCGACATAAATAAACAAATAATTAATAAATGGTTTGGAAAGATGCAAAAGTAAAAATGTGGGTACCTTTGGGTCTCTGTCCTGGTTTACATAGGTAGCACGCTTCATTAGTTATTTCTTGTTTTTGTAGGCTTTGTATAGCAGATCAAATAGGACTCACCTGCTGTGTGCTGAAGCTTTCCTAAGTCTTGTCAGCTGTGGCTGGTCTACACATCACTTTAAGCTTTTGTAGAAGGTTTTGAGTAAAGGTGGCTATGTTGTCCCATCTCAAGAATGTAAGCAATACTGGGAGAATGTTTGAAAAAATTCAGCAAAAACATCCAAGCAGAAGCCAAGCAGATAGCATCAGCTAATCTAAATCTTAATTTAACCCTTTAATTGTCACCCGTCCCCTCTCTGTGGGACGCCTAAATTTACTTCACTATATTACAATTAAATATTAATCTAATCATGACAAACTATATATCATTGGAAAGGTCTAAGACTCCTAAATAGATATTCTACCAATGTTTTTTGTTAAAAATTATGTAGGAAAATTAATAGATTAATTTTTGACAAGAGTGCACCTTAAATAATCTACATCATAACAGGAGTTCTGAGTTTTGTAACAAAAAGTCTTCGTTGCCTTTTTGTCTATTACACTTTAGAAATCATCAGAAATTATAAATCAAATGAAAACTTTAAATCTGAAAATTCATCCTTTGAAACCCGCCTTTAAATGCAAATGGTACATCAAATCATATTACAAAAGATTTTTTTTCATTCATGATTAAAAAATGTAATTTGGAGGCACTTCACGTCCTATTTCACAAAAATGTGAGTGACAGTTAGTTTTAAAAAGTTACTTAAAAATCTTTTACTATTCCAGTTTAAGTTACTCTTTAACGTAAAATTTAATTTAAAAGCTTCGCTTTCTTGTAACAGCTGTGCCCTTGCCCATAATGGTTATAGCCTATAGATGGCTGACCTTTTAAATTAAACTTGGTTCAATATTCAAATATTCATAGACTTCCTGGACGGCCAGAGACGAACAAAGCACTGACAAAAACAGACCAAAGGGCTAAAGTAATGTATACTTTTAATGTAGTGACGATCAGTACATAGATCATTCTGAGAATAACTGATATGAAGTTCGATGTTAACTCTGAGTAATTTGAATAATGCCTAGCTGTAAGATGTCAAGAAATAGTCATTGCTATACTGTCATTGTGAGCAGACTTTGCCTTTTCATTTTCATCCTAATTCGCAATAGTAAAATCCAGTGAAGTTGACACAGACAGAGTCGTGTGGGGCATTCTGAAGAAGTATAATAGAAATGGTCATGTTAACGTTCTGAAGAATTTTGAATAATTCGCTGTATATAATTTCACTGGAATGGTCCGTGTTATAATGCATTGTGCAGACTTGTCCTTTATTTTCTCCAAGATCCCCAGTACAGTCACGTGAAAGTTGACACAGACAGAGTCTTGGGCATTCTGAAGAAGTATGAATAGAAATGTTCATGTTAACTCTGAAGGGATTTGAATAATGCCTGTATAAATGTCAATGAATGGTCAGTGTTATAATGCATTGTGACATACTTTGCCATTAATTTTCTCAAAAATTCTACAGTGAAATCTCGTAAAAGTTGACACAGACAAGTGTCTTCGGCATTCTGAAGAATTATATATTTATTGTATGAATAAATGTTCATGTTAAGTCTGAGGGATTTGAATAAATGCGCCTGTGTAAATGATCAAGAAATAGTCACGTGTCTACATATGGCCTGTGATAGACTTTTGCCTTTAATTTTCTCAATCATACTTCCAGATAAAACCGGCAGTGAAAGTGCTGGCAGCAGACAGAGTCTTGGGTCATCATGAAGAATTATAGAATAGAAATGTTGCATGTTAAGCTGCGGCGTAGGAATTTGAATAATGGCTGTGTAAATGTCAAGAATAGTCAGTGGCTATATATGCATTGTGACAGACTTGTCCATTCAGTTTCTCAAAAATCTAGGCAATACAATCACAGTGAAAGTTGACACAACAGAGTCTTGGTGGCATTCTGACGACGATATGAAAGAAATGTTCATGTTTAACGAATTCTGAATGAATTTGAATAATCCTAGATAAATGTGCAAGGATGGTCAGTGATTTTCTTTTGTTTTTTTTTATAATGCACTGGACAATCAGACTTTGGCCTTTAATTTTCTTCCATAAGTCCAGCAGAAAACACGTGAAATTTGACACAGACGAGTTTGGGCATTCTGAAGAAGTAGGAATCAAAATGTTCTGTTACTCTGAATTAATTTGAATCTTCTGGGTAAATTCTAGAATGGTCATTGTTAAAATGCAGTGTGACAGACTATTGCCTTTAATTTTCTCCATAATTCCACTGTAAAACCCAGTGAAAGTTGACACAGAGACATGGTCGTTCTGAAAAAGAATTTATTTAAATTTTCGTGTTAACTGAAGGAATTTGAATCATGCATGTATAAAAAAGTAGGAAATGTGTTATAGTGTATTTTAACAGACTTTATTTTTGTGGAAAACTACACAGAATAATATTCGAACATAATATAACTTTATCTTTTATAATGTTTTATATAATAGGCTTATAATAGTCCCCCCCCCCCATGTTTTTTCGGCACATAAAAATAAAAAAAAACATTTAAATTAATAATCGTGCACCGCTGAATATAGGTCTTCTCAGCTTTTTGCCACTTCGTGTATCCGTAGGGCGGCGTAATACCACAAACAACGTGTCGCTTTAATCCATGTGGGCGGCTGGCTTGACCGGGTTGTTCACAGATGCGGCTCACTTGATCCGCGGTGTCCGCACCCGTAGGAAACCACTTAAGGCTGATGTGTTTGGAGTCAGGTAGCTGGTCGCCTTTAGTATTAGTTATTAGCTACTCTAGATATCTTTATATTTTGAGTATTTTTTTTATTTTTAGTTTAAGTTTTAGTAGTTTTGTTACTTGCTTTTGTCGTTTAAATTTTTTAATAAATAATAGTTCTGTTCTGCTTTATTTTTATTTCGCTCTATATTAGAGTAATTTTAATACTTAAACTTATTTCAGTTAGCATTTGCTAATTTGTGGTTATGTACTGAATTTTTCCGAATCCATTCTTCCAATCGATATATATTTAATTTCAGCTTTATTTCAGTCGACAAAAGTGATTTTTAATCATTTTAGTTAAGAATAACAACATTGGGCCAAGTTGGTCATTTAGCTGGCCCTAACCACTGTTACATATATTATAGTATTTATTAATAGTTTGATTAAGCTTTTATTTTTAACTTTAGTTTTCATTTTAATTTTAGTTTACGTTTTTGTAATTTTGTAATTTTATTTTATTTTAGTTTGTTCCCAAGGTAATTTTTCTAATTTTCAGTTTTTTCTTTAAGTGTAGGTGTTTCATCTAATATTTATATTCATGTTTCAGTTTTATAAAAACATGTTGGTCATTAGATAATCCATACTTATGAATTATTCCAAGCTGGTAGGCCATCAGCTGCCAGCTGGTTCTGAAACATAGTGGCTGTTCAACCATCTAATGACTGGCTGTCACACTAGTAGATCAATAGGAGAAAGTACAATTTATTGATAAGGTATAGTATGCTTCTGTGTTTCTCTGTAACAGGTGCATGTCCCTTACAGTGAGTATTTCCAGTTGGAGCCAGTGAAGCAGTACCACCGTGTGGTGAGTCTAGAGGACTTCATGGAGCACTTGGCTCCTAAACACTGGCCTGGTCAGAGAGTGGCCTACTGCTTTGAGTCTGCAGCTCACAGGAGCATGGACAAAAAGAGCTGTCCGATGAAGGTAATATGGATGTTCATTCTTCAAGGTGCACTTCATTTCTGTCTTTTTACTAGACCTTCAGAATCCGAAGTTCTCTGTACAGCTGCATCTCAAATATTTTTTCTAATGTTTTATGCCGCGCTCTTTGGAAACACTGCCATCTATTGGACTTTTTGCAGATGTTCATTTTCTTTCATACAATAAAAGCATCATGCATTCTTAAATATTCATGACAGTGCGCTTGTAATGCAGCCTGTTGATTCTCATGCAGGACGGAAATCCTTTTGGTCTGCTTTGGGACCATATTGGAGTTCATTTCGATCGCTCTGTTCTTTTCGGAGGACTGTCATTCAGCTCCTACTACCAGCCGCACTGGATAAAGAAGTAAGGTTGAGCTGAAACACTCACATAAATATAAATTATTGCACTCAGACTCCCTCCACTTTACTTTTCTCACTCTCAAACTCTGTGCTTCTCTTTTTCTCCAGGTTTCCCCCAAAAGAGCATCCAGCTCTCGCTCTTCCAGGAGCCCCAGCACAGTTCCCTGTAATGGAGGAGCACACTGGACTGCAGGAGTATGTGGTGTGGTCTGAAAACATGGTACAGGAAGGAGAAGGTCACATCAGAAGTCTGCTAAACAGACCTTACGTGGGAATTCATCTGAGGATCGGCTCAGATTGGGTGAGCTTTGTGTGTCCTGATGTGAATGGTTTCTCATAGTTCAGATCCAAATGGACATTTCTAGAAATTTTATCTGATGTGCATCTTATAATACCACTCAACATTTATTTTAGAGTGAAATTAATGCATTTACATTTATGGATTTAGCAGACATATTTATCCAAATCAAACAAAGTTATTTATTAATTAACAATGCATTAAATTGATCAAAAGTGGCCGTAAAGAGTGACATTAAAGAGAGAATTGTTGACATTTTTGCAGATTATTAAAAAAGAAAAACTGAAATATCACGTTCCTAAGTATTCAGACCCTTTGCTGTGCACTCATATATTTAACTCAGGTGCTGTCCATTTCCTCTGATCATCCTTGAGATGGTTCTACACCTTCATTTGAGTCCCGCTGTGTTTGATTATACTGATTGGACTTGATTAGGAAAGCCACACACCTGTCTATATAAGACCTTACAGCTCACAGTGCATGTCAGAGCAAATGAGAATCATGAGGTCAAAGGAACTGCCTGAGAGCTCAGAGACAGAATTGTGGCAAGTCACAGATCTGGCCAAGGTTACAAAAATTCTGCTGCATTAAGTTCCTAAGAGCACAGTGGCCTCCATTCCTTACATGGAAGACGTTTGGGACGACCAGAACTCTTCTTAGAGCTGGCCGTCTGGCCAAACTGATCTATCGGGGGAGAAGAGCCTTGGTGATAGAGGTAAAGAAGAACCCAAAGATCATTGTGGCTGAGCTTCAGAGATGCAGTCGGGAGATGGGAAAAGTTGTAGAAAGTCAACCATCACTGCAGCCCTCCACCAGTCGGTGCTTTATGGCAGAGTGGCCTGACGGAAACCTCTCCTCAGTGCAAGACACGTGAAAGCCTGCATGGAGTTTGCTAAAAAAACCCTGAAGGACTCCAAGATGGTGAGAAATAAGAATCTCTGGTCTGATGAGAACTTTTTGGCCTTAATTCTAAGCGGTATATGTGTGGAGAAAACCAGGCAATGCTCATCACCTGTCCAATACAGTCCCAACATTGAAGTATGGTGGTGGCAGCATCATGCTGTTGGGGTGTTTTTTAGCTGCAGGGACAGGACGACTGGTTGCAATCGAGGGAAAGATGAATGCGGCCAAGTCCAGGGATATCCTGGACTAAAACCTTCTCCAGAGTGCTCAGGACCTCAGACTGGGCCGAAGGTTTTACCTTCCAACAAGACAATGACCCTAATCACACAGCTAAAATATCGAAGGAGTGGCTTCACAACAACTCTTTTTGTGACTGTTCTTGAATGGCCCAGCCAAGCCCTGACTTAAACCCAATTGAGCATATCTGGAGAGACCTAAAAATGGCTGTCCACCAACGTTTACCATCCAACCCGACAGAACTGGAGAGGATCTGCAAGTAGGAATGGCAGAGGATCCCCAAATCCAGGTGTTAAAAACTTGTTGCATCTTTCCCAAAAAAAAACTCATGGCTGTATTAGATCAAAATGTGCTTCTACTAAATACTGAGCAAAGGGTCTGAACTTAGGACCATGTGATATTTCAGTTTTTTTTTTAATAAATCTGCAAAAATTTCAGCAATTCTGTGTTGTTCTGTCAATATGGGGTGCTGTGTGTGCATTAATGAGGAAAAAAAATTTACTTAAATTATTTTAGCAAATGGCTGCAATATAAAAAGTTGAAAAATTTAAGGGGGTCTGAATACTTTCCGGACCCACTGTGTGTATAATATTAATATATATATATATATATATATATTATATATATATTATTTTTTTTTTTTTTTTTTACTTGATATACTTTGTATGCCTTAAATAGTCTTAGATGCTGACATGGCATAAAAACGTATATAAATGAACAGATCGAACTGGATATGATATAAAAGCAATACAGTAAATGATGTGATCTCATCATAAAAAAGGTATATGTGAATTAATGTGTGCGATTGTATTAGATTTCTGAAGTACCAGTATAACAAGTGTGGAATTGTAGGCCTGATGTGGCTTGAATTGGATGATATGCGTCATATCCTCTTAACGATTATTAGTATTCCACACAGCAAAATGCCTGCAAGCTTCTGAAGTCAGGTGATACTGGTCCTCACTTCATGGCGTCTCCACAGTGTGTGGGATACGACCGTCGAACTGCCCTGCCGCTGACCATGACCATGTGTTTACCAGATCTGTCTGAGATTTGCCGTGCGGTGAAGCTCTGGGTGAAGAACATCAACGCTTAGTCAGTTTACATAGCCACCGACTCTGAATCGCACACCGCAGAGATTCAGAAGCTCTTCAAGGGCAAGGTGAGGATTAACATTTTAACATTACAGATGTGTAAACCTGATTTAGTAAACAGAATATAAAGGTGATGATGCATTTTTTGCAGGTGAAGTTTGTGAGCTTGCCACCGGACACTGCTCAAATTGACCTGTATATCCTCGGCCAGGCCGACCACTTCATCGGCAACTGCGTTTCGTCCTTCTCAGCCTTTGTTAAAAGGGAGAGAGATGTTCACGGGAGACCCTCGTCATTCTTTGGGATGGACTACCCAGGAAAAAGGAAAGGAAAAGAGGAACTCTAATGAAATGGAGATGTTATGTTTTTGTAACTGTGAAGGCTGGTTGAAGTTTTACATGCTTCAGGTGTATGGTTACATTTTGAACAAGAACATTTGGATATAGGCTTTAAGTAATTAATTGAAGGGAGAACAAGAAAGTTCATTCCATTTCTTTGGATGCTGCATTTCTCCCATGTTGCACTACTACATTTACTGTGAGAGCAACCATGATATCTTTATATCATTGATATTTTTGTACTACTGGCTCATTTGCATTTTTTGAGGATGTAAAAACGGCCCCCTGTGAGGTTTTAGTGATTAGAGACAAGTCAGAATTAGTCAAGTAATAGTGGTTGGAAATTGCACTTTTTATAGTTGAAGGCCATTTAAGACCTCCAGAGGCATCCAGATGTGCAGTGCTTTAGTGATTGCTGAAAATGAACAAATGTGTCACTGTATGAAAAGAATGTACGTCACAGACTTTCTGATGTCTTATAGTAATGCAAGGTAACGTTGTTTTTGAAAGTCAGTGTGAAACCAAATAGCAGAAATGTTTTATAAATGTTTTAAGATGTACATATTAGTTTTGTACCACTTTAAATGACATTCCTCAAGTTAGTTTTCAAGAAAAAAATAGAACTAGCAGTATTTTGTGCATTTATGTCCTTTGGTTTTATGATCTATTTAAAAGGCTTTCTTTTAAAATTTAAATCAAAGGAGTACATAATGCATTTATAATCTTTGCACAAAAAAAATGCAGCAAGAATGAATGAATAAATAAAAATCACAATTTCCACTGAAATGCAATTGTTTACTGCACTGCAATTCACCATTTTTGGGGTTGGTAAGATTTTAAAATGTTTTTGAAAGTCTCTTGTGCTCATCAAGGTCTACTATTGATAAAACTAAACCGAATATTACAATTTCAAATAACTATTTCGATGTTAATTTATTTTAAAATGTATCTATTTCTGTGATGCGACTGAATTTTCAGCAGCCATGTCTTCAGTGTCACATGATCCTTGAGAAATTATTATAATATGCTGATTTGGTTTTCAAGAAGCATTTCTTATTATTTCAATGTTGAAAACAGTTGAACTGCTTAATATTTTTTTTGTAGAAACCATAATTTATTTTGAATCAAGTTTCAATGGATCAAAAATGTTAAATAGCATTTTTTTTAAATAGAAATTTTTTGTAACATAAATGCCTTTACTATTACCTTGATCTATTTAATGCATCCTTGCTGTATAAAAGTATTAATTTCTTTCAAATAAATGAATAACTGAACTGTTTTGTTTTTTGCAATAAATCGGTGTATGGAGTGTTTAAATTTGTCAGTTTGAAGTGTTTATTATTACTTTTTTACTGTTTTAATCATAATACCCTATTAAGTAATTCATAATCTTTTACTATTAGAGGTAATTTTTGCCTATTCCATTGTTGGTATAACAACCGACACGCTACATACACAGCTATAGTCCCATTTGCAGCAGATCCATCCGGCTGCAGGGGATCACAGCTCCCCTCTCTCTCCTCTCTCTCTCTCCTCTCTCTCTATCCCTCGCTCTTTCTCCCTCTCGACAATTTCAATTTCACTTTAAGAGTGCTTTATTGCATACAAAAATTTGAAATTTGTATTGCCAAGCAATTGCGCTTGACTGCTTACCAATAGTAAATGTATTACAGAAAGAAAAATAAGTAATATAATAATAATATATAAAAGTATTAAACATGTAGTGTAAAATTAATTACTAATGTATAAGTATATAAACTAGAAATAAAAATAAAATAAGGGATTAGACAGATTTACAGAAGCAAAATGTACATCTAAGTAATATAATACAGTAATTAGGCCTAATATAATGTAGCTGTGCTGGAAACATCAGATCAGGGCAGGGTGTTTTCTCTTCTGTGGTGACAGGCAGACACATATGGAGCAGCAAACACACAGCAGTTCTTCTGTTCTCATAACAGATACGGCAGTTTCTCCTGGTTTGAAAGAGTTTTAAATGTCTGATGATCTGCTGTATTTTATCATAGAACACTGTCTGTATATCTGTGTTTTTGGGGCATTCTGTTAGGAAGTGCAGTTCTGTTTTCATCTGATTCAGATCACAGTGTGAACACAGTCTCTGCTCCGGTGGCAGCCATGTTTTTCTGTGTCTGCCCGTCTCTATCATCAGCTTGTGTCCGCTGAGTCTGTATCTGGTCAACGTGCTTCTCAGTTTCTTATCTGACACTGTGTACAGATATTCTGCCGTACTGTACTCTCTCTTTAGGGCCAGATAGCATTGCACTTTACTCTGCTGTTGTGTTTGGGTTTGCCAGTGAGTGATGTAGTTCTGTTTGATCTGTGCAGTAATCTGACTGATTCTGATGCTGTGATGCAGAGCAGCAGTAGATGTTAGTGAAGCATCAGGACTGAAGCTCTGGAGCAGCTGAGGGAGGGGCTTGCTTTCTTTGCTCATCTCTTGGTCTTGCAGGGCTTTATAATGATATGATTGGGGTCACTGAGCTTCAGATGTTTCCAGAATTTAATTGCCCTTTTTTGTATCTTTATGATTAGAGGATATTTGCCTAATTCTGCCCTGCATGCGTTATTTGTTGTGTGCCGGTGCACGTGTAGTATATTTTTACAGAGTTCTGCATGCAGGGTCTCAATCGGTTGTTTTTCCCATTTGGTGAAATCTTGATTGGTATTTGTCAGTGGACCCCACACCTCACTGCCATAGAGGGCAATGGGCTCAATTACTGATTCTAATATTTTCAGCCAAATTCTAATGGGGATCTCTATAGGACATTGCTGTTTTATGGCGTAGAAGGCCCTGCGTGCTTTCTCTCAGTTCATTCACAGCATGATTATAGTTTCCCGTGGATGTGATTTTCAAACCCATGTAGTTGTAGTGTGATGTGTGTGTTATCTGCTTAGTGCCTAATGTAAATGTGTGTGGTGTTCCCTGGGATCTGGATCTTTTCTGAAAGATCATAATTCTGGTTTTCTTCAGGTTGACTGTCAGAGCCCTGGTCTGGCAGTATTGCTGTAGCAGGTCCAGGTTCTGCTGTAAAGCGTGTTGAGTGGGAGACAGCAGAAGCAGATCGTCTGCATACAGCAGGCATCTGATCTGTGAGTTGTGTAGGGTGAGGCCAGGGGCTGCATATTGCTCCAGACTGCTCGCCAGTTCATTGATATGTTAAATAACATTGGGCTTAAGCAGCAGTCCTGTCTCGCTCCACGCTCCTGGGAAAGATACCTTGTACGTTTGGTGCTGATTTTTACGCCACGTTTACTTTCAGTGTACATTGATTTGAGTCTTAGGTTTTACCTCCTATGCCACTTTCAATAAGTTTATAGAATAGTCCTTGGTGCCAAATTGAGTCAAAAGCTTTTTTAAAGTCAATAAAGCATGCATATATTTTATCTTTATCTTGGTTAACGTGTTTTTCAATTAGAGTATGTAATGTATAGATGTGATCAGATGTACGGTAATTTGGTAAAAATCCGATTTGGCTTCTGTGCAGTACATTGTGTGTGGTGATGAAGTCTAAAAGTCGAGCATTTATTATGCTACAGAATAACTTTCCCAAGTTGCTGCTCACACAGATGCCTCTGTAATTGTTAGGATCAATTTATCTCCGTTTTTAAAGATTGTTTTTATCAAGCCTTCTCCTCTCTCTCTCTCCTCTCGCTCAGTCCTTCATCATTCTCTCTCTCTCTCTCCTCTCTCGCTCTCTCTCTCTCCTCTCTCTCCCCTTCCCTCCTCCCATCGCTCTCCCTCCTCTCCCTCGCTTTCTCTCTCTCCCTCCTCTCTCTCTCTCTCTCTCTCCCCCGCTCTCTCTCTCTCTCCCTCTCTCCCTCCTTCTCCTCTCTCTCTTCCTCCTCTCCCTCTCCCTCCTCCTCCTCTTCCTCTCCTCTCTCTCTCCTCGCCTCTCTCTCTCA